>JAYESA010000004.1:232515587-233115587 GCA_036927795.1 Iris macrosiphon
ATCTTGGGCAGGGGCAGGGCCTGGTTCTTTGGGTGATACGGGTCATCGTATTTATTAATTAATAAATACTGCGCACGGTGTTCTCTAATTATTTAGAGGCAGGTAGGGCCATAATTTTAATACGGTGTCAATATACTAATTGTAGTATATTCAAAGTAGAATATTAACGTATTTTTGTTTGGGAAAAACAGGTACATGTTGGTCCTCAAATCTCTATTGGAACAGAGATGGGTATAGAGCAGGAAATAAAATAGAAAATAAATACGGACGTTTGTAACGATATTTGTGCATCTCAAACGAGGCTCAAAATAAAGTATCTGGGAGTTGCACAAAATTCAAAAAAATAGACTAACATGTCTAGGACAGGTATGTGAACTTTGTTTGGGGATAACAGCTAGTGTAATGCTTTAATTAATTGTGTGAGGGACAGGTGCACAAATCAATAGGATATGTAAGCAAAATAAATTTAAAAAGTTGCAATAATTCTAATTTGTCAAAAATATTCCTAAATTACTGAAATCTGATCGAGGGAGTTTACAGCCCGAGAGGCAACCTTATGACTCAGTACAAGAGTTTGTAATAGATGTTCATATTATCAATAAAAGAGAACTTTTCCATGCTTCAAATCTGTGTTTCAATTTATCTGCGTACTCTGAATATGTGCTCGCTATGCGAAAATAAAATACTTAGCCTTGTGTGGTGCGCAACCTAGGCCCGCACGACGGTCACGCCCGGGGGACGACTATCGATTCTACGAATTTGGGGCGTGACACACATCCCGGCCAGAAGGCCCGCACCTCACATTAATTCCTCCACAAAAAATAAAATGTGCTTCCCCATTGCTCGAACCTGCAACCTCTTGGATGGATATGCCTCACTCTACTCGACCCGAGGTCCTTGGCAGATTTTTTTTTTGGCAGAAATATATATATATATATATATATATATATATATATATATATATGGTGCGGATCAAGATACCCGCCTTCGGAGCCCCGCTAAAACCCTGCCCCCCTGCACCATCGGATCATGGGACCAGCGTGGGGCTCACGCCATCCGACGGTCGGAAGCGACGGGGCTCACGCCATCCGACGGTCGGAAGCGACGGGGCTCCCACAGGGCTCCGCGAGCAAGGCTCCAGATCTGGATTTCCGCATATATATATATATATATATATATATATATATATATATATATATATATATATATATATAGTAAAGCTCTAGAATCATCCGGGTGGTTTCATATAATGGAACCATCATAGGTTACATATGTTGGATTGAATTGAGTGGTTAAGATTAAAATGTGGTGGGCCCACACCTTTTAATCTCAACCATCCAAACCAAATCCAACCCATGATACACCGGATGGTTCATGGTTCCATAATATGAAACCATCCGGATGGTTATATATATATATATATATATATATATATATATAGAGAGAGAGAGAGAGAGAGAGAGAGAGAGAGAGATGAGGGGGGGGGGGGGGGGGGGGATCCCCGCATGTTTTTCAAAACAATCGTTGAATTATCTTTTTTTGCCGTTCAGATTACATCCTTAGACTACCTAATTTTTCGCGAGATTTTGATCTAATATAAACGGTCAAAAAAGATAATCCAACGATTATTATTTCGAAAAACATACGAAAATGTATAAGTACGGATATTCCGATCCTATCCTCTCTCTCTCTCTCTCTCTCTCTTTTTATATATATATATATATATATATATATATATATATATATATATATATATATATATATATATATATACACACACACACACTAGAGTTGAGACATACGGTCCAACTGGACAGTGTTCGAAACTGGAAGGGAACATGATCATTTACCTAGCCCGGTTCATACAACTGGCTTTTGAAACGATCTTGGTTTAAGATTTCATACTTGAGTCCGATCCGAACCGATCTGCTTCTCCAACCCGGACTGAATTAACCCGATAAACAAAATCGATCAGCTTCAGACCGACCTGCTTCTCTAAATCAGACTTGATTAATCCGATCCAGGTTCGAACAAAATTGATCAACTTCGAACCCGAGTTGGTTGGGCCCCACCCTATATCAACAAGAAGTCACATCTATATCAACAAAGTAGTGATTGGTCAGTTGGAAGGAACCAAAATCCATAAATTATGAGAACAAGTTTGACTAGAAAAAAAAAATTGATCTTTAACAAAATAGATTACAAAAAGAAATTCCTGTCCATCGAAGTGTGTAGAACAAGAGATAAGATTTGTCTACTTACCGCAACGTCAGCTCCTCGCTAGCAGCGTGTAGCCCACCCATTCGTCAGAATCCCTGTTTTGCTGTTTGTGACGATTAAACACGTCATCGTTCCCTTTGCCGCTACTCAACCTTCATCCATCCCCTCTCTCTCTCTAAATAAATCAAAACGTACAGAAAACTTCTCTCAGTCAAATAATTCCCAATGTCGAAATTCCAGACCGAAAATAATTTCTCCTATTCCCAAATTACCCCCGCCTCCGTCGTCGAGCTAGGGTTAGGGTTTCTCAAGCCAGACATGGGTGGCGACTCTAGAACCCTCTACGACGTCTGCACGCTACTACTCACCATCCTTCGCCCCCTTCCGCCGTCGCGTTGCCGGGCGGCGCCGGGACCGCTTCCGCCGTCGCTGACGCCGCCGGCGGCGATCGCGTCGGTGCTGATGGGGGCGTCGGTGGCGCTGGTGCTCTGCGGTTCGGTCACGTTCGTGATCGGGATGATGATGATGCCGTGGGTGATCGGGCTCGTGCTGTTCTGTTACTTCATGGGCATTCTCTCGAGCTTGAAGAGCTTGGCGACGGCCATTATTTGCGCTTTATCGGCTCCCGTGTCGAGAACGAGTGCCGTGGATGTCACAGGTGAGTGTTTCCTGCAAAAAAGAAAAAAAATGATGTTCAAATTTGATGTTTGTATGTGGTTATTGGAAATTTCCTGCAAAAATTGGGTATTTGTGAGTTATTGGAAATTGTCGGACATGGATATTTTGTCTGTGGATGAGATCTCCAATAGGTTTTTTTCTTCTTCGAAATTTGTTTGGTTTAAGTGGTAGATTTTTATGGAGTTGTGAAGGGGACAGTTGTATGTAAAAGGTGCTTCTGTTTGTCCTCATCCTTCAAATGTGTTATCTTTTGGTCCCCGCCATGTTTTAGAACCTAGCGTACTGAAACATCCTAGTAGCTAAAGGAAGAAAAATCAGCTAAGGCCTCTTTTGGTTCGCGGAGAGGAAAGGAAATCAATTCGTTACCCTTTCATTTGGGAAATTGCAATTCCAATTTCCCATTAACTTTCCTTTCCGGTATTTGGTAAGGTCAGGAAATTGGAAGGAAAAGTGAATAATTGGGGGTGGGAAAAGTGAATCCATGGGGTGAGTGGGGAAACCATTTTTTCTCCTATTTTTTCTTTTGGGTCGGCTATACATACCCCACCCTCTACTTAACACACCCCAAATGCTAAACATATCCAAATATAACTAATTTAAAATTACCAAAATCCTAAACACACTCCACTACATTACCATTTTATCCTCGTCGTATGTTCCCACGCCGCCGAGGTGGGGTCGCGGGGACAGAGCAAGCGGGCGAAGGCGCGCGCGCGGGGGGGGGGGGGGGGCAGCAACTACGGCGGGGTCACATGGACTTGCGGGCGGAGATGCGTGTGGCGGAGGCACCCGCGCGGGGGGCGGCGTGAGGTCCCTACGCTGGGGGGGGGGGGGGCAGGGTCGCGGGGACGCGCGAGAGGAGGCGTGTGCATAGGGGACGGCGTGCGGCGGAGGCGGGCGGGGTGGCGAGGGGGTTTGTCATCAGGGGCGGCCGAAGAAGGAGGGGAGGATGAGGGAGGGGGGGGGGGGCGGAGTTCGCCGGTGGCCGGCCGGAGAGTGGGTAATCATGTCTTTTAATATATATTTATTTTTTTATTTAATTTAATATGGGATGGGTTAAGTAGAGGGTGGGGTGTGTATAGCCTGGCCCTTTTCTTTTTCTTGGAAATCAATTTCTTTTTCTGCTCATTTCCTTTGGCATCCAAACACAGAAAATGATTGACTTTCCTTTCCCAATGTCCTGATTCCACGAACCAAACATGGCTTGAGAAAGCAAGCAAATTCATTTTATAAGAAACTGAATTATTAATTAGTGCACAACCTCTTTTAGTGTATTCCCACTTGAAGTTGAAAGAAATTTTTTATAAGACATGAATAATGCTAGCCATGCTTTAGTGGTTTGAATGTTGGGCAGCTGAAGAACATGTCCGAAAAAGAAGAGCATAGTTGAATTGAGAATGTTGAGATGGATTGGTGGCAATAATAAACAAAAATATCGATTAAGAAATGACTACATTCCTAAAAAATTGGAGGTAGTGCCGGTAGAGAATACAATTAGTTTGAGATGGTTTGGACACTTCAACGAGACCGTTAATGTACCGGTTAGGTGTGGTAGGCTATAATGGAGTAATAGGCCTAGGGGTAGACCTAAAAGAGCTTGGTTCTAGGTTCTGAACTAGGATGCCCCTTTTACTGGACGTGGTCCTTACCTGAGTTGAATTAAAGCTATATAGTGGTGTAGCCAACACCAAAATTGACCTAAAAGTTTACAATTCGAACTTTGTTGAAGACATCAAATGGAAATTAATTTGGATTATCGTGCAATCTGTATCAAGGTGTCTCTTACTATGGTTATACAATTGAGTACCAATTTCGAGTCACAAATATGATGAAGCCATTTATTAAAATTAATCATTGAATTCTACATTTAGGGTATAATAGTTGCCTTATTTTGTAAAGGGGAGATACTAGTTCCAGAAAAACTAAGTTTGCTAAGTAACCAATATTATACTACTATTATTATTGGATAGTATTCAACTCTCTTATAGAATCTTCTTTTTACCTCACACGTGGACAAACGATTTACTTGCATGTGGACAATTTTTTATTCCACCTATGTAGCTCCAGCTCATTTATATTTATGATAGCATGTGTTAAGTTAAACATGTGAGGGGAAGGTATTTCTTTCCCATCCTATATTTTAATGCTTTCTTTATTTTCTCATTAATGTTCTCTCTCCTAAATTTTTTCTAAACCCTAATCTTTCACACTGCAGTCATTATAGACCAGAAAAGAGGAGTTGAGAGAGGAGGAAATAGGTTATAAATTGGAGAGAAGGGAGAGGTTGGATGAGTTCTTTGGGAAGCTTCTGACAATGGATGGTGGTGGAGATAATTTTAAGAGAGACATGGTGAGAATATATAGGAAATATTAAAATATGAGATAGGGAAGAAAATATCTTCCGCTCACGTGTTTAACACAGGTGGTGATAATGAAAGGGGACCTGGAGCTACATAGGTGAAAATATTTTGTCCGCATGTAAGTGGATTTTTTTGGTTCCACATGTGAGGTAGTAGAAGATTCCATAAGAGATGTTGAATATTATTCAGTAATAACTGTAGTATAAGATTGGTTATTTAATAAACTTAGTTTCTTTTGCAATTTGGTATCATGATCCATGATCCCCCTTACAATATATGGCAGTTGACGTACCCTTCACGCAGAATTGAAGGATTTATTTTAATAAATGGCATTTGTCCTGCTTGTAACTCGAAACTATTTGTTGGTTCTTAGTTGCATAATTATAGTAAGAGAAACCTCGATATAGACTACAACAAAATTATGATCCATTTAATGTCTTCAACAAAGTTCTGCTGATAAACTTTTAGAACTGATATAAATTTTTTTTAACAAAGGAATAATCTGCAGTTGGCTTCTTTAGATAAATTAACATTAATACTTTTAATTACTTCTCCCATATTATAATTTAGTAGCACATTAATGATACTGCTGGTAAGTTATGTTCTTGGAAAACCTTACTGTTTTATTTTCAGTAATACATTGGCCTAATAAGTGATAATCTCATATATAGCCTAGCTGTGAGCCGTGATACTTGGATATCGCCTTTTTCTATGTTGTGATTTTTGAAGTAAAAGCTCTTTTTTCTATTTAAAAGAGTTGTTTACTTTACACCATCACCAACAACAAAGCTTTTTATGTTGTCAACTTCAATGTTAATAAGGATGCTTTATGAGAGGTTTCATCATATATTTGCACTCTGAATTCATGCCAATCAAGGTTGTAAAGAGTGCAAGTACTCGGTCAACTAGCTATTATGAACAGAACAATCCACAAAACATTAGAGGGCAGCCATTTAAAATAGTATGAGAAGGGGGAAATCGAAAAGTATTAATAAGAAATTGCATCATCTTCAAGGCAGTTACAATCGGTAGAAGAAAGGCTGTTGAGAGCATTATCCTCGTGCATTATGGAGTTCTTTTACTATCTGATGGAGACTGAGCTGAGTTTCAGATTAGTTAGTCAAGTTTAGTTTGCTTTTAATTGATTTTGGTTGATTTATTTTGCTCGTAGTTGAGTTTGGGTCTAGTTGAGTGTTTTTGGATCCATTTGAGTCTCGAGTATGAGTCAGCTGAGTCAATATTTAGTTGGTTCAGGGACTCATTACCAAGTCTAAGAGACTATAAATAGTATTGCAAATCTTTGTTGATAATTAGTGGATGAATGAGTATTGAGAGATTGCATGTAACTCGAAGTCTGAGTTGGTCCTCGGATCTTGGAGACAGACTTCGAAGTGGAGGAAAGTCTTCCAAGGGACAGATTTGGGCAATTTCGATTATGTGGATCTATTCCAATTATTTGATAGCAAAATTTTAATGGTGTGGAACTACATTGTTATTGAAATAGCTTGCTACCGAATCTTGGCCCATCTCTTGATATGATTGCAGCCCTATTACTTTTTATATTTGTTTATTGATTGTTTTTCTATCATCACTGGTTATATTTGTGAGGAGGTCTTTGTGTTCCAAATCTTCATTGTTAGGGCTCATTTGGATCAAGGTTTTGTATTCCTAGGAATTTATTTTCGATTCCTTCCCCATGGGAAATGAATTTAACATTCCCATACCCATGTTTTGTTAGATTAGGTTGAGAATATGAAAAAAGAATGTTAATTTATTTAGTTTTCCATAAATACCTTTCATGTTTCTATTATTTAAATTTACATGTTTGTGATAGAAGTTAAAATTTTGAAAGTAAAAGGTGTTATTGTCCAAACAAAATATTCAAGCAACATTCCTAGGAAAGCAAAACTATTTCCAAGAGGGGCCTTGGGAATTACTTTCCCACAACAATGGGAATATGAAGCCCCTCCTATTCCCCCCTAATTCCTAATCCTACACATACCAAACAAGGGTAAGGAATCTAAAACCCATTTCCAAGCCTCCAAAACTTGAACCAAACGCCACCTTAGGGTTTTACTGTGCCACTTCATATTAGTTCCGTAAAATATAGCATCTTGTCTAGGGTTTTGCATATGTGTGATTCTTTTGTGATCATTTGCATTTCTCCATCTAGGTTCTTTACTCTTGTCTGCATCACTATGTTGTCAACTAGTAGATTCCATATAGGAGAAGCGATCATGGAAACTTACCCATTCTCTCTTGGAATTTTGAGAGAGAGAGAGAGAGAGAGAACGAATAGGCTTCCTTGCCATGATGATTTTAGGGACCGTATATTTTGTCGTACTAGAGTTAAATTTTAAAGATAAATTGAAGTTTATTATATAGAACCTGAACCAATTTAACAGCTCAGAATTGCAGGAAACAGGATAAAAATGTCATCTAGCAAGAAAGCACCCCAGATCTTGGGGCATACATTAGTACGACCATTAATTTATTTGTTGAAAACTAGAGAGCTTTCAAGCATAGTTTGCGGTATTGGCCGATACTGATTCGATACAATGGATACCGATACAGTTTGGCATGTCTCGATCCGTTACCGACCGATACCGATACTGACCAATAGTGACATTGGGGGCTCTCTTTCCTACTCAATTCAGCAAAGAAAATTGAAAGAAAAAGACTATTCGGCAAGGATGTAAAAGCATAGCAAGGTTGTAAAAGCATGTAAATGAAGAAAACTTATTTATTGGAGGTAAATCAATCTGCAAGGGTGACTATTATTTCATTCAGTTCGAAAACTATTATGAAACAATAGAGAAAATACTTTGAATTATACCAAAATGTCAAAAATATTTTTTTTCTTCTAAATTTTTAATTATTATTTGCTCTCCGATTCCAAAATCCGATATTCCGATCTGAGACTACCGATACCGATACTCATAGGAAGGGTCCGATTCCGAAACCGATACAGTGAACCTTGCTTTCAAGCTTATCTCTTAATAGTTTTAAGTCAGATCCAACTGTAGGGAACATGCAATGGGGCATGTGGTCATCAAATTTGATGTGCGACCTTTTAGATAAAGTTTCCATCTTTCATTTTCAAAACATTCTTATGCTCACAAGTGCTGTAAGAATTGCTCATCTTACCACGGGAATGAATATTATTATGCCGAAAGCAAATACTGTACTGGAAATTCTGCAGACTTGCGAGGATGGCATGTTGTAGCAGTTTTTGCTGTATGACGCTGAGGTTTTGTTTATCAAAGTGACCTAAGTGCACCTTGATGCACACATTTAAGTTAAAATTCATGAAGTGATAGTGTTTCCTTTGATATTTTTTACATATAGAAGTAATGAATTGTCCTTTTGTCTTTATAAAATGTTGAGGCAATCATGAACCTCTTGTTACTTAGATGTTTGGTATACCTAGTTGGCATTCAATTAAGTAATTCATTTCTTGATATGCTTGTTTTGCTTAGAACTGTTATATAATATAATCAGGAATGTCTATTTTACGTATTTCTGAAATTTATTTACTGGTTGTTGAGATTCTTCTTTACATACATCTAGTTTTTGAGTTGGTGTCATTAGGAATGTCTCCAGTGACCCGTAATTAGCATATGAAGCATACACAAAAGTAGTAGTTCAAAACTTCCTATCGCTAAGCTCATGGTAAAATCTTGATGTATATCTTGTGGATGTGTGTTTGGCATTAACCTTACAAGTTACAACACTTGATTATAGTTCTCTCATATACTTGCAGGAAAATCTTCTCCAAAGTGCCAATTATTTTAGTAGGAGCAGAAGCAAATGGCAGAAAGACTACGACCAGGTCAAGAAGCCGGTGCATGCCATGTATTGACCTATTCCTCTCTCTACGGTATCTTGTCTGCTCCTGATCCGCCAACTCTTCCTTTTCTTTCCCCTGTAAACTTGTACTTTGTTAATATTGGTTCTTCCTCTCCTTGAGGGCTCTTTCGGTTTCTTTCGCCTTGTACATATGAAATTCTTATGCAGCCCATTATATCTGCCAAAAATGTACTCTCACATGTTTCCATCTACTATCTTCTGATGCTGTTCACCGATTGAATCTCACGAGCACATTGAAACTAACTACTAAGAAAAAATTAATTACTAACACTTAGTAATTGAAGTAATATTGTTTTCCGACTTGGAAAACATTGTAGATTACAGTTGTATTAATATGTGAGCTGCTTTTTGTACTGTTATTGATACGAAAGCTTCACTCTTAGTTTTGCTCATGTTGTTCTGTAATCTGATTTTTGTCAAAGTGCGTAGATTTCAGTAGTGGTTAAACTGAGCAGCAATTCCCTGTCTTGGTTTTCAGTATGTCTTCATAATTGGGGAGATTTTGGTATGCTTTTTTCACAATGATTCGTATTGAATCTGGGATGTGATTCTTTGGATCTGGTTTTAGCCTTGGATGCAAAAACAATGATTTGATGTATTAAATAACTAACGTAACATGATTCATTATTCATAGTTCACACGTGTACTCAAAAGAGAGTGAAAATCGAGGATTTGATGCATAATCTTTTATTTTATTTTATTTTATTTTTAGCATAAAATCACTTGTGGAACAAAATCCAGTTATAATTTCCTGGCGAAACCTCTAAAGTTTCAAAACTAAAATTGGAATAAAATGGTACAAAATCCATAATTAAAATAATAAAAAAATCAGAAGTAATTTCCATGTTAAAAGCTTAAAACCCCTTACAAAGAACTGAAGTAAACAAACATTCATAAATGATTGTCTAGAAAAACTCTACAGAACTGTAGTAGTTATAGTACTAACTGGCGTAGCTGTTTTGGTGGGGGAGGAGCAGAGACAGAGCTAGACTCTGGCTGTGGAAGAGTAGTAGAGCATCAGGAAGTGCAAAACCAGAACCAATATATTAGGGTAAGTTTAAGTCCACGTCGGCTGCTGCATTGCTAGCTGGTGTAATATTTTTCGCATTGCTAGCTGGTGTAATATTTTTCGTTTTTTATACAAATAAGTGTCGGCGGGGACGTAGCTGCATGGTCCCAAGGGGACGCAGTTGTGCCTCCTGGGAATTTGAATATATATATATATATATATATATATATATATATATATATTCTTCACATATCTATCTAAACACAGAAAGTAGTACCTGACATAAAAAATAAAAAGTAGGTAGCTAGCAGATCTTTTCTAATTTTAAAGTATTAGACGACGTCGTCAGCAGACACATTGATTATTGAAAAACCGAAAAGCAGTGATGCCATGGTTCATATAAAGTTGGACATGGTTGTTAGGAAAAACTAGCATTAACAGTTATATTTTTCAGAAATATACATAAGTTTTTACTTTGGGTTTTCTTGTTCTTCATCTTCCAATTTTTGTACCTTAGAAGAAATCTGATGTCACATCGGTCAAGATTTTTCAGTTATCTTATATCAAGTAATTACAGCTTTTAATTTGGAGCATCTCACTTAGGTGTTTCTTGCTCCCATGGGACCTATTCTCATAACCTGACCATTATTTAAATCCATACTGGACCTAAATGTGAAAATGATCCGTTTTCACTGCTCATTTTTTTCTTCTCTAGCCGCATGAGCTGTGAAAGAAAGCAATTGAAGTTGGTGTCATTGTCTATATCTTATTTGAGCCAATTCAATTTTGATCCAGCTGGTACTCGAGATGTATATGTAATACAAATCTTCTCATGCGGTCCGTCTTGAATCTTGAAATCTTAAATTGATATCTGTGACTTTGAGATGTGTAACAAAGTCAGATTTAAACGCAAATAGCCATTGAAACTTATATTATAATTGATTATAATGTCAACACATTCCTTTCTCGAAGCCAACCCAATTAATAGACCACTTAACCTAAACTGATAGGTGAATCATAATTTTTCTATTCATATTAATCCATTAATTGTGTTGGTATTTTGTAATGTCCCTATTTCTACTAATCCAATAATAGTTTATGACATCTAGTATTAATATATAATATTTTTGGGATTATAAATATGTTTATTATAATTTATTATTTTAATATAAGATGTCGCATCCCCTGGAAGTAAATTCTAACCACACCACTGTTTTCAGACATTAAAAAAGGGCTATTCTTTTTAAGAAATTTTTTTATAACACTTATTACAAAGAATTTGATTATACTGAATACAAAAATTCTAAGAGCAGGTTGTTGAGATTCTATAGTGTAGCAATGGAGATCGAACCGGTACATGGTTCCTTTATTCCGTTGACGTTTCGACGATCTTGCAAAAGTTCTCGATGCACACGAACGCTGGTGGCAGAGGCATTGGCAAAATGATGCTTAGGGCTGTTGTTACTCAAGTGTGTATATGTTTTCCTCGTCTGTCCGTGTGTTAGTACAAAAATTGAGACTATTTATAGCCGAAAGTCTAAAAAATGTTTACTGCCGAAGTCCCATGGGAAGCATTGTCCTTTGGGTATATACCTCTTGCAGGAAGCACCGTCACGTTCACGAGGGATTAAAGAAGATGTTGCCACGTGGATACACATTCACGTGGCTTGCAAGGGGATGCTGCCACGCGACAACAGTTATGTGAGGAGAGGGGAACGTTTTTGCGTAGCCCAAGTTACGTTCTGCCACGTGGCATCCTACTATTGCGACTGCATACTCCTATAAACACACGATCTCCATTAGTTGTCGAAGAGTCGTTTAGTTCTCCGTACTATTCTCTACGTTTGTCATGCATTGACACGTGAAAATATCACATTTGCATAGCTTCATCGGAAACAACTTTAGTAGGAAGCACAATCCACTGGAAACAAGGTCACACTGGAACAAGTTTGGCAGGAAGTATGGTCCACCGGAAGCAAAAACTACAGAAAGCACAGACTGCAGAAAAAAGAGACTGCATGAAGCTAAACTCATCAGAAGGAGCTTTATACAAACCACTCTGCCACGTAGTTACTCTGTACGCCATTCAACAATGATTTGACAGCTAGCCGATGGTCCACTTCGAATTTTGCATAATTCTCTGTCAATTGACGCATCGGATTTGGCACATACAACGTATTAAATGTGATTTGAGTGTTATTATATAAAGAGAGTTGTTGCCAGAAGGTAGTTCTGGTGAAGGAAGCCACTTCGTCGGAAGGGAATTTCGGTGGAGATACCGACTTTGTTAATATGCTTTCTTCTTCATATGAAGGTATTTTTCTGAGAGTTAGCTTCTCGCGGAAAAATATCTTCATGATTTTCTATACTTCTACAAGATCCTCTTCAATGTTTCTGAAGATAACTTTTATCAAAACACTTTGATCAGAGAAACATAATTGAGAGTCTTCACTGCTTGGAAGTCAACTATCTACATAAAGCAAGATGCTACTGAAAGACTACCTCGTATGAAGAAGATGACTCGTCGGAAGGACACGATCACGTGAGCCAATCTTCTTTTAGCTGAGATCATGTTGACGAGATTCTCTGTCAATATATTTTGTTGGGATCCGTAACCGTCACGTGTCGGTTGCATCGGTTACAAAAATTAGACATCAAATGCCCTAAGATATCTCAACCGCCGTCGCGGAATCTGAACAATTTGCGAGAATTACGCCTTGGTACCAGAGGACGAGGGGCATTGATTGCCCTAAAAATATGTGCCGCACTCGTAGAATTCGGATAATTGCGTGAACTATGCCCCAGTTATGAAAAATAAGGGCGTTGAACGCCTTAAAAATCTGGTCATCGTTGCTGAATTCAAGGTTGTGAAAAGTGATAGGCGCTAGGCGGGAGGGCAGTCGCTGCCTAGCGCCTAGCACACCTAGGCGGCTATCTAGATCTAGGTGGTTCAAAAAAATATAATAAAATCTAAAAACTACTGAAAATTGCAGAAAAAATCCATAAAACCCTAAAATATGTATAGTCAAGCATCAGGGGGACTAGGCGGACGCCTAGGTGGACATCGGACGGGAACCAGCCGCCTAGTGCCTAGGCACCGTCTAGACGGCCACCTTTTAGAACGGAGGCTGAATCCAAACGGTCACGAGAAGCCTATAAATAGGCTAGTAGTAGGAGATTGAGAAAGCTTTATGTACCCAAGCTATTTCTCTTTTTTGTAAGGCCATTTCTAAAGGCAAATCATATTTTACTCGGACAAGTCCAACTTTTTTGGACTATCGAAAATTTTGACAGTCCTAAAAACAGGTAGGATTGTCAAAAAATTTGACAGCCCTTCTAGTAGTTAGGACTGTCATAATTTTCTACAGTCCTAAAATTTTTAGTTCTGTCAAAATTTTTGACAACCATACATTTTTATAACTGAAGGAAATGTGGCACTCCTTCCTATTTGAAGGATCGTCAAAAATTGTTACAGCCCTAAAAAAAAATTTGGGCTAGTCCGAGTAAAATATGATGTGCCTTTAGAAATGTTCTTTTGTAACGTTTGCAGCATCATATGTAATGTCATCTTGAGTATCAATAAAAAGATTTATTTTGCTGCACATCTTTTATTCTTGTCATAATCTTTCTTGCAATCATAGGTATTATGGACGTGAAAGTTTGAAATATTGTAGTTTCGGACTTATTAGTCGGAGGTAATATGGACATGACAATAAGTGAAATTTGGACTTTTCTTACTTGCACAAAGGTGAATATGGACATGGCAAGTAGGGTGAGATCCGTTGGGGATTAGAATAAAAAACGTGGTGTAGCTGGACACGACAGTAGATGATTTTGTCCTGCTGTGGATTTGTATTCAACCATTGATAGGTATAACTAGACTTGATGGTGAATAAACCATACCATTAACTCGTTGAAGGTTAACAGTAGTACTTAGAATGTAACACTAGATAATTTGTTAACGTGGATTTACTATCTGTCATATTAATAATGTAGATAGATAATAAATTGAATCTGGAATAGGGGATGATAAGTAGTTTGAAAATATAACTCTCTGGGGATTAACATCGGACCGTTCAGAGATATGATTGGACATTAAACGAATGCTACTATTAACTTGCTGAAGTGTTGACGTGAAGGTTCACATTGGAACTATTTACTCCTTGCGGTAAATAGCATAATTTTGGGTATGGTAGAGATTAGTCATAGACATGACATGCAAACCGTGGAGGCCTTGCACTGAGGACCAACACTGATGAGGAAATTTTAGTGCATGTATTGTCTTTGATGTTCCAACAACGTAGTACAAATAGTAAACCAAATTTGTAGATTACTTCATGTCTTGTTGGGGATTGAAAGTAGGATGTCCTTAGACCAGCTGGGATCCAAAAACGATGCTGGTTTTAGTAGGATACTATTTTTTTTTGATCTTAACGAGAATGTTTTCGACGTATTGTAAAGTGGTTCCTCTGGGAAACTTTGTGGCACTATTACCTAAAACATATCCATGATTATGTACGAATAATAGCTCGATGATTTACACACATCATCTTTAGCGTCGTTGAATATCCCTTCAGTAGGGTGGTGATCCAGGCCAATTCAATCATAATACTTTTTGGGGAACTTACCGTTGATAGACATCATAAGTAAGTCTCAGTTTTTTTGCAGGATGGTATGTTCCGTTATAATACACTGATTCGACCACGAAGGACCTTCCTATTTAGCTTGGAATTTGCCTTGGCTTTTGTATGTCATGATCATGGAACTTTTTACTACTAAGATCATATCACCGATTTGGAGGACTCTTTCCTTAACCTTTTTGTTGAAGGCCTTGGAAATGCGAGTCTACTACAACTCAATGTGTTGTTAAGCTTGCATGCATTTTTCATCGAGTACTTCTAATTCTTGTAGGCGCAATTGATCATTCTCGTCTGTGGTTAACTTGAACTTGTTGGCCAAAGCTACGCGAAGAAACGATATTTGAATTTTCAAAGGAATGACGCCTTCACATCCATATACCATGGAGTAAGGCGTGTTGCTTGTTGGTGTTCTGATTGTTGTACGATAAGTCCATAAACACTAAGCAAGTTTTTCATTCCAATCACGCTTATTGGAAAATACAAATTTATTGAGAAGCCTGATGTTTGTTTTGTTGAATGCTTCAACTAATCAATTGGCTTCGGAATTGTATGCTATGTAAGCCACATTCTTAATTTTGAATTTGTTGCAGAATCTGTCAAACGTCTGACTAGCGAATTGGGGACCATTGTCATGGATGATCCTTCGTGGTGTACCAAAATGGTATATGACATGATGTTTGATGAAGCTTGTGGCATTAAACGTCTTCACTTCGCTAAATGGTATCGTCTTTGTCCACTTGGAAAAGTAATCGGTTATCGCGAGGATGAATCGATATATTTTTATCGAAGGTGGACTGGCAGGACCGATAATGTCCTTACCCCAAGCTTCAAAGGTCATGAGGCCACCGACGGGTGCAAGAATCCTGATGTTGATGTATGAAGTCATCATGAATCTGGCAAGCTCGACACATTTTTGCATAATCCACATCGTCAGCAACTATGGTGGGTCAATAATAATCCATGCGCTTTAACCAATCATGCAGATTATGACTTGGTTGATGTGCACCATATATACCATCATATGCTTCTTTGAGGACTTTTGTGCTTCCTTGTTTTACAGACATAGAAGTAGAACATCTCTATAAGATCGACGGTAGAGCATCTTGGTAACTGAATCATAGTAGAACCGAATAGGGAGCCTTTTGATAGACGTTGCTTCTTTGGGATAATTTGGCAAGATCCCGTAATGAGCGAAGTCAATGAGGGAAAATTTTCAACTACGTGTTTCAAAGTCTATTTCAGCAATATAAACTCCTCGAATCTCCATATTGTCCTTAGAACAAAATAATTGGCAACTAATCATAGTTATGAAATATTGTCTCTTGATTGGGAAGGAGAGAGAAGCTGCAAACCCTGCGAGAGCATCAACTTCTGTATTTTGCAGTCTCGGCACATGCCTAATATAGAAACCTTTGGATGCACCAGCTAACTCGATGGTAGCTTGATGATAACGTATCATATCTTCATATATAACTTCATATTCTCTCATGGCCTTGCTAACAATCAGTTTCGAATCACCGTAGGCTTTTAGGTATTTAACCCCCAACTGATAGGAGAGTTGAAAACTGATGAATAATGCATTATACTCGGCTACATCGTTGGAACATGGCTCTATCAGCGAATAGGTCCTATGGATAAACAGATTCTCCGGGGATATTAGCACATCCCCCAATCCAGCAACTATTTGACCTTTTGGTCATGTTCTCAAAGCACCGTTGAAGAACATTTGCTAAATTATCTCACCAGACGTCTGATTGGATTATTCCTTGTCCGAGATGTCGTCATATAACCTTGAAGTTTCTGAAATTGGCTGTACAGTAAGAAAGTACTGTAGAGCCTGGTCTTTAGCTGCCTTCTAGGAGACGAATGTCATGTCATATAGGGATAACATCATATAGCCCATACGAGAGTTGAGTGAACTCGATTTTGTCATGAGGATGCGCAATGGATTGAGTCGCAATATAACATGAATCGCTTGACCAATCATATAATGCAGCATCTTTTAGATGGTGAAAATCAATGTCAGACGTTCCTTTTTAACCGAATTATATCTGTGTTCGGCTCCGATCATCATCCGACTAGGATTAGAGATGGCCTGCTGGTGACTTTCATCGTATTTTTGTGCTAGCAGAGCACCTAATGCATGGTCCATTGCTCGAACATATAATATAAGTGGTCTTCCGGTGACAAGGGCTACTAAGACTGAAGTTTAGTAAGGTATCGCTTGATATCTTGGTGACATGCTTCGTTCCACACAAATGAAACACATTCCTTCATGAGCTTTGTGAATGGTTGATAGCATCCGGACAAATTGGCTATGAATCTCCGGATATAAGCTAGCCTTCTTGTACTCCTCGTAACTCTTTGAGGTTCCTAGGAGGTTGCATGCTTATAATTGCCTTTATTTTTCTGGATCGAGATGAATTTCTTTGGATATAATAATAAATCCAAGGAATTTACCATTTGAGACTTCTAGAAAGATTTTGTCGGGTTTATCTTGAGATGATGTGTACGCATCAATTCGAACACCATTTTCAGAACTTTCAATTGATCATCTTTGTAGCGACTTTTAACCACAATGTCATCCATGTAGCATTCGACATTTTTGTACAAATAATCGCAAAAAATTGTGCTTATAGCTCGCTGGATTGTAGCACTAACATTTTTTAATAAGAATGGCATCGCCGTATAGCAGTATACCTCTAATAGTATTTGGAATGATGTGTGCTTCTCATTATCAGAAAGCATATTGATCTGATTGTATCCAGAGAACCATCCATGAAAGACACGCTCGAAGCCGCAGGTATTATCAATCATGACATCGGTTTTGGGAAGTAGAAATTTGTACTTCGGGCATGCGACGTTAAGATCATGGAAGTCTGCATTTGATCATTCCGTTCTTGTTCAGGAGTAGAACAATATTGGCGATCCAATCGGGGTGTTGTTCTTCACTAACGAAGCTTCAAGCAATCAACTTTTTGACTTCGGCTTTGTTTGGTTCCATAACATCAGGGCGGAAGCGTCTATGTTGCTTTTTGACAGGCTTAACACATAGACGAATGTTCAGCCGGTGCATAGCTATCTGAGGGCCAGAACAGATGGTTCCATGCAAAGGTATCGATGTACTCCTGGATCAAGGTTATCAGAGCTTGTTTTTCATCTTCACTTAAACTTTTGCTGATGAAGATTGACTTGGTATGTGAATCATCTCCTAGATCGACCTCGACAACTTCATCCTTGGTAGGAGGTTCTCGCTGCTCAAAGTGCAACTCCTATTAAGTATCTATCTTCTGAGCCCATGACTCGGGCTCGAAAGGTTCGAGAGTTTGATCGTCATTGTTATGTTGTTCAATGGAAGTCATGTTCATTGTCAAGACTTCTTTGAAGACTGCTCCAATGCTGATGTCGGAGGCCCATGTAGAGGAATATGAAGAATAAGAAGGTGATGGGTCTTCTGATGAATATGACAATGGGACAGCCAAGCTCTCGCATTCTTTTGTTGTAGTAAACATGTTTTCCTTTGGGAACAAATGGACGGAGAGGCATGCAATGTCCTTTCCTATAGTTCAAGCATTGACATCTTTGAAAATCATAGCCCATCTTCCGTATGAGGCCTTGACCATTTGGATCATAAATATAATACGGGATATGACCCATTTCGTCGTCAGAGGACTCATCAAATGGTGCTAAACACAACCTTGCCTTACCGAAGATTGTGTTTTGACCCTCGTCACTTGGTACTAAAAATAAGGATCCTTTTTCCGGAGTGAAATAATTCTCCGTTTGAAAGAAAAAAGTCATCAACATATGCAGTGATCGATACAACATAAATAATAACTTAGGTCGATTATCTGAACGCAGGGAGTAAAAGAAATTGTTACTTTCATAAATAACATTGTTGTCTGAGATTACAACCACATTCTCAGAGGCGGCATGACTATTCACATTATTTACATAGTCAATAAGATCGATCACAAAGGGGTCTACATACCCAGATCGATGACGAAAGGCTCCGCACTGCCTAAGTCGAGAACAAGAAGTTCGTTTGCACCCAAGTCAATGACAAAAGGTTCGTCTGGACCAGGATTAACGTCTCCGAGGTCTATAATAAATGACCAATTATCTGTTGTATCACTTGTACTTTCGCCGATATCTCTGTGGTCGGCCTATTTTTAGCTGAATCGACTTCAACTTCATTTCTACTTTCATCGTCAGTAGATAGCGGCTTGTAAATGATGGCATCAGAGAAATATGCCTCAAGCCCCTTGAATGGATCAAACATTCGTAAATTCAGTAGAGACTACCCTCTACTCATCTACATATTTGAAGCATTAATGGATGGTGGAAGGGTCGATGAGATTCTCGTGTATCCATGGATGTCCACACAGAACATTATATGATACTTCAACGTCGATTACATAACAAGTAATCTCCATTTGTAGCCGGCATTGAAGCCGAGAATTGTTGCTCTTGTGACAGACAAACGAATCATAGGTATTCACAGAGTTTGAAGCAGACTTCTAGGTATGATACCCAAACACCAACTTTTTATTGGTTCCAAGTACCAGCTCTGGCCTCCTCCTACACCTGAGACTGGACCAACAGGAACCTGAACCAACATGACACGATGCAGCCCCATAACCATCTTTAAGGCATCATCCTTCCACATATCAAAGCAAGAACCCTGGACATTGAACATACAACCACTCAGCAAGAGAACAACAACGTTTCAAAATGCCTGATTTAGCCCCAATTCCTACATGGAATTTATTTGATCAAAGACGAGGCCACAAAATAAGAAAACAGTGTGGGTCTCACCACTTGGGATAGCATATTTAGAGTAGCTACTAATATTTTCTTCACAGAGAAAGCAAAATCAGTCTGCTCCATTAGCCTAAGAGTAAATACAGGATCACATAGAGAATCTATAGGATCTTAAAATCTCTGTTCCATCAGCCTAAGAGGAAGTTACAGATAATACCCCTTAGTCACTGATCCAGGAGAAAGTAAACTCATACCTCTCAGTCCTTGTTTGCTTCATGGGAAGGCCCTCTTTTCTCATTGTTGCCATTGCAAAGAATATGGCATTAAGGTTAAATGCCAGGTTCACATCCAGTCATAAATTTTGAACACTTCTACTGTGGGTTCTCAAACTCAAGCCATGCTCCACAGGTTCACGATTTTGGTCAATTCTCTTGTGGTGCTTCTCGACTTAAAAACATGCTCCTTAGAAGACGACTAACTTTTACAAGGTAAATCCTTCTACACAAGGCATACCAGGACACAAACTTTAGATTTTATATCATGCAGAAAGGCGGACTCCAAGTATGATAAAATTTGGAACATGCATTCTCATAGCAGCCCTAGAAAATAAAATTGTTTGTTTATGCATCTTTTAGATATCACATTTTTTCAGTGACTTTACTATAAACTACGTGTTAGTCCCGAGGGTTAATCAATAGGTGGAAGAACGCGTGGTCGAGATCAGAGGTTCACACAAAAATTTTTCTCTGACTATTTTCGATTTTCACAAAAAACTATAATATAATATTTTGATTACAACTTGCTGCTAAAATTACAATAATTAGAAAACTATTGTTCTTCATTGCAATTGCAGTTGCAGACGGACAAAACATATTACAACTCGCAGAAGAGAAGTAAAATAAGAAGATTAATCTCTGCTTGCTTGGGTGATAAAGATCACCTTTGCTCAAAGCAAGATCCGTTCCACACGATCTGCTCCCAGGAACCAACAAGTTCTCGTAGAACTTCTGGACCGCTCGTGTCATCTCCTTTCTGGACTCGCACGATCTCCTTGGACTCCAATGGCGACCACAACAGAACCTCTATTCGTTTCTCAATTTTTGAAGTAAGTCCTCAATTGAGCTACGAAGAGAGTATTTATAGGCATAGGGAGGAAACCCTAATCCTAATCCTGGTCATCTATCGGTTAAATAAAGATTAGAATGAATTTAATTCATATCCCAAAATATTGGAATGAATTAAATTCAAATACAACAAATATCGGATTAATTTAATTTATATCCTACAAGATTGGAATGAATTAAATTCAAATTCCTAAAATGTCGAATTTAAATAAATGACTCAATCTTTCCATAACTGATCAAATTCCGCAATCAGCGGACACCTGCGCCAATCACGCTACATGTGCATATGCGAGCAAGTGCAAAGTGCGCCAACAAAGCGTCACTTTGCGCCCTTGAGCCCGAGTCGCTTAGCTCCTAATGAAATTTTTTCAAGAGAATGACAAAATACATAAATGCTTTCTTTGTGGAGTTAATCATTTTTTCTCCTAATAAAACACTCCCATATGGTACCCACATGTGACCCACCACACCCTATGTGCACACCTCAACATAAGCAAAGTATTATATTGAGATACCCACTTTGTGGTGTACCTAATGTGGGACTATTCTTCTTAGTCCAAAGGCAAAAATACCAACAATCTCCCATATATCTCAATATATAGGTTGAGCGTTCCCCACAGTGACAGTCCCTCATGCATTAGGATAGATGTTGCTTTAACTTGAATCTTTCCGTATGGGTCAAATAATAATATGATACAAGAATGGACTAAGCCTTGAATTTTGTACCATAGTTGCAATTTTTTCCACTCACACAATGACATCAGTCGTGATTCTGGTTTCACATTAAAGGCCATGTGCATGTCTAATTTTGGTGTATGTATATTGAGCGTCTACAAGTTTACCCTCAAGAGATGGTCTATATCTCTTTCTATACACTCTAGGTGAGTTCTTTTAAAGAGTCATTGGCATGAAGCCTTGCGCTTCCTTGCGGTGCTACGCTGCTATGACATGGCCCAAAGTCGATGATACACCTCATCGTGGTGTCATACCACTGTAGCATAAGGTCCCAGCCTCTTTGTAGTGCCATACTACCCGACATGAAGCCTTGCGCTTCCTTGCGGTGTTACATCACTGTGACATGGCCCGCATAAGCGAGGCTTTACATTTTTTACCTCTTGGTGGTGTCACGCTACTGTAACATGAGGACACCGACCTTTTTGTAGTGCTTTCTACCACTCTTTATTCTATAACATTAGGCTACCTACCTATGTGCGGTGCTACGCCACTGTGACATGGCTCGCGAAGTCGAGACATTACCCTATCGAAGTACCTCATCGTGGTGTCACCCTACTGTAGCATGGAGTCCTTACGATCCTTTGTAGTATTGCGCTGCCCGTGCTTCCTGTAAAGCACGTCGGATATTCAAAATATCCGAGAACTCATTAAGGCGTCTAAGTCATCCTCCCACATGACTTGTTCTATATAAAGAACAAATAGTAGACAACAGTGGTTTTGGGTCTGTAATCCCTCAATATCTTAAATGACTACCCACTATTCCTGATATTTTTTTAGTCAATGATCCTTCTTTGAACCAAAAGCTAGATGCCTAGTAGATTTCTCTTTGAACTAATAACATAAAACTTTATGGTAGAATTACAAAGACACAATATCAAAATATCTTCAAGCCCATTTTGACTGTTGTGTCCTCGACCAGCTGGTGCTTGAGACATTTGGTGAACGAATCCGCTAGATTCTCCTGGATCTGAACATCAATCACAGTAATAACTCTAGTCTTTATCAGATCATTCACTGCCATGTGCCTCAGCCGCACAGTTCTCGTCTTACCATTGAAGATATCATTTGATGCCACAGTTGCAGTCGCCTAGTTGTCACAGTAAATCAGAACGCCGAAATCTGCGCACTAAGCAATAAAAATCATACATGAGCTCCCGAAATAATTCTGCTTTATCTACTGCAGTAGCCAGTGCATAGAACTCAGATTCCATCGAGGATAAGAGAGCATTGTCTGCTTCTTCGACTTTATCTATATAGCAGCTCCACCTATGGAGAAGACGTATCCTCCTGTGGACCTTTTGCTCTCTACTTCTGAACGCCAGCTTGCATCAATAAAATCTTCAACTATTGTCGGATATCCGCTGTAGTGCAGTGCATGTTTCTGAGTTCTCTTGAGATATCTCATCACTCTCTTCACAGCTTTCTAGTACTCCATACCTGGGTTGCTCGTGAACCGACTCAGCATCCCCACGGCTAAAGCTATGTCAGGCCTTGTGGTAGTGGTTGCATATATTAAACTCCCGATAACGCTTGAATACTCCAGCTTCCTGACACTTTTTCTTGGATTTGGCTTCAGCTTTGATTGTCACACTTGTATGGAGTATCGATACCTGGAAGATCTTGATATCCATAGCGTATGAGTATCTTCTCAATATAATTAGACTATGACAACGCTAGTCTAGTTTTCGTCCGATTGATCTTTATCCCCAGGATAACATCAGCTTCCCCCAAGTCCTTCATATTGAACTTGGATGAGAGAAACTTTTTTTTCTCAATGACACATGCTAGATCCATATCTAGGATCAACATGTCATCCACGTGCATACAAACGATGACTCCTGATCCTGTAGCTGTTTATGTAAACACACTTGTCCGTCCTCCTGATCCTGTAGTTGGCAAAATTATTATACAATCTGAAGCAAACTTTATATAAACACACTTGTCTGTCTCACTGATCCTGTAGCTGTTTGATCTTATAACTTTATCAAACTTCCTATGCCACATCTTGGGAGTTTGTTTCAGATTGTATAATAATTTTGCCAACTTGCAGACTTTGTCTTCAAGCCCTTTGACGACAAATCCTTTCTGGTTGCTGCATGTAAATCTCTTCGGTCAACTCTCCATTCAAGAATACTGTTTTAACATCCATCTGATGAATAACTAGTTTGTGAATTATACTCAAAGTAATCAACATCCAGATGGTTGTCATCTACGCTACTGGAGCATATGTGTCGGAGTAGTCGATCTTCTGCTTCTGAGAAAATCCCTTGCCTATCAGCCTTACATTGAACTTGTTAACCATTACATCGATCTTCATATTCTTCTTGAGGATCCACATGCATCCAATTGGTTTAGCTCCTTCAGGTAGATCGACCAACACCCAAGTATTGTTGGAGCTTATTGAGTCATACTCATCATTTATAGCATCCCTCTAGAATACATCGTCTCTGGTCTTCATCACCTTATCATAGGTAAGCGGATCTGCTTCCACATGATAAGTGACAAAATTATCTCCGAAATTCTTCTGTCTCGTCACTCTCTTAGACACCGATTATGCGAGTTCTGGTTCGAACATTGTCTCTGGAATGACAACTTCTTCTTGGACTACATCTTCATTGGAAGCGTTAGCCTCCTGTGCACTCACACCGTTCTCCGGATATCCGCGATAACTGTCACTGCCATACTTTCTAGGAAAGAATATTTTGGTCATAATTAATTAAATATTATACATGTTGAATATTTATTTATTGTATTATTTATTTATTGTATTATTTATTTATTTTTAGATGTTAGATATTATTTTGGACTTGTGTTAGTGGACCTAACTAGTTTAGATTAGATCCATGGACCAACATTTAATTCTAGTTAGAATTGAGCGCAATAGTAATTCCATTCATTAGGAGGAGGATTAATTAAGTTAAACCAATTAGACTAGAACCTTCCCTCCTTAATTATTTTCTTCATGACAATCCTCAAGGGATATTTTAGATATTTTATAGTAGCTTGAAGAAGGGGAAAGGAGGCCGGCCTAGTATTTGAGTGGAGGGAAATTCTCTCTCTTCACTTTTTATTTCAAATCTAGATCTAGAATTTTTTCTTCCAAATTTTTTTATTCCCACATTAGGTTCTACCCAAAAAATTTTCCAATTCCTTTTCAAATCATCATTGGAGGCCATTAGAACAAGGAGGAAGCAATGATCTATAAGGAGGAAGCAAGAATCTACAAGGAGGAGCAATGATCTACAAGTTAAATGTTATTTTCACCAAATTTGGAGGTTTCATTGGGAATCCATCTTCCAATAGATACAATTCAGTTTTCTTTCTCTAATTAGACTCTAAATCGATATTTTAATTATTAGGAACCACCCCATATTCTAAGGCTATCCATAGAAATTGGAATTAGGTTCATAGGAGGCCTATGAAAAAAGTTATGTGGTATTTTGTATCAATTTTGGAATAATTTCAAGATTGACACATCTTGTGTTTGTCAATAGGTCAATTAGACCAAATTGATATGTGTTTGATTGTGTGTGGCTAGTGTCGTATCCACAATTGGATACGTGTAGGCCGTATCCCGACAATTTGGAGATACGGGTTAATTTGGGGGTTTTTCTCCGACACGGGGGTTTGAGCACGTCATATTTTGACATGGACACATAGATTAGTAGCTAGCTCTTCGTATTGTTCATAATTATGATTTTAGACTTGCTCGTATCCTTCGGGATATATTTGGTTGTGTGGTGGAGCCATATCGCAAGCATATCATAGATCTAGTGTGATACGGGTGCGGTGCACTTCACGTGTTGGTGTCATTGTATTTTAATTTGATTGCCTTGATTATAGATATTATAATATTATAATTATAATTATTATGTGAGATATATGTATATATATATATATATATATATATATATATATATATATATATATATATATTTACATGAATGATCAATAATTCTTATTGATGTGTTGGTGATCATGGGAGAGTAGGAGTTCATGTGCATCTCTAGCATGGTTATATATATATATATATATATATATATATATATATATATATATATATATATATATATATATATATATATATATAACCATGGAAAAAAAGAAGAAAATAATGAAAAATAGGGAGAAAAATAATAAAAAAATAGTGAAAACAAGCAGTGATAAATAGGCCAATAAGCCGAGAGAAGCAGCAGCAGAAGCAGTCAGCAGAAGCAAAACCATAAAGCAGCGACAAAAGCTGCAGCAAGCAACAGCGATAAGCAGAAGTTGCTGCTGCAGCAAGCAGCAGCAGCGGCAATAAGCGACAACAATGGTGAATAAGCTGGTTAGCTTATTGATAAGCTAGTAAGTTAGTAAGTTAGTATATATATATATATATATATATATATATATATATATATATATATATATAAAAGTTAGTTAGCTTATTTTGATAAGCTAGTAAGTTAGTTAGTTAGTTAGCTAATATATATATATATATATATATATATATATATATATATATATATATATATATATATATATATAAGTTAGTTAGCTTATTTTGATAAGCTAGTAAGTTAGTTAGTTAGTTAGCTAATATATATATACTAGCTTATTTTGATAAGCTAGTAAGTTAGTTAGTTAGTTAGCTAATATATATATATATATATATATATATATATATATATATATATATATATATATATATAAGTTACTTAGCTTATTTTGATAAGCTAGTAAGTTAGTTAGTTAGTTAGCTAACTAACTTACTAGCTTATCAAAATAAGCTAAGTAACTTATATATATATATATATATATATATATATATATATATATATATATATATATATATATAAGCACTAGTTAATATTAGTTAGTATTAGTTCTAGATTACCTTGAGATACACCAAGGTAATGAGAGTGAGATATCTTGGGTATGGGTATTGAATATCCGAAGGGGTATGTTAATATATAGTTTAGTATAGTATTGTTATATGTTTAAATACATATTAATGTATATTAATGTGTAATGAGGTGTATGGGTAGTAGTTATAAGTTAGATATTGAATTACCTTGAGATACCAAGGTAATGTCAAGGTATTGAATTTTACTCAAGGTATTGAGTTTGCACATCAAGATGGGAGTGTAGGTGGTGTGATACCACTTTTGGTTCAAAGTCAAGGTATCCACTTAGAATTAGTTTAGTTAGGAGTATTATATATTGTTGTTTGTATACATATTATAATATTTTCATATCTAATAAATTGCGTATCTTATGATACGGTGTATTATTGGTTTTCTAGTATTCTAGTATAGCTAGTATGGCCTAGTTACATAGTGTATGGACCTAATATCCTAGAGATGGACTCATACAACCTAGAAATAGCTAGTTTGACTAAGTTTGAATAGTTTGACCTAGAGTTGACCTAGTTTGACTATTTTGACTTAGAAATGACTTTATGACCTAGAAGTTGACTAGTTTAACTTATTTTTATTTCAAAACCTTGTATTGATGTAATATTCCATATTTAGGTCTCCGAGGTACCGTATCAGACATCTTTGATACTGTTCACCGGATTCCAGGCGAGTACATTCTCTGATAGTTTCTCATTTATGATATCCTCTATGTCTTTTGTATTTATTGTAGATATCCTTAATTTTTTGACACGATGGTTACACGGATTGGTATATCCGGATCTCGTTATGGATGTTATTCCTTGGTATTTATGGTGTACCTTGTGCAAGCCTTGTTCCTTGTTCTTCTTGTACATGTACAGACATTGATTCTTGGGAAGAATAGCTACCTACCCAGTGAATTCCGTGTCATAATATACCATGGTTGGATCCACTGTACCAGTGGAGGCGGGGAGTGTTAGTGTAGATATGTGATCATACCCTCCTTGTACATGTCTTGTTCCTTGAATAGTGTTAATCATACACCGCACGTATGATTAACCAAGCTATTATCCTTGTGCAAGTTTCCAAGCCGATCACATGTTGAAGCTGGTACTCACTCACTTAGTAGTAGCATTTCTTGTTTATTCCTATGATGCTCATTATTGTATTTATTTCCAGTATTTATTTATTGTATATCTCTTGTACCTTTATATTGTATCTTGTATATTTACTCTATTTATTGTTACATAGTTTATATCATTTATTAAAACTGCTGTTAGAGATGTACTTTGCTCCTTTCCTGACTGGATATATTTTTTCCAGATGATATTGTGGAGTGGTACCCCACTCACTACGGGCCTCAGGATGTCATAGGCTTAGAGCCAGAGACATTGGCTCAGGAGGGTCTTATCCCGACTGAGACAGATGATACATGACTCGTAGCATAGTAGTTAGACTCTTTTGTACTTGATTTGTCTCCAACATATTGTTATTAGTATTTTTTTATTTTGACTTATTGGATATTATTTGTCTTGTGGGCTGTATTGTGACTCTTCTGTTCTTTTATCATATTCGTGCAATTTGTTCCATCTAATATATCCGTGATTGAGTATTCATTTTACATTGGTGGCATTATTATATCTTGATTGCTAGATAGATAGTTTACCCAAACAGCGTTCTACCGTCGATGCTGTAGCGTAGGCTGGGCATTGTTCACTACTCGTATCCCTAAACCGGGTGCGGATCGTGACACGTTTTTAGTGGTGGCCCCATACAGGTCTTCGAGGTCACAATTATTGCGATTCGTAGTGGTGCTCTGATTTGACTGCTATTACGAGGCTGTTTCAGGATATAGGCTATAGGCTGAGGATACTCAATCAAATCTAGGAAAAACTCTATTGATTCATTCCAACTATTCTTTCTTGATATTGATATTTGATCTTTAAACTGTCCTTTGAATGCATTACATCATGTGTCATATTGATTCTTTTTTTTCTCTTTGCCCCAGGATGCCGCCTAAGACTCGATCACAACAGAGATGAGCATTTTCTGAGAGATCTGCGACTTTCCGAGGGCCTGTACCAGTCACTTCTCCGGTGATTGGCGTATCAGCTGCGTTCGGGGGTCCACCTCCAACTCAGAGGACTGTTCCGGCTGTGTCTGAGGGACTTCCACCTTCACCTTTCGTGCCGACATATGCGACTCAGGTGTTCGTATTGTTTTATGAGATATTGGAGGCTCTGAGGGCCTAGTCCAAGGATCACCAGAGGCAGACCGACATGTTACGGCAGGGCATTGAGAGTGCTCATCAGCTTTCCTTTGCTGCAGTAGAGAGAGTTCCGATCCAACATCAGGTTGTTCCGCAGGTTGCCCAGCTTCGCCCGGGTAATATCCAGGACTTCAAGAAGTTGGAACCTCGGGTCTTCAAGGGGACTGAGGGCATCGTCTACACAGATATTTGGTTCGAGGATATTGAGCGTCTCATGAGGGTGTCTCGTCTTGCTGAGGATTTGAAGGTTGAGGTAGTATGACTTTAGCTGTTCGATATCGTCCACACTTGGTTCAGGAATGAGCCCCTTCTTGCTGATGTGGGGTAGTCTTGGGAGGTGTTCAAGGACCTCTTCAAGAGAAAGTTCTTTGCTCGGGCGGACAAATTAGACTAAGTGAGGCAGTTTAAAGGCCTTACTCAGGGGAGCATGTCCGTGGAGGAGTACGCCGCATAGTTCGGTAGGGTGAGCCAATTTGTAGAGTATTTGGTGAGGGAGACGGAGGTTCAAGCTATCTATTTTTGCAAGGGTCTGAACTGGGAAGTGAAGATCCTTATTTCATCTTTTTATGAGACGTATTCGAAGATACTTGTGGAGGCACGCAAGGTTGAGCGAGAGTTGGTCTTGAAACCCAAGAGAGATCGCGATTCTTTTCTGGGGGCTAATAGCATCTCAGTGACTGCTAAGCATCCTTATTTCCAATCCAGGCCTTTTCAGCAGCCGCAACAGCACCAGACTCCAGCTAGGGCATCGTTTCACCAGGCACTGCAGCAGCAGAGACAGTCACAGCAAGCTTTCTGCCACTACTGCAAGAAGCCTGACCACATCTGGGAAGTTTGCAGGAAGTTGGGAGTTTATTTGTATTGTGGTTCCGCGGGGCATCAGCTGAAAGAGTGTACTTCCAACCCTCGTCGTGCAGTTCAGGGAGCAGCTCCAGCTCTGAGGACACAGACGAGGCTACCTGCAGTACAACCGAGGGGACCACCTCTTCCGACCCAGCAACAACGTTATGCCCAACACCAGCTGTAGAAGCATGAAAAATACGCTGGGAGGATCTACGCAGCCTCTTGATGCAGAGCAGCGTAAACAGAGGCCTTCAGAGCCATCAGGCGTACAACAGAGTTTTTTCTGCTAAAACACAGCATGAAGAATAAAGCTCAAAGGACCATCCGCGTAAGTGCAGTACGTCCAGGCCGCTCCAGCGTAAACAGAGTTCTTCATCGCCTCTTGTAAAACCCCTGATTTTGAGAATAATTTTTTAAAAGGAGTTATTCCGAATTCTCTATATTTTCTGGAATTTAAAACGAAGGTGATTATGATTTAAAGAATTTTAAGTATGGCAAATTGGTGTTAAAATATTATGAAAATAATATTTTAGGATGTAGAATGGAAAACCGAATGCAGGGTATTTTTCGGTAAATTTATTGGACTCCGGAATCTTTTTAAAGCCCTAAAAATGATAGTAGAATTAAACCGAATTTAAAACTCGGGCCAGATGCCCAACATCCCCATGAGAGCCGAGGCCAAGCCCAAGGAGCGTTAACCCAAGCCCAAGTCCTAGGCCAACCCCAAGGAGGGTTGACCAAGCCCACCCCTAGGTAAACAAAACCATAGTTCCCATGATTATAAATAAATTTTTTTTCATAATTAGTAAAGGAAAAAGAAACCAAAAACCTAAAGTAGAACCCAGCCGACACTGTTACCCTATTTCCCTGTTCATCCTTCCCCTTAGGCTTTCCTTGGCCGGAGCCTCGCCGGCGCCCACGCGGACCTCCACCACGATCACCTCTTCTCCTCGTGACCCTCCCTCTCGACCCATCTTCCACGAGCCGCTGCAACCCTCCGCCGACTGAACGACACCCCCGACCGGCGCAAGGATCCCGCGGCTGTCCGAGCAGCCCCGACGGCCTGTGTCGCGCCGTCCCGCTCCGACCGGTTCCATCCAACAGACTGGGCAGTGCAGCCAGGACAGAACAGCCGAGACCGACCCTCGGCGAGGCAGTCGCTCGGTGCATTCGGCTGAGCACTCTCCTCCAGGCCGACCTCGACACCCCGGCGTTCGACCGCTCAGGTCAGGTACCCCAGCCCCGCTCCATCCAGACGCCGCCACAGCCCTAACCTCGGTCACGGCAATCGCGGACCCAGCAATGTCCCTGACACAGGAATTCTCGACCAAGACACGAAATTGGACTCTCGGACACGTGAAAAACAGATTCACGGGGCCCTATTCAGGTACCAATTTCTCTCACCTCGCAACTCCAATTTAATTTCTGTCAGTTGCTACGCGTAGACTGTATAACCCTCTCGGTGCCCGTGCAACCCGTTCGGTGCATCGCGTCCTGTGGCGATCGCACACCGCGATCAAAAAACAGGAAAAATAATGCCCTATTTCACCCCGAAACTGAGTGCGCCCCGCCAAACGGGACGACTTGGTCGCGTGCGGTCTTCACAGATACGTGCGCGTCGTTGATACGGTCGTATGGGATTTCGCAGAAGCTAATTCGGAGGTGCGTGCACCCCGGAATCAACGCGTATCCGCGAACAACACCCCGTATCCGACTTTTCTAGAATACGCTGGAACTTTGTGTACACACGTCGAATCAAGACGAAACTTGTGCCATCAGACTCGTAGCAATACGCTGGTCCTGTGACCCAAGTTTGGTCCGATTCTGAGAACGTTGACAAAATTGCGTATCGTGGGCCCCACAAGCTCCACTTGACGGGCGATTTTGTGATCGGCTCATCGGAATCCAATTCTGGAAGTTCCGTTGGGTTCGTATCATCGTTCCTGACTTGTAGACACTGAGTTTGGAGAATTTGGAGACCTTTGATCCTGACCCGCTTTTCGGTGCAAAGTGACCCACATGTGGACCCCGCTTTGGCCCAGAAATGATCTTTTTGCCCCTGAGTCCAAATTGGACGTAAGGACAGGCATTTCTAGCAGTTTGACATCTTCTAAGACGGTTGGTGATGTTTATTACAACTTTTGGAGTAGTCCCTACCGGATCCACTGACACAGGGACAGTTGTTGGTATTCGGACATCAGGCAAGTGTATCTTGCCAAACTTTGCAGTCTTTATATTTATTTTCTTGCTTTATTATATTTTTGTGCATGCTCAACCTAGGACCGTGTGACGTACTTAGCATCCGATTATCAGTCGGGTGCCAACACTGTACGCAGTGTTGGGTACTGTCATTTAGAGATGGACTTTCGTGACACTTGTTATTCTCGTACTTGTCTTATCAAGTACCATACGACCCAGGACACTTGACACTGTTCATGAGACAGAATATTCTCGAGATATTCGTGATGATTCTGTATAGGATGCAGGACTTGACAGAGATACTATATTCATAGGTACATATGACTTGTTGCATTAGTGATGATCCCGCTTGACATGGACATGAGACGTTATGGTCATGATATGCGTGGTTACATGGGGTGGGGAGAGACACACAAACTACAGGCTGTTTCTTATATATATACTACTACTATTATGAGGCCGTAGACTCTCGTAGCAGAGCTAGGCACATTACTTGTTATTACTACTACCGGCTCCCCGACACAGAGCTTGTAGTGGCTCAGCCTGGGTACTCGTGTTGCTCTCACTTGCATTTTTACTTAGATGGTTATTTACTTGCCCTATTTATTTCATTATCTGCTGTATTGTATTTATTTTGGCATGAGCTTTCTTGTACCTTGCTATGTCCCCTGAGGACCTGGATCCGGATTATGTCCCCAGGATTTGAGGACGAGATCTATCCCGAGATATACGGGACCGGAGCAGGAGCTGATCCAGGAGCTGTACCGCCATCCGAGGACGAGGTGTTAGCTGAGGATTTCTCCTGAGCATCCATGTTCATGCTCAGTACTTATTTATTTATTTATTTATTTATTTCAGTCATTTATTTCTGGTCTGTTGAACCACTGTACTAGTTGTTTATCGGGTTGATCCCCGAAGTACTTTGTTGAGACTGATGGATGATTTACATTTCTTTATTTACTCTGTGGATCATATTTTATATCTTGTGTGGATGAGATTAGTTGTGCCATGATTGTCGTAGACTTGTTATTTTACAGCTTAAGTATGCCCTGGTGGATCCATTAAATTGGGTTTGTCCATCGGTGCGTACTGCTGGCCATTGCCACGCGTCCGGTCTCACGGTATTTTGGGACTGGGGCGTGACATGGTTTTTATGGTGGCCCATGCAGGTCTACGACTAAATAGTTCGGTTTCAACTTAGGGACCGAACCAGCCTGCCCTAAGGATAGGATAGATTGTAGGATCTCATCCATTATTTAAACCATTATTGAACTCTATATCAAACTCGAAATTGTTACTTGAACTGCATCCTGTGTTGATTCCTTGGTGCCTTCTTACAGTTTATCTTTTGGTTGCAGATAAATGGATCCCAGGGACGGAGACGAGATTCCTTTGGATACGCCACACGATGCTGTGGTTACATATACAGACGGAGTGACCCCAGGGGATGGAGGACAAGCATCGCAGAGCGATCAGACCGGTCAACCTAATCCAAGGTTCCGGAGAGATGACATCCCACCTCCACCACAGTTCACTCCCCAGATGCCAGTCTTCCCGCCCGGACAAGTCATGGACGGGGAACAGATGTTCCAGATGATGTATGCCATGATGCAGGCCCAGCAGCAGATTCAGCAAGAGGCCCACCGCCAGGAGGCAGAGTATCTGAGGACCAGCCTGGTTTCCGCATTGGAGTAGGCAAATCCACCAACGAGGCGAACAGCGACGGGATCTATCACCGATTTCCGTCATCTCAAGCCTCGTATATTTTCTGGCAAAGAAGGGCCAACAGAAGTTCATGAATGGCTCACTAACATCCAGCATCAGTTGGAAGCCGCTGAACTTCCGAGAGAGAAGTGGATGACTGCAGTCAGAATGCAGTTAACTGATAATGCGCATCACTGGTGGCTAGCAGAAGAGAGGAGGCTCGGACAGGACCGAGTCACTTGGGAAAAGTTCTTCAGACTCTTCCAAGAGATGTACATTCCGGCAGTTGCACGATCAGAGCTCAGAGACAAGTTCAACCGCCTCATCCAAGGCAGTATGACAGTGGAAGAATACAACACGGAATTTATACGCCTAAGTCGCTTCGCTCCGACATTGATCTCGACAGAGGAAGAGAAAGCTGAAAAGTTCTTTGATGGACTGAAGTTCGAGCTTCAGAGATTGATTGGCTCAGTCGTACCTACATCATATACTGATGTCCTTGTAGCAGCACGACGCATGGAGCGCGTCACTAGAAGGGAATCGAATCTGAAGAGGCCAAACACATCCGCACCAACCAAGACAGCACCTGGAGATTCTGTAAAATGATTCCAGAGGAGTATACCGGAGAGAGCAGCACATAAGGCCATATCTCTTCCTACCTGTCACCACTGCGGCAAGGTAGGACACATTGAGAGAGAGTGCAGGCATAAGTTGGGACTATGCCTGCTTTGCGGATCAGACCAGCACTTTTCTAGAGACTGCACTAAACCAAGAGAGGGAGCACCGAGATTGGCCTTTCCTGCACCACGACCAGCTCATCCAGCAGTAGGAGCACAACAGACAGGATCTGGAGGAGTTAGACCACTAGCTACAGTAGGCTACCAGTAGAGACCCCCACTGGCACCACAGGCAGCCCTATTTCAGCAGCAGCAGAGAGGTCCCGCTCAGGGAAGAGGCCAGGCATTCACATTAGCTGTTGAGCAGGAGGCTACAGCAGGCGAGGTCATCGCAGGTACTATTTTAGTAGCTTCATTACCAGCTGTAGCATTATTTGATTCTGGAGCATCGTATTCATTTATAGCAGCTAGCTTTGTAGCCACCCATAGAGTAGCTACCGCACCCCTTCCGAAAATGAGGAGGATTCTTACGGGAGGTAGAATTATTCCGGTTAGTGACATCTGTAGATCATGTTCTGTAATAGTTTGTGGCAGAGAAATGCGAGCTCAATTTCTGATCTTTTCGATGCCTGACTATGATGTCGTACTTGGTATGGACTGGTTAAGTCAGTACCATGCGACTCTTGATTGTCGGCTGGGAAAGGTTATATTTAGACCGCCTGGATATCCAGAATTCGAGTTTCTCCGAGGAGCAGTAGAGCAAGGAGTTCAACCTACTCTTAGGGTACTATCTGTAGAAGGAGAGACATTTTACCCAAGAGTCATATCTGAGTTTGTGGATGTATTTCCCGATGATCTTCCAGGTTTACCGCCTGATCGGAAAATAGAATTCACAATAGACTTAACTCCAGGAGCAGAGCCTATCACTTCATCAGTATATCGGCTGGCACATAAAGAGTTAGTGGAGTTGAAAGAACATATTGATGATCTTCTGGAGAAGGGTTTTATTCGGCCCAGTGTTTCACCTTGGGGAGCACCCATATTATTTGTGCTAAAGAAGGATGGAACAGTACGATTATGCATTGACTATAGGGCACTGAATGCTGTGACCATCAAGAACATGTATCCCTTACCACACATTGATGATCTCTTCGACCAATTGAGTGGTGCAAGGGTATTTTCGAAGATTGACCTTCGATCCGGCTATCATCAGATCAAAGTAAGGAAGGAAGACATACCAAAGACAGCTTTCAGGACCAAGTATGGACATTATGAGTTCTTGGTGATGCCGTTTGGTTTAACCAACGTGCCAGCAGTGTTTATGAGCTTAATGAACAGAGTCTTTCATCAGTTCTTGGATAAATTCGTGGTGGTGTTCATTGATGACATTCTCATATATTCCAAGAATCATGAAGAGCACGAGGAACATCTCAGAATCGTGCTGGAGACCTTTCTTGGGACATATCATATCAGGAGAAGGACTTTCAGTTGATCCGGAGAAAGTCGCGGCAATAGAGACTTGGCCTACACCCACGTCAGTTGCAGAAGTGAGAAGTTTTCTCGGACTCGCAGGATATTACCGAAGATTTGTAGAAAATTTCTCGAGGATTGCAGAGCCGATGACGAAACTGACATGTAAAGACTAGGAGTTTATATGGACCAAAGACTGCCAGAAGGCCTTCGAAGAATTGAAGAGAAGATTAACAACAACACCTGTCTTGACTCTTCCTTCAGGGTCAGGAGGTTTTGTTGTTTACAGTGATGCATCAGGCAGTGGATTGGGATGTGCTTTGATGCAACATGGCAAAGTCATTGCTTATGCGTCGAGACAGTTGAAGGTCCACGAGAAGAACTACCCAACACACGATTTGGAGTTAGCAGCAGTTATATTTGCATTGAAGATATGGAGGTACTATCTTTATGGGGAAAAGGTAGAAATCTTCACCAATCACAAAAGTCTGGAGTATGTATATACTCAGAAGGAGCTTAACATGAGGCAGAGGCGTTGGCTTAAATTGATGGTAGATTTTGACATCGATCTGCAGTATCATCCGGGAAAGGCGAACGTCATCGCAGATGCACTAAGCAGGAAGCCTACAGCTTATTTCTTGATGATGCAGCCAGAGTTATTGAGAGATCTACAGGAGCTTCAGATAGAGGTGGTCTTACCAGGACAGAATGGCTTGATGGCTAATCTTGAAATTAAGTCATCACTCGTGGAGAAGATTAAGGAGGCATTGTCCACCGATGCTAGATTTAGAAGGTTGAAAGAGAGGACAGAAGCAGGCATGCAGACAGGACTTCGCATACACGAAGACGGAATATTGAGATTTGGGAACCGCCTGTATGTTCCAAATAGAGAATTGAGACAGGAGTTAATGACGGAAGCACATAGCTCTATGTACTCTGTTCACCCAGGAGGAACAAAGATGTACCGAGACTTGAGACAGTATTACTGGTGGCATAGAATGAAAAGGGAGATTGCAAGATTCGTGGCCAAATGCTTAGTCTGCCAGCAAGTAAAGACCGAACATCAGAGGACTGCAGGTATGTTACAGCCGCTTCCTATACCAGAATGGAAGTGGGAGCACATCACGATGGATTTTGTCACAGGATTTCCGAAGAGCCCCAGCGGAAGAGACGCAGTATGGGTTATAGTGGTTTCGACTCACTAAATCGACACACTTCTTGCTATTTAGAGTTGGACATTCCACAGAGGTACTAGCTGACATGTATATGCGACAAATTGTCAAACTACATGGAGTGCCTGTTAGTATTATATCGGATCGAGATTCGAGATTTACCTCTCATTTCTGGAGAAGCATGCAAGAGAGTCTGGGCACCAGACTTAAATTCAGCACCGCTTACCACCCACAGACAGATGGCCAATCGGAGCGCACCATTCAGATCTTGGAGGATATGTTACGATCATGCATGCTAGACTTTGGAGGATCTTGGAAAGATCATTTGCACTTAGTGGAGTTCTCCTACAATAACAGTTATCAGGCCAGCATCCAGATAGCACCATTTGAAGCATTATACGGAAGGAAGTGCAGATCGCCTATATGTTGGAGTGATGTTGGTGAACGTCAAATACTGGGTCCAGAATTGGTAACGCAGACAGTGGAAAAGGTGAAACAGATTCAGAATCATCTACGAGCACCTCAGGACAGACAGAAGCATTGGGCAGATATGCACAGACGTCCCCTAGAGTTTAAAGAAGGAGAGCATGTGTTCTTGAGAATTTCGCCCACTCGAGGTACTATCAGATTCGGGAGCAGAGGCAAGTTGAGCCCAAGGTATATTGGGCCATTCGACATTCTAGAGCGCGTAGGTGAGGTGGCTTATCGTCTTGCATTACCTCCATCCTTAGAGGGAGTGCATGACGTATTCCATGTCTCACAGCTGCGCAGGTACGTGACCGACCCAAGTCACGTAGTCGATTATTCAGAGATCGCAGTAGGCCCAAGCTTGAGATATGAAGAACAACCAGTTGGCATCCTCGACGTCAGCGAAAAGACATTGCGGGGACAGACAATCAGACTGGTTCGAGTAGCATAGAAACATCATTCTCCTGGAAAATCGACTTAGGAAAGAGAAGATAGTATGCGCCAGCAATACCCCCACTTGTTCGAGGAGGCAGTTGTAAACTAAGCAACCTTGTATTTCCATAACTCTTTCTTTAGTAGCTTATTCTTCGATTGCGAGGACGCAATCCTTTTAAGGAGAAAAGATTGTAAACCCCCTGATTTTGAGAATAATTTTTTAAAAGGAGTTATTACGAATTCTCGATATTTTCTGGAATTTAAAACGAAGGTGATTGTAATTTAAAGAATTTTAAGTGTGGCAAATTAGTGTTAAAATATTATGGAAATAACATTTTAGGATGTAGAATGGAAAACCGGACGCAGGGTATTTTTCGATAAATTTATTGGACTCCGAAATCTTTTTAAAGCCCTAAAAATGATAGTAGAATTAAACCAAATTTAAAACTCGGGCCAGATGCCCAACATCCCCATGAGAGCCGAGGCCAAGCCCAAGGAGCGTTAACCCAAGCCCAAGTCCTAGGCCAACCCCAAGGAGGGTTGACCAAGCCCACCCCTAGGTCAACAAAACCCTAGTTCCCATGATTATAAATAATTTTTTTTCATAATTAGTAAAGGAAAAAGAAACCAAAAACCTAAAGTAGAACCCAGCCGACACTGTTACCCTATTTCCCTGTTCATCCTTCCCCTTCGGCTTTCCTTGGCCGGAGCCTCGCCGGCGCCCACGCGGACCTCCACCACGATCACCTCTTCTCCTCGTGACCCTCCCTCTCGACCCATCTTCCATGAGCCGCTGCAACCCTCCACCGACTGAACGACACCCCGATCGGCGCAAGGATCCCGCGGCTGTCCGAGCAGCCCCGACGGCCTGTGTCGTGCCGTCCCGCTCCGACCGGTTCCATCCAACCGACTGGGCAGTACAGCCAGGACAGAACAGCCGAGACCGACCCTCGGCGAGGCAGTCGCTCGGTGCATTCGGCTGAGCACTCTCCTCCAGGCCGACCTCGACACCCCGGCGTTCGACCGCGCAGGTCAGGTACCCCAGCCTCGCTCCATCCAGACGCCGCCGCAGCCCTAACCTCGGTCACGGTAATCGCGGACCCAGCAACGTCCCTGACACAGGAATTCTCGACCAAGACATGAAATTGGACTCTCGGACACGTGAAAAACAGATTCACGGGGCCCTGTTCAGGTACCAATTTCTCTCACCTCGCAACTCCAATTTAATTTCCGTCAGTTGCTACGCGTAGACTGTATAACCCTCTCGGTGCCCGTGCAACCTGCTCGGTGCATCGCGTCCTGTGGCGATCGCACACCGCGATCCAAAAATAGGAAAAATAATGCCCTGTTTCACCCCAAAACTGAGTGCGCCCGGCCAAACGGGACGACTTGGTCGCGTGCGGTCTTCACAGATACGTGCGCGTCGTTGATATGGTCGTGTGGGATTTTGCAGAAGCTGATTCGGAGGTGCGTGCACCCCGGAATCAACGCGTATCCGCGAACAACACCCCATATCCGACTTTTCTGGAATACGCTGTAACTTTGTGTACACACGTCGGATCGAGACGAAACTTGCACCATCGGACTTGTAACGATACGCTGGTCCTGTGACCCAAGTTTGGTCCGATTCTGAGAACGTTGACAAAACGCGTATCGTGGGTCCCATAGGCTCCACTTGACGGGCGATTTTGTGATCAGCTCATCGGAATCCAATTCTGGAAGTTCCGTTGGGTTCGTATCATCGTTCCTGACTTAAAAACACTGAGTTTGGGGAATTTGGAGACCTTTGACCCTGACCCACTTTTCGGTGCAAAGTGGCCCACATGTGGACCCCGCTTTGGCCCGGAAATGACCTTTTTGCCCCTGAGTCCAAATTGGACGTAAGGACAGGCATTTCTAGCAGTTTGACATCTTCTGAGATGGTTGGTGATGTTTATTACAGCTTTTAGAGTAGTCCCTACCGGATCCACTGACACAGGAACAGTTGTTGGTATTCGGACATCAGGCAAGTGTATCTTGCCAAACTTTGCAGTCTTTATATTTATTTTCTTGCTTTATTATATTTTTGTGCATGCTCAACCTAGGACCGTGTGACGTACTTAGCATCCGATTATCAGTCGGGTGCCAACACTGTACGCAGTGTTGGGTACTGTCATTTAGAGATGGACTTTCGTGACACTTGTTATTCTCGTACTTGTCTTATCAAGTACCATACGACCCAGGACACTTGACACTGTTCATGAGACAGAATATTCCCAAAATATTCGTGGTAATTCTGTATAGGATGCAGGACTTGACAGAGATACTATATTCATAGGTACATATGACTTGTTGCATTAGTGATGATCCCGCTTGACATGGACATGAGACGTTATGGTCATGATATGCGTGGTTACATGGGGTGGGGAGAGACACACATGCTACAGGCTGTTTCTTATATATATACTACTACTATTGTGAGGCCGTAGACTCTCGTAGCAGAGCTAGGCACATTACTTGTTATTACCACTACCGGTTTCCCGACACAGAGCTTGTAGTGGCTCAGCCTGGGTACTCGTGTTGCTCTCACTTGCATTTTTACTTAGATGGTTATTTACTTGCCCTATTTATTTCATTATCTGCTGCATTGCATTTATTTTGGCATGAGCTTTCTTGTACCTTGCTATGTCCCCTGAGGACCTGGATCCGGATTATGTCCCCAGGATTTGAGGACGAGATCTATCCCGAGATGTACGGGACCGGAGCAGGAGCTGATCCAGGAGCTGTACCGCCATCCGAGGATGAGGTGTTAGCTGAGGATTTCTCCTGAGCATCCATGTTCATGCTCAGTACTTATTTATTTATTTATTTATTTCAGTCATTTATTTCTGGTCTATTGAACCACTGTACTAGTTGTTTATCGGGTTGATCCCCGAAGTACTTTGTTGAGACTGATGGATGATTTACATTTCTTTATTTACTCTGTGGATCATATTTTATATCTTGTGTGGATGAGATTAGTTGTGCCATGATTGTCGTAGACTTGTTATTTTACAGCTTAAGTATGCCCTGGTGGATCCATTAAATTGGGTTTGTCCATCGGTGCATACTGCTGGCCATTGCCACGCGTCCGGTCTCACGGTATTTTAGGACTGGGGCATGACACCTCCATGGCGTAAAACTCATCCACTCTCAAAGCAGCGTTAAAGCGTACGAGGAACGCTTCGTCTTCCTCGAAATAAACCTGTCAAGTCATGCAGTAAATCTGACCTCTGACTCCTGACAAAATGTGCTACACGGCTACCCAGACGACGGCTGGAAACGATGACAGACCCCTCGGGACGCGTCCCACAGTATGATGGCGAATCTCTGCATTTAATGCAGAGGATTTGGTTAAAACATCGTCGAACCGTCGTTTACTGAAGTCCCCTCAGCGTAAACCGCTCTTTCACGTACAAGGGAATACGCTGCCTTGTTTTACACAGGCAAACATGAGCTGTTTTATGCTCCGCAGCAGACAAACCGCCTACCACGTCAAAAGCTGCACTTCCTACGGGACTCGAGGCACGTCTCCACGTCTAATTGCACAGAGCGGTGACAGTTTCTCTCAAAGCACGTCTCTGCGACGGGTGCACAGAAGGGCTGCAGACCTTCAAAATATGCCTCCGCATTTAATGCATAAGATGGTAGCAAATCTCTGCAAGAGATTTGATTATATCTTTAAAAGCCGTAATTCTGGCTAAGACGTCCACATCAGCACTCTGGCACGGTACGCAGCGGCTTCTATGTCCATTCAGGATCTGTGCTCACGCGGCTTCTACGCCCATTCAGGATCTGTACGCAGCGGCTTCTACGCCCATTCAGGATCTGTGCTCACGCGGCTTCTATGCCCACTCAGTCTCTACGACCACTCAATCTCTACGACCACTCGGCTTCTATGCCTGTTCGGCTTCTATGCCTACTTGGCTTCTACGCCAGGGTGACAGTCATTTGGCTTCTATGCCAACCTCTTCTACACGAGGGATACCTACCTACGTGGCTTCTACGCCGTGATCTTCGCAGCAAATATATGCGTTTTGTCCCCTTAGTTGGACACGCGTCACATGCTCACTCAAAAGGTCATCTATACGCAGGCATTGGTTATCTTAACCGTTGTGTAAAGGGGCGCTGTACTTCCCACTCCTCGGTTTCTACACCGACGGAGTGGTCACTGTCACCAAAACTCTATAAATAGAGACCCCTATCAATGGGGAACAAGGTCAAAAACTTGGAAAGAAGAATCGAACAACAGGGTCGAAAAACTTCAAACTTGAAGATCGAACAAGGTCGAACTTCCAAGAAAGATCGAACCGGAGATCGAGAGAGAGAGAGAGAGAGAGAGAGAGAGAGAGAGAGCACGGAGCTCAGGCAAAGAGAAGGGATCGACGACTTCGGCATCGTGCATCCACCCTCTCCTGCAACCTTCGAAGCTGCTACCTGTCTTCCACGACACTTCTTCAACATCGCGTGGTCCAAGGGCTAAAGTGATCGACTGCAGATCAGACACCTATAGCAATTTATACCCAGATTAAATAAATTGTACTCCCATATCCTCGTATAGGATTACATTGTACAAGTTTGTTTGTAAACCAAAGGGCGCGGGTTTCGCATAAACCCTGTCATTGAAATACACTTTCATTCTTTCGTTTAATACCACAAACAAGATGGCGACTCTGCTGGGGACATCTTTCTCTTCTGACGAGGAAGTAATTGCTCAACGCGATACGGTATCCGTGAAGAAGACACTGGTCGTCCAGTTCGACCAGTCTACCTACGAAGACATGCTTCGAACCGGGGGTAGCTCTCACTCTCTCTCCGTCCAAGACAACAGGAAGCTGTGCAAAGTGTGGATGCCCAAGACATCCTCTACCATTCCTGTGGACTCTCCGATCTCTCCGATCTCTCCGACCAATGAGGTGGTAGCATTGCTCCCTCTGTGCCTTGCACGTAAAACTCAGTCTCCCGCTACGCACGGTAGAGACAAAACTTCGGGCAAAGCCTCAGCGCTGACCCAGAAGTATCCACTGTGCTTTACGCGCAGAAATCAGTCTCCCGCTATGCGCGGTACAGACAAAACTTCGGGCAAAGCCTCAGCGCTAACCCAGGAGTATCTACTGCGCTTTACGCGCAGAAATCAGTCTCCCGCTACGCGCGGTACAGACAAAACTTCCGACGGTGCCTCAATGCCAAATCGGAGGTACATATCACGCTCCTCGTGCAAGACAACATCTGACCTCTATGGTAAACCAAATGAGCGTTGTGATCTCCGCGATGGAAAGCAAGCAGACGAATACTCAGCTTCTCGGCCTTTACGCCAGCAAGAGAACAATCTGCCTACCCTCCGGATTACGCGAGAAGCCGATGGCCGACTGAGGGCCTCTCCAGCTTTACGCCAGACTGAGCGAATCTCCAAATTATGCCAGGCACAGTCCCTTGGCGTAAAACAAGCTCAGATTATGGAAGGACACCCTCCCAGGGGATTATCCGCTACCCAGATGGCCAATCTATTGTACACACATGGCGTAGGGAAAACGAAGGTGCCCAATCTCCGCATACCCAATGATGGGAACAGAAGAAACAAGCCTTCGTCTTCTTCCTCTACTCCTCCTGACTTGCGCGTATATCTCATCCAGAAGCGTAAGGAAAGGGGACCTTCCAACATGTCTATTACGCCCCCTAGCGAGCAATATTGTAATAGTCATAAAATTGTGATTGACTGCTGCTGTTCTAAAGCAAAACGGTCGGTTTTTGACCGATTGAGCTACTCTCAGTCTTTCCAGGAAGAGGAACCCGTGCATGCATCTGTGAACATGGCTTCACACATACGTAGAGGAGGGTCAAGCTCAAGACGTCATCCCTCCCGGCCCCCGAGCCGAAGGAGGTTCAGTAAGCTCCTCAGGAACACTGAAGCCGGGGTGTTCCAAAACACTAGTGCGAGGTCACGACAACCAGCTTCGTTCTCTTCTGATTCTGACGCTGGGGGTCGCCAAGCCCCCGAATCAGAGGCAGAAAGTGTAGAGTCGATTTTTACAGCGACCTATACTAATCCTTCAATGATACCCAGGGAGATGGGAGTTTATGCCGTTGAAGATGATTGCAAGGAAGCTTCGCCGTCAGGAAATGCGGAATAACGTATCACTATACTGGAGATATCTCTGAAACAAATGTAATCCATGATGGAGAACATGCACCAGATGATGCAAACTCAGCACGCAACTGCCATGGCTCAAGCATCAGTCCTGCCAACTCAGATACGTGTGGGGGTGGACTTACCACCATCCAACCCGAGCCAAGAGCCTGCGCTAGATCAAGAGTCAGTAGTTCCTCCGCTTTCTCACTCAGAGAATGCCTTACCTCCCGCTGGAGTTACGATATAACCAACTCCGCACCACTCCATGGCCCCGCTTCCGACTAAAAATTCGATGCAGGCAGTATGGGAGTTGAAAGCCCAGTTCGACGCCTTGAAGCACAAAGATCAGCTCAAGAAACTGGGAATCAACCAGCCCTACCCAGCTATCTGGGAGGAGGTCCCTTTTCAGTATGATGACGGTGTTGCTACAAGGGAACGACGCCCTCCTCACTCGGGTGTTCAAAGGCTGTCTCTCAGGAGTAGCCTATCAGTGGTACCGTAGCTTGGCGGATAACTGCATTACTTCCTTCGAGGACTTCAGAGCTTTATTCTTCACGCGATTCTACGAGGGAGGAATGGACATGTCTATGTCCTCTCTCATCGAAGTCAAACAGAAGGAAAAGGAGGACGTTCGCATCTTCATCGAACGTTTTCGTCAGGCCACCTTACAGATGCCTCCAGGAGTTCCCGACTCCGCATTAGTAGACATTTGCAGGAAGAATCTCCTTCCCGTGGTCTCAGTATTCACAGGACCATATCAGTTCCATGATTGGCCCTCGTTCATCATCTCGGCAGTAGCCGCCGAAGACAACGGTCGCAAGGCGCGCGACAATGGCATCATGATCTCCGCCTCTGACAGAGGCAAGAGGTCATCTCCTAGCAGCGACCATCCTCGTGGTCCCAAAGGGAAAGAAGCCCTGGCAATTAATACGGCCAGACCAAAGATTGCGACAACCACGCAAACGAAATCCGGGACTTCCAGGCCCGTCGAAGTCTACTCTTTCGACGACGACGATATCCCAAGTATATTCGAGTGTCTCGTCAAAAGCGGCAAGATCACCCTTCCAGAGCTAAGGCGGCCCCAGGAAGTCAGCAATACTAACGACCCCAAATACTGCATCTTCCACAGATACGTACACCACCCAACAAAGGTGTGTTACATACTGAAAAGGAAGATCCAGGGGTTAATCGATGCTAAAGCCATCACTCTGCACAATACCGAGAAGACGGTCACGGCCAACATGATCTCTCTGCAGTTTGGCAATCTGCCTCCCCAAGAGATCCCGGACGACGTTGCACCTATCTCCCGGACATGATGGACGCCATTGAAGCTGAAGTCAAGAAGCTGATAGCCTGTGGTTTCATCCGGGAAGAACAACATCCCGACTGGGTCGCCAACGTCGTCCTAGTCATGAAGAAAAATAGGAAGGTACGTATCTGCATCGATTACCGAGATCTGAATGCGGCCTACCCCAAGGATGAATTCCCTCTTCCCATTACGGACATCATGATCGACAATACCTGCGGCTTTGAACGCATGTCTTTCATGGACGGGTTTTCAGGATACAATCAGATCAAGATGCATCCTGGAGACGAGAAGCACACTGCCTTCCGGACGCCATTGGGGGTATATTGCTATACGGTCATGCCCTTCGGATTGAAGAACGCCGGGGCTACATACCAACGGGCTATGAGTAACATATTCCATGAGCATTTATGCAAAACAGTGGAATGTTACATAGACGACATAGCCGTCAAAAGTCACCTCAAGGGTGATCACATTCAAGACTTGAGGATAGTATTCGAGCTAATGCGCCAACATCAACTCAAGATGAACCCTACGAAGTCCTTTCTGGGTGTATCTAGTGGCAAGTTCCTAGGATTCGTCATCACCACCAAAGGCATCCAGGTGGACCCTGACAAAGTCCAGGCAATCATAGAAATGCGACCGCCCCGTAATCTGAGGGAACTCCGGGGATTTCAAGGCCGTCTGGCTTATATCCGGTGATTCATATCCAACTCTCGGGGAGATGTCAGCCCTTTTCCCATCTCATGAAGAAAGGTGTATCCTTCATATGGGACGAAGCCTGTCAGCAAGCGTTCGGAGATATCAAGCGCTACCTTACCAGTCCGCCAGTTCTGGTGCCTCCCGTCATGGGAAAGCCATTCTTGCTGTACGTTCGAGCGATGGATCATTCGCTAGGAGCTCTTTTCGTACAGAAGAATGACATGGGTCATGAACAGGCTATCTACTACCTCAGCGGAATGATGGTCGGAGCCGAACACCAGTACAACCCAGTGGAGAAAGAATGCTTGGCCCTGATGTTCGCTATCCAGAAGATGCGACACTATGTCACCGGCCAAACTATCCACATCATCTCCAGGATCAACCCTCTTCGAGTACTGATGAGCAAGCTAAGTGTTCTTAATTCCCGACTCGCGACTTGGGCAATGCTATTAACACCATATGACATGGTATACATATCGCAGAAGTCCATCAAGGGCCAAGCGCTCGCTGACTTCCTAGTTGCTCATCCGATCCCGGAGGCCTCCAAATTATACGAGGACATTCCCGACGAAATTGCAGAATGTAATTCCACGATGGAAAATGATGCGTGGCAACTCTTCTTCGATGGTGCCTCCAGAACCGGTCCGAGGGGAAACGTCATTTCAGGAGTGGGAGTCGTCCTGGTCACTCCTGATCAGCTCGTCATCTACCGAGCATATTCTCTTAGCGAGCCCTGCTCCAACAATGTGGCAGAGTATAACGCTCTGCTAATCGGGCTCCAAGTCACCAAAGAGCTGGGGGTCGAATCCCTGGAAGCTTTCGGTGATTCTCTACTTATCGTCAATCAAGTCAGAGGGATATATGAAGTCCGAAATCCAGACCTCATCCCCTATCACCAAGCAACGGTCGAGATAGCCATGACATTCAAAGGGTTCTTCCTAGAACATGTACCTCGATCCCAGAATCTGGAAGCTGATGCCCTAGCCAGTCTAGCTGCGGATTTAGCCACTCCTATAAGAAGGCAGAATTCGGTAATCCTTCTTAACAGATATTTATTCTGCGTGAAGAACAACTTTCACATAGAACGCAGCTACCCTGTGAACACGGATCCCCCGGGAAGAGACTGGAGAAGTCCCTTCATAGATTTTGTCGCATACGGAATCTCGCCAGAGGACCCCAAAGAAGCAGTATCCGTCAAAAGACGGTCATTACGCTTCTACTACGATGCATCCTCACAATGCCTGTATCGCCGGACCTACGACGGACTGCTATTGAGATGTCTATCCGAAGACGAAGCACAACAGATTATCGGGGAAGCTCACGACGGTGTATGCGGAGCGCATCAACCCGGTCCTAAGCTACAGGATCGCATCAGGAGAATGGGCTATTACTGGCCTACTATGATCGCAGATGCAATACAGTATGCAAGACGATGCAGAGCCTGTCAGGTTCATGCAGACTTCATACATCAACCGTCTGAATATCTACATTCTACGGTTGCATCCTAGCCTTTCGAAGCATGGGGCATGGATATCATTGGTCCTATTCACCCGTCTTCTTCCAGCGGTCACCAGTTTATACTGGCCATTACGGATTACTTCTCCAAATGGACAGAGGCGATCCCCCTCGCTGAGGTGAAGGCGTATAATGTGATCTGCTTCATCAAGCATCACGTCATTTATCGCTTCGGGGTACCCCGGAGGATAATTCACGACAATGGGCCTCAGTTCATCAGCCAAGCGTTTCATCGATTTTGCGATAAAAATCGGATACACAATATTGCCTCTACGGCATATTATCCAGTTGCTAATGGTTTGGCGGAAGCTTTCAACAAAACCATTATCAAACTCTTGAAGAAATTCGTCTCTTCAAACAAGAGAGATTGGAATGAGAAGCTGGGCGAATGCCTCTGGGCATACCGCACAACGGTACGAACACCGACAGGTTGTACCCTATTCTCGCTGGTCTACGGGAGCGAAGCAGTTCTCCCCATTGAAATCCAGATCCCGTCGCTCAGGATAGCCGTGACTAGTGAGCTGACTCGAGAAAAGAATGACCTGTTAAGGCTCCAAGAGCTAGAAAGATTAGATGAGAAACGCCTACAAGCTCAGCAGCGCATCGCGCTCTACCAAGCACACATTTCCAAAGCTTTCAATCATAAAGTAAAGGAAAGAGTGTTCAAAGTCGGCGAGCTAGTTCTAGCCGTAAGAAGGCCGATGATTCTTACTCACAGAAGTAAAGGCAAATTCCAGCCCAAGTAGGAAGGCCCTTATGTGATCGAGACAACGTTCTCGAACGACGCCTACAGGATAGCCCAGCCTAATGGAGACCTGTTAATGGCTCCTATCAATGGCAAATTACTGAAAAGGTACTATGCTTAATCTCCCCTGCTCGAGTAGAATATAGCGAGGATCTCGATTCTGACAAAACTACTTCCAGAATGCATTTAGTTGGGTTACATTCTATCATGTCCGTATGACCTCTGAACAGATGTGTCCCGCTAAAAGTTTATCGAGAGTTTATCATCAGATATCACTCTCGCCTAAAAAACTGTCATTTATATTCCGAAATGATGGGTCCATAAAAGTCAAAAAAGAGTCGCTTTTATTTATTCCCAAAAGAAAGCAGAATTACATCTGGGGGAAGCAGAAAGAGAAAGGATACATCATGATGGCGGAGTAGTCAGATTGTGAATCAGCCGCTCCAGTGCAGCTATCCTCTCGTTCCTAAGAACCAAGGCATCGGCGCGAGCCCGCTCCAGCCGTGCCTCAGGGGTATTCATACAGGACAGCTCAGCCCTTGCCCGAAGGCAGCCTGCGCGGGCAGCTTCTGTACGGTCCAAATCCCGTCGTGCTGCGCTCAATCGACCGGTCGCTATGTCTAGACCCGCCAACGATTGAGAAGCTCACTCCTCTGCCCGAGCGAGTTTTTTCCTCAGCTTAGAGACCCTCGCTGCATTCCCGTCATGCTCGGATCGGCACTTCGTCTCAAGAGCGAAAGCCTCTGCCACGACAGCTTTTCTTCTATCCATCTCTAGCTCATGTGTCTTGATGGAGTTGTCTAGGCTTTCCAGCTTGGTAGTGAGCCGCACAGTCATGTGGTCGTACCTGGTCTGGACCTCAGCATCGAAGCCGCCCCGATTCAGCTGCAAGTATTCGTTAATGGGTTACTCTAAACCATTAACCACCGCCTCCAGGGCGTCAGCTGTCCCAGGATCGCCGAGCTCCCTGATGACCCCGATCGAGAACTGAGAAGTCTTCTTCAGGCGCTCAAAATCTAGACTCTTCGCCAACACCATTGATATCATCGTTTTCAAACCGGTGTAGAAGAGGCTGGTATGTTGCTCGGTCAACGCGACTAGATTCGACTGAACATCGGAAGGGGCCACAATATCAGCAAGTCCCTCTCCAGGGATAATTGCAGACGAGGTGGCCACAGCTGCCGCCTCGACGCGTAGCGCGACCGAAGAGGGTGCGACGGCAACAACCGAAGTCATCAAGGGCGAGGTCACGATGACGGGTTCGTCCTCCTCTTGAGACGACGAAACCACTGGGCGAGCTAGCCCCCGAGGACATTTCCTTCTCAAAGTCGGGCGCCTCCACATCATCGCCAGGAGCCGGAGCAGAGCCAGAAGGCGCTTCAACGCTGTGCTCTCCATGGACGCCATCCCCTGAGAAAAGGACAAGAAAGTTGATATCAGTATGATGGTAATCTTTCTAAAGGGAGACATAAAGACGACATTTACCCGGAGCCAACGACATATACGACGCATCTGCAGCCGATGTAGCTAAACAATGCCTTAATGACGCAATACGAACTGTCATACCTGGAGAAGGAGGTGGGCCGACCGACATCGCCAAGAGTTCTGTCAAGCCTTCACTAAGACGCGGTCGAGGTTCATCAGCTGGAATCTCGACAGACGTACTCGCTGACACGGCAGGAGCTTTACCCGCTGCTGACCTCGGGAAAGATTCTCCCATCTGCCTCGGCCATACAGGCAATCTCGCTCCGCTACCTGGAGCAGTAGCCATGATAGCAACCTCTAGCGAGGATTCTCCGACGCCGCCGGCAGGAACTGTAGAAGGTCCCTCTCTAAAAGGCGAGGAACCTCCAGCCAAAGAATCATCCCTGATATGGGGAGATGTAGGCTCACTCCCGGGAGCCTCAACACCAAGAATGCGGAGAGGACGAGCAACCATCTCCTTCCTCCTCTTACGAAAAGAAGCTTCCTTCGGAGCAGAAGCCCGTCGCTTCCCAGAAGAGACTACCAAAGCCCCCGCAGGCGGAGGCACTTCACACCTCGGCACCGGCACCAGAGGCTCATCTGGAGTACCAGACTCCTCACCCTCGTCCGAAGAAACTGAGGGGACGTCAACTCTTCCCCCAGGCTTGGGAGAAGGCACCTTGAAGCTTCCACGCGTGTCAAAATTACGATGGAAGGTGTTAATCGCCACATAGAACTGGGCGTAAGAATGGAGAATGCGGAGCTTCGTGGAGGTTGTAACGACCGGCACAATGAAGGTTGCTCCCGTACAACCCATGATAAAATATCGCCACCCTCTGGCTCCATCAATGAGTCCGCCCCTAGACCTAAAGCTGGTGACGGCATTGCCCATGTGTAACTGATCGTACCCAAACTGCCGGGCAAACCGACTAGGCAAGTAGGGCTCGAAGAAGCAATAGTCTTCGCTCCTATACAGCAGATGGGAGGGTCTAATACAGACCAACCAATTAAAAGCTTCCGGAGAAAGATCGGTCTTCTCTCCACCTGAATCCTCAAGCCTCGTCCCTGATTGATTACGATGTACAGGAGGGGGAGTACAAAGGAGCTTCCAGCCGTGGCTGAGGTTCAACACCAACCGACAGTCTAAAACTGTGCTCACATTCCTGGAAGAGTCCTTGTAATTCAGCAAGAATATACCCCCTGAGCTGCTATCGGAGCTAGAAGACATCACCAGGGGATTGTAATGAATTAACCATCCCATCAAATATAGGTATGGTAATTCCACCCGGGGAAAAACTCTCACGCCGAGCTTCATCGACGAGCAACCCATCAGTCATGGCTCTCAGGCCAGCCTGTATACGGCACACCATGGCAGGAAGCAAGCCCAGTCTTGCCTCGAACACCAGGCGCACTGCCGGCCACAGGATGTTCCGGTGAATGTGGTCCGCGGACGCGGTACCAGGCACTACTACTCGACGTAGCCATATGGAGAGGAAACCAGCCAGCTGGACTTTCCTAGACAGAGGCCTGCGACAGCGCCTCAAGTAACTACAGGCCTTAGTGCCTTCGGAGTACTTTCCTACCCCCTCGACGAGAATCTGATCCGGAGCTTCAGCCTCCTCCATAAGATCCTCCACGACCTGGGCACTAAGCACACCCAAACAGTTCACGGGCTCATTCTTGCCCCCCGAGGCTTTCTCCGACTTGGCGGCCCTGGCTCGGTGGAAGAAGAGGTAGGACATCCACTTGGCGGTGTGAGCCAAATCAGAAGGCTCGTTATAAAAAGCGGTGCACGCGAAGTATTGACACATCAGCTCCTGATACACTTCCGCCAACCGAGGGTCCAAGTCCACCAACTCCCGGTTGGTGGGAACGTACTCTTCATAAGGGGTATTCCCCATCGGCAGTCTCGAGACAACCGCCATCTCATGAAGGGCCAATCCCAGCTCCCCCAGTGGAGTGGCGAAGGTGCCAGTGAGTAAAATGTATCGCTCCATCAGTGCCAAGAACAGATTAGGATTTGGAGGCAACCCAACGCTCGTCGCACTCACAGCGACATACAGTCCAATGCCCTCCAGCTCTCTCCGGAAGTGCTTCAAGGCCCAGTCAACTAGGCATGTCCATCGAGAGTTTGTTGGGGCGATCCACCCATTGCACCGAGGATTCTCCTTGGGATATACCCTGCCTCATCCCATAAAGTCGTTACAGAAGGTCGACAATTGGACCGACTGGATTACTGAGCTGTCTTCACTCGGGACACTGCCCGGGCACAGTCCACTGAACAATGTCACAACGCCGGAAGGGCGACTGACAAATGACCCCTGGTCAGCTCCTTTCAGATGAAAAATCTTCCCCGGCTTGCCGTGAAGATCAGGAGTCAGCATCCACGACATCTTCCTGGGATGCGTCGCGTGGAAGAAAGCCAAGATGGGATAATCCCTCGGCATCGTTGGCAGGTATAAAACCAAATTCCTGACAGGGAAAACCCAGGGCTCCCTCTTGGGCTTCGTCTGGGACTGTTTGTCAATCATGTCCCCAAAGAGGAAAGCCGGCTTTATGTATTGCTCCCCGTCTACATATGTCAGGGGCTCCCCATTGATCATGCTCAGCAACATTCGCTCGCCCTGAGCCGATATCAAGATCCTCCTTCCTTCAGGGTACTGGGGTTCGGAGATAGGAAATGCCACGTGGGACAGATCCTCCAGGTAGTTCGAGTGCAGCATCCCAGGAGCGGAGCCCATCACCTCGGCCAGTGGAGACTCACCCAAATCAACTGCAAAAGTGCAAGGAAAATATGTCATTGCAGGTCTTGCACAAACATACAGACCAAAGAAACGACAGTCTGTGCTCTACGCAGGATTGTGCAAATCTGGCTATTTTACGTCGGCAGTCCCCTCCACAAGCGTAAAACTCAAATTTTACGATATACGTCAATTTTCGGTAGCCAGAGCTTTTACGCTCAGAACTACAAAAATATGGAGTCTTTACGCTGGCACATTAGAAATATGAGCGTAAAAGATGAAAACGTCTCCGTGCATCATCTTCCTCAAAAGAGGCTATCAGCACAGAAGACGACCTAGCGCGGTCACGTTCAACATGTGCGAAGGATTTTTCGTCATTTTTGTCACCCCAAAGGCTCTACCTCTAAGACCGGGTGCACGGCTCGTCGGCGGGATACTTCGCTCAGAAGAAAGTTTGCCTTGACCGACCGAAGACTCCCTCGCTGGGGCAGAAGAATGAGAAGAGGAACCTATACTCTTTCCCTTAGCGGAGGGGGTTTGTTTCGGCGCCATTTCTGAAGACTCGAGGTGCTCGGAGAAGGAACGAAGAAAAACTCGAACAGTCGAAAGCTCTCTTTCGCAGAAGACAGATAAAAAGTTTTTCTCTCAAAAGCTTGGGATATATATAGAGTTCGGGTCGACTCCTCGAATCCTCGGACGGACTCCTCGAGACCCTAACCAAATTTTGCCATTAATAGTAGGTTATGATTGGATGCTACGTCAGCCCACTACCCTTGAAAGACGGACAGTCAGCAAATTCGAAAAGTTTTTCGTGCAAGACGGTTCAGCAGGTCCTACGCTAAAGGAGCTTTCTACGCTCGACAGCAACAGATCTACGGTTTTACGCTCGCAAGCTATAAGTCTATGGTTTTATGCCCGGATGCCTTTGTGCTCGGTAGCTTTTATGCTCGAGAGGCCACAAACCTACGACTTTACGCTCAGCAGATACCAAATCGATGATCTTATGCTCGGTTGCGCTCAGAAGCAACAGATCCGTAAACTTCACGCTCGAAGAAATTTTCTTTTTAGGAGCTACAGATATACAGTTCTACGCTAAAGGAGCTTTCTACGCTCGACAGCTACGAATCTACAGCTTTACGTTCGACAGCTATAAGTCTATGGTTTTATGCCCGGATGCCTTTGTGCTCGGTAGCTTTTATGCTCGAGAGGCTACAAACCTACGACTTCACGCTCTGGAACCACAAGTCTACGATTTCACGCTCGATGGTGTTCTATGCTCACAGGCAACAGATCTCCAGTCCTACGCTAAAGGAGCTTTCTACGCTCGACAGCTATGAATCTACAGCTTTACGTTCGACAGCTATAAGTCTATGGTTTTACGCCCGGATGCCTTTGTGCTCGGTAGATTTTATGCTCGAGAGGCTACAAACCTACGACTTCACGCTCAGGAACCACAAGTCTACGATTTCACGCTCGATGGTGTTTTACGCGCGGAGGCTACAGACTGATGATTTTACGCTCCACGACTTTCCGCATATTTGAAACAGTCCCCAAAGCGGTCAATTGCCAAGAGTTCACACAAAAGATACTCGTTCTTGACCCAGAGCATCCCAAGTACCCGAAGCATACATAGTTCAAATATTGAGAAATTACTCTTCTCGGGTCAATTGGAGGTTCATCCAGACTCCAGTCTGAATATCTCGTCTATCAAGATGGCAAAGTTAGACAGCCATTTCTTGACCCTGTTCCAGGGGATTTTTCGAGAAGTCATTCTTGAAGACGAAGTCTGAACAAAAATTCTGTTCATCAGAAGTTCAGAGCTCTACGCGGTTCCTCAGTCCTAGCAACAGGACAGTTCTAAAATATTCAAAATGCTCGACAGCGTTCTATGGACAATTCGCTATGCGTAAAGGACAGGGCCTAATACTCTTTCTATCAGAGTCGGCGTAAAGATTCAGACGTGTTGAAGCTACACATATTCAGACTTCACAGCAACGTATGGCAAGATGATCATATGTAGGAGAAGACGATTTTATTAAAATCAAAATCATGATTACATATGAGGGAAATCCAATCTACAAGGGTTTTTTCTCTATTTTTCATGATTACATATGAGGGAAACTCCGTCTACAAAGGAGATACCCCCTCGTCGTCTGAAGATCGCCCAGAAACTGTTCTGACAGGTTCTCGCACGGGTGGAGATCTTCCTCTTCTTCGAGGACAGTTCATCGACTACCATAGTCATGAACAAGAAGATCCTCCATACGCCATGGTCGATCCAGTTGAGGCTTCTTTAGCCCAACTCGATCGAGGACGATAGATTACGGTTTATCTAATCTCGTCCGCGGGGGTCTTAGGAGAAGAGATACAGCTTGCAAGCAGTATGGTAAAATATGATCCTTCCCTCTTCCCGGAAGAACCGCCATACAAAGTTGCTGATTATCCCGAGCAAGGGAGGCTAAGATATCCTTCCATGATCCATCGTTGCAGTGGACACTTGCTCGAAGATGCCATCTTTTTTGGCTCCCTACATGCTGGAAGAACATGATCTCCTTCTCCCTCAGGTCGACCCGACGAACTTCGACGATCATCTTTGCGTGGTGATGGAAATGTAGGGAGAACAGGTTAACTCTCCCAGCCTTTTTATAGGCGAAAGAGATCACAGCGGTCCCCAATAAATCTGTCATAAAGTCAGCATCGACCGTTTCAATGCTCCATTCAGAAATGTTTCGAGTTACGAGGGGCCGTTCATGCTTCATTCAAAGCGTTTCAAATTTTGAGGAATTTAAAAGCTTTGAAGGGGGTCTTGTAGAAGCATAAAAAATATGCTGGAAGGATCTACGCAGCCTCTTGATGCAGAGCAGCGTAAACAGAGGCTTTTAGAGCTATCAGGCGTACAATAGAGTTTTTTTCGCTAAAATACAGCGTGAAGAATAAAGCTCAAAGGACCATCCGCGTAAGTGTAGTACGTCCGGGCCGCTCCAGCGTAAACAGAGTTCTTCATCGCCTCCATGGCGTAAAACTCATCCGCTCTCAAAGCAGCATTAAAGCGTACGAGGAACGCTTCGTCTTCCCCGAAATGAACCTGTCAAGTCACGCAGTGAATCTGACCTCTGACTCCTGACAAAAAGTGCTGCACGGCTATCCAGACGACGGCTGGAAACAAAGGCAGACCCCTCGGGATGCGCCCCACAGTATGATGGCGGATCTCTGCATTTAATGCAGAGGATTTGGTTAAAACATCACCAAACCGTCGTTTACTGAAGTCTCCTCAGCGTAAACCGCTCTTTCACGTACAAGGGAATACGCTACCTTGTTTTACACAGGAAAATATGAGCTATTTTACGCTCCGCAGCAGACAAACCGCCTGGCACGTCAAAAGCTGCACTTCGTACGGGACTCGAGGCACGTCTCCACGTCTAATTGCACAGAGCGGTGACAGTTTCTCTCAAAGCACGTCTCTGCGACGGGTGCACAGAAGGGCTGCAGACCTTCAAAACACGCCTCCGTATTTAATGCATAAGATGGTGGCAAATCTCTGCAAGAGATTTGATTATATCTTCAAAAGCCGTAATTCCGGCTAAGATGTCCACATCAGCACTCTGGCACGGTATGCAGCGGCTGCTACGCCCATTCAGGATCTGTGCTCACGCGGCTTCTACGCCCATTTAGGATCTGTACGCAGCAGCTTCTACGCCCATTCAGGATCTGTGCTCACGCGGCTTCTACGCCCACTCAGTCTCTACGACCACTCAGTCTCTACGACCACTCGGCTTCTATGCCTGTTCGACTTCTACGCCTGTTCGGCTTCTATGTCTGTTCGGCTTCTATGTCTGTTCGGCTTCTATGCCTACTTGGCTTCTACGCCAGGGTGACAGTCATTTGGCTTCTACACCAACCTCTTCTACACGAGGGATACCTACCTACGTGGCTTCTACGCCGTGATCTTCGCAGCAAATATACACGTTTTATCCCCTTAGTTGGACACGCGTCACATGCTCACTCAAAAGGTCATCTATACGCAGGCATTGGTTATCTTAACCGTTGTGTAAAGGGGTACTGTACTTCCCACTCCTCAGTTTCTACATCGACGGAGTGGTCACTGTCACCAAAACTCTATAAATAGAGACCCCTATCAATGGGGAACAAGGTCAAAAACTTGGAAAGAAGAATCGAACAACAGGGTCAAAAAACTTTAAACTTGAAGATCGAACAAGGTCGAACTTCCAAGAAAGATCGAACCGGAGATCGAGAGAGAGAGAGAGAGAGAGAGAGAGAGAGCACGGAGCTCAGGCAAAGAGAAGGGATCGACGACTTCGGCATCGTGCATCCACCCTCTCCTACAACCTTCAAAGCTGCTACCTGTCTTCCACGGCACTTCTTCAACATTGCGTGGTCCAAGGGCTAAAGTGATCGACTGCAGATCAAACACCTATAGCAATTTATATCCAGATTAAATAAAATGTACTCCCACATCCTCGTATAGGATTATATTATACAAGTTTGTTTGTAAACCAAAGGGCGCGGGTTTCGCATAAACCCTGTCATTGAAATACACTTTTATTCTTTCGTTTAATACCACAAACACCAGTATCAGGGAGGTGCATGCCAGGGACGAGCGTTTGCTATGACGGTCGAAGAGGTCGAGCCCACCAGAGATGTTATCACATATTCTGTTCTTCTTGATTCTATTCCAGCTTTAGCTTTATTTGATAGTGGTGCTTCTCATAGTTTTATATCTGTTTATTTTGTTCTGAAGCATGGTTTGGTAGCTGAGTCTTTGCTTAGGACTTGCAAGATCATGACCGGGGGAAGCATTATCCTGGTTAGTGATATTTGCAAGGATCGAAGAGTTAGTCTAGGAGGCCGGGAGATGAGTGCATGTTTATTTGTAATGCCACTTCCGAGCTATGACATTGTACTCGGAATGGATTGGTTAAGTAGGCACCATGCTAGTATAGATTGCAGAGGAGGTAGAGTTTTATTTAGCCCGCTAGGAGAGCCAGAGTTTGAGTTTGCTAGAGGAGCTGTAGAGCAGAGAGAAGACATTATCTGTGGAGCTATGGTGGAAGAGAATGAGTTGCTGCATCCGTTGATAGCAGAGTTCTTGGATCTGTTTTATGAGGAATTGCCAGGATTGCCGCCAGATCGAGATATTGAGTTCTTTCTAGACTTGGTGCCAGGTGCAGAACCAATTTTACAGTATGTCTATAGAGTGAACAACAACGAGTTGGTCGAGCTGAAGAAGCAAGTGGATGAATTGCAGGATACAAGATTTATCAGATCCAGTTCTTCACCATGGGGAGCCCGGGTATTGTTTGTACCGAAGAAGGATGGATCGGTGCATATGTGCATCGATTAAAGGGCATTGAATAATCTTACTATCAAGAATAAATACTCATTGCCATGGATTGATGACATATTCGATCAGTTGAGTGGCGCCAAGGTATTTTCCAAGATAGACTTGAGATCAGGCTACTACCAGGTGAAAGTGAAGCCGGAGGATATTCTGAAGACTGTTTTTAGGACTCGGTATAGCCAGTATGAGTTCATGGTGATACCGTTTGGGTTGACTAATGCCCTGGCGGTATTTATGAATCTAATGAAGGAGTTTGACATATCTTTGCAGTATCATCCTGGGAAAACCAATGTAGTTGCTGATGCCTTGAGAAGGTATCCAGTAGCTATGTTATTGATGCATGATCGGTATTTGTTGAAGGATCTGGAAAGCTTGGGCATTGAGGTGATAGTCCCTGGGTTTGCCATACAGATGTGAGGATTACAAATATACTCAGAGTTGATTGATAGGATCAAGGCAGCCCAGTAAGAGGATGTATCTTTGAGGAGCATCAGAGCTCATGTGAGAGCAGGATTGGAGGATGATTTTACCATTGATGAGGATGGTTCTTTATGGCATGGTGTTAGATTATGTATGCCTAGTGGGGAGATGCATGAGGAGGTATTACAGGAAGCGTATCTCTCCCAGTATTTTATGCATCCAGGTACCAACAAGATGTATCGGGATATGCGAGAGAGTGTGGTGGTATGGCATGAAGAGGAAAGTAGCACAGTTTGTATCCAGATGATTAGTGTGCCTGTAAACCCCCTCGGCCAAATTTTAGGTCTACTTAGCTTAGATAGAGAGACCAGGGTTAGTTTGAAGCCAATTAGAATTAGAACACAGTATTTTAGATTATTTGTGCAATATTTGTATCACTTTGTGCACCTTACCGTTGCTTCGATATTTGGAGCGCTACACTAGCATTTGCTTTTAAACAAATTTTATACACTTTTTCTAGACATGCCAGCCTTCCATTCTGACCCTTGTGTAACTCATAAATACCCTATTTTGTGCTTTATTTTAGTCGCACAATATTCGTTACAAACGTCCATTTTTAAATCCAAATAAAATCCAACTTTGCATCTTTGTCCGTTCCAATCAAAATTGGAGACACAACCTCAACCCGTTTTGTGCAACCTAATTTATGACAATATTCTATTCTGAATATACTATGTCCATGACACTTGTGTCCCATCCAATTTTAATCCTGTGCATTTTCAATTAATTAAAGAACACCACTTACACTAATTTTAATTAAATTGGTGTAAGGACCCAACCTAACCCAAAATTAGACCCAACCCAAACCCCCATTCATACCCTCAAGGTTCATACTAAATACCACACACTCTTCTAACCCACTATATCACACCAAATATGGTATTTTTCCTCATCCAATCCCAAAATTTTATTATTTGTGCAATTTCCCAATTGTTAGACTTTTATTCAAAAATGCAATGAGGTATCCACCTCCCATTGGATCTAAGCCACAAAAAAACTCACTCCCCCTCTTTGACCGGTTCACCCATATTTTTCCTCCATTAGTTGTACTACATGCAACCTTTTCTCCTTACATCTTCACCCTCCATTCAAACCTACATCATCCTAGCCACTCCTTCTTCATGTAGAAGCTTCCCTCATCCCTAGGAGAAACTTATAGCCGGCCCTAATCCCAAAGTGAGCACCCCCTCTCTCTCTCCTACTCAAACACCTTCATCTCTCTCTCCTAAAATCCACAGCCAACAACATCTCCAAAACGAAACCCTAAAAGAAACTACACCTTCTCCTTCACCAGGCCACCTCCTCTCCCAACTTCGACCGCCTCCTCCTCTGAGCATCCCTCGCCGCCACAACACCGCCTACCTCCCTCGACCACGACCAACCCGCCACCAGCAGCCGCCTCCGCCTCCGCCTCAACAGCCGCCACAGCAGCCCACGACCCAACCCGACTTCTTCTCCAACCCGATCTCTTCTTTCCCGACTCCTCTTCTTCCCCAGTCACCCCCACTGCCACCATAACCAACCACCTCCATGGCCACCATCATCATTATCTCCACCACTATCATACCTACCTCACCGTCTCTACCACCATCAATAACTACCGCCACCACCTTAGCACCGTCGTCTCCACTACTCCCACTCCCATCACCGTCACCAACATCACCATCACCAACATCACCATCACCAACATCACCATCACCCGCACCCCATCAGCACCGCCCGACCATCACCTGTAAAAAACCACCACCTTAGCCATCATCATCCCATAGCCATCCCCCTACCGCTAGCAACCAGCCATCGCCGACCCTGCCGCTGTCGATGCGAGCTATTGCCATTGCCACAGCTGCTGCCAGTGTGCTGCCAGGGTTGCTGCTGCTGCAGTACTGGCCAGAGTACCACCTCCACCGCCGGAGGTAGGCCGTCCACGAGCCGCGGACATCGTCCCCCTCGGACATGATCACGACTAGGTGTGCATTTTCCCTTCTTTTCTTCATGTGTTATTGAATGGACCTGTGTAGTTGTGAACCCTAATGTAATATGTATAGGTGTGCATGTTTTAGAATAATATTAGTGTTATTGAATACCTCATAGAACTTGATTATTTAATGTGTTATACTTGTGTTGACCTAGGTGTTTAGGCAAACTGGCTTTGTGCACACTAACATATTAGCTAGGACTTGTATTTTTGTGTTATATGTTATTTGGTTTTGTAACGTATTTTGGTAACTCGTATTCTTGCTGTGCACGGTATTTGAGGACACAACACTTATGCATTTTAGTTGCGTGCACACTCGACCCTGCTAGTTGACCGATTATGACCCTCCTTGCGTCAGTTCTAAGTGCAGTGTAGTTGTATTTCCTATGCGTGCTAGTTTAATGAATGATGATTATATTATTATTATTATTATTATTATTATATATATATATAGGGTCGCTGGACCATTCGGGCGAGACTTCGGGAGCAAGATTTTGGTACTCGCAGCTTGAGAACCCAGACAAGTATACCTTGCCTGATTTAATATTTAATTTAAATTATAAAATATTGTATGATATCTTGTTGCAATATTACATATAACTGTGCGCGTCCGAGAATGACTCGGGTGCAGTCGACGAATGCGTCGATGTGTAGTGTATTGACTTAGTCACTAGCAGACTCACCTACCATTGTAAGAATATTTTAATATCTTCCTAGACCCTGACACTTTTACACGTATCACGATGATAAACTCATGTTGGGATACGGGTTTGCGTACCCGACTAGCTATCGGTGCATGTGGCATGCATCACGGTTTAGTGTATAATTAGGGTTATCTAATTAATTGAGACTTGGAATATAGTTACATGGTATGCACGTCGTGTGTTTGACTTATATATCTGCATTGGGAGGGGAGGACAACTGGTAGGCGTATGTGATACACACATTAGAATTCGTAGTATCCAGAGGAACCACGGATCTAATGACTTCCTTTATACAGATACCGCGTTCTTCGGAGCAATACGGACGTATATATTTGCAGATACCTCATTCTTCGGGAACGATGGACGTTACATGTATATATACCATGCTCTTCGGAGTGTTGGACATTATGCCTACACCTACCTATACGTACCAAGATTGTCCTCACATTGCATTCACTTAGATGGTTAGCACACCCCCTTTATTTTATTCAATATTTATATATGGCAAGTATTTTTGTATCTTGTTACGTCCCCCTGAGGACCTAGCTCCCTTCCAGATTTGGATGAGGCTTACTATCCTACCGTGTACGGGCCCGGTAGGAGACGAGGTACGCATCCGAGGAGGAGCTTAAGGTGCTACCATCAGAGTTTCCTTGATCCCTGGTAGGACTTCCGCCTAGGGCTGGAGCATCCTTATCTAGTTAGCCGATGCTCTAGCCGTACTCTCTTATATGTCCTTTCGTACTCTTATTTCATTATTGTAGTGGGTTTGTTCCCATCAGACATATTTGGATTATACTATGACATTCAGACTCCACACTTATTTTTTAGTATTTATTTCAGTACTTCTTATTATATTTGTGGATGAGATTAGACATTACCTGTGGTATGTTAGCATATTAGACTTGTTAGTATTTTAGGACAGTGTAGTACGCTTTGTCGGGTCCATTAAATTGGATAATCCCCCAGAATCGTATTAGCTGGCCATTGCCACGTGGCCTGGTCCCGTGTATTTTGGGATTGGGGCGTGACATAGTTTTAGTGGTGGCCCATGCAGGTCTGTATTTATCGCTTGTGGTATGGTAACATGCCCAGCGAGCCTGCAATAGGATAGAAATTACTAAGATCTTATCCACCTTGATTACTTCTTTGAACCTCCTTCGTATTTTTGAATGTATACATCCTGTTTGCTTGTTTTTGTACTCTTTTAATATAGTTCTATCTCTTGCAGCGAGATAAACTTGCGCAGTGGATGCGAGGCATACGGTGCCATAGTGCCATCCGCCACTGCACCGAGGGAGGAGACATCCCAGGGACCACCCGAAGATCAGCCACTATCCCAGGCCCCGGTGATCCCATAGGCCCCGCTGATACATTGGCACCAGACTTCTCATGATGACTCGACGTAGTAGCACAAGGGCCAGACTTCTCAGACTATCCCGACGCACCACCTCGAGGGCCAGACTTCGAGGGCTACGCCGATGCCGCAGCCCGAGAGACCGACCTGTGAGAAGACGCCTACAATGCAGCCGGAGGTTTCATTGCTGCCACCTCCACCCTTTCCACCTCAGATGCCACATCTAGAGGGACAGTCGCAGATGTTCCAGTTCTTTCAGGCCCTGATGCAGGCGTAGTGGCATCAGACCGAGACTTTGAGACAGAGCTTGATAGCCGTTCTGGAGAGGACACCTGCCCCAGCACCCACACCAGCACCTACACCTGTTCAGCCAGCTGGTACTGTTCGAGGGTTTAGTCAGATGGGCTCGAATACCTTTTTGGGCAGCAAGACCGTAGAGGAGATCTTCGATTGGGTTGCCAACACGGAGATGCTACTGGAGGCTTCTCAGCTACATCCGGACCTTTGGATGATCGCAGTGAGGGCCCAATTGAAAGGCAACGCCCATCACTGGTGGGACTCCATAGAGCTCAGCGTCGACAAGAAGTATATGTGGGAGCAGTTCTTAGAGTACTTCAATACGAAGTATTTCTCGGCTACGATCAAGAATGCCCTATACTCCCAGTTCCTGCACCTAGAGCAAGGGAATATGGCCGTAGACGCGTATGACGTGGAGTTTAGTCGACTTAGCCGATTTAGTGCCATCTTGATACCCAATAACCTGGAGAAGGCCAGGAGATTCCATCACGGCCTGACTTTCGAGCTACAGAGGTACACTACTACCCAGGCGAGGATATCTTACGAGGAGGTTCTGTCAGAGGCGAGGATCCAGGAGGCTATTGGCAGAGGATCGAGGCATTCCAGCGTGACCGCACCAGCCAGAGCTCAGCCAGGAGCAGGAGGACCGATCCGTCGTTCGGGAGCGCACACACAGCAGAGGATGGTACCATACCAGCACAAGGAGCTTCCGACTTGTCACCATTGTGGCATGAAGGGACATATTATCAAAGATTGTCGGAAGAAGCTTGGATTGTGCATGATCTGTGGAGCGAGCCAACACCTTGCCAGAGATTGCCCACAACGCAGGGATACAGCACCACAGACAGGACAGAGGCTAGTAGCATCAGTCCTAAGGATACTATCCCCAACAGGAGGTGAACTTCCACCAGCACCCGAAGGATTTCAGAGGGGACCACCCCTGGCCCCACAGGAGGCGCAGTTTGATCGAGCCAGACAGCAGGCCGGAGGGTAGAGGCACGAGAAGACCTTTGCACTAGTAGCAATTGAGGATGAACCAGAAGGGAAAGCTATCACAGGTACCATTTTAGTTGCATCATTGCCTGCGAGTTCATTGTTTGATTCTAGTGCTATCCTATCTTTCATATCTAGTAGTTTCGTAGCTATGCATAGAGTAGCTACTTCCCCCTTACCTAAGAGTTGGAAGATTCTTACCGGAGGAGGCATCGTACCGGTTACCAGCACTATCAGAACGTGCTCGGTAGTTGTGTGTGGTCGAGAGATGAGAGCGCGATATTTGGTATTCCCGATGCCAAACTTTGATGTTGTATTAGGCATGGACTGGTTGAGCCATTACAATGCCATACTGGATTGTCGGAGGGGTAGCATCATTTTTAGACCGCCAGATCACCCGGAGTTCGAGTATATGCAGGGCACCATTGAGCAAGGAGTAGGGAAGACGGTTGGAGCTTACATGGCTATGGAGACGGCACCCCCACCGATAGTTGCAGAGTTCGAGGATGTTTTCCCGGAGGAGTTGCCAGGCCTACTGCCGGATAGAGAGGTGGAGTTCGCTATTGAGTTGGTACCCGGAGCAACGCCGGTATCTTCGAATGTGTACCGGTTGGCGAAGAAGGAACTGGAGGAGCTGAAGCTACAATTAAAGGAGTTGCAGATCAAGGTATTTGTCCGTCCTAGTGCATTGCCCAGGGGAGCACCGGTGTTGTTTGTACCAAAGAAGGATGGGATATTCCGTATGTGCATTGATTACAGAGCCCTTAATGCTTTGACTATCAAGAACAAGTACCCCCTGTCGCGGATTGATGATTTGTTCGACCAGTTGACGGGAGCAGTGGTGTTCACAAAGATCGACTTGAGATCGGGTTATCATCAGGTAAAGGTACGGAGAGAAGATATTCTAAAGACGGCATTCAAGACTCGTTTTGGTCACTACGAGTTTTTGGTATGGCTCGACGAGGTTCACGGCATACCGTGGGTCCGATCGACAGGATGGCTCGGCGAGGTTCACGACGTTCAGGTGAACGGTCTGGAGGGTCGACGTGGTCGAGGATTGGCGAGGTCTCGAGTCGCAGCAGCTGCGGCTTCTCCGTCGAGCAGATGTCGCGTGCTCAGGTGTGGTGGGTCATCGTCCGTCCGATCGAGTGCAGGAGTGGACAGTGGCTCGGTGCAGCGTCGTGCGGTGGTGCTCATCTTTAACAGCGGTTCGTCGAGTCATCGAGGGATATCGACGCGGGGGAGGGGTCGTTCATGCTCCGGCGAGTCAGCGTTGACAGGGACGAAGGTTGGGACAGCGGGATATCGTCGGCTTCTGGTGCAGCGGTGCAGGCGGGTTCAGCGGGTTGCTGCGAGTGGGATGGAGGCGGTGGGGTTCGTCTAGTCGAGGGGGTGCGGCATCGGTTTGACAAGGCTAAGCTCCGACGAGCTCTGGTAGAACTGCGGGAGGAAGGAGATGAATAGGAAAGGGGGTGGTCGGCTGGTATTAGGTTTAGGGAATAGAAAGAAAAGGAAAAAGTAAAGAAAAGGAGTTTATATATGAAGGAGGGTTGGTTTGACCTAGAAAAGTTTGACTTTGGTCAATCCCTTGGGAAAAGGGTCTTCTCATGTAGGTATTTCAAGGGCTATGATTCAAATAAATTAAAATGAATGGCTATGATGCATTGGTTCAAGCTTTGGAGGGCTATGGTTCAAAGAAGTTGATGTTGCATTGCACACTCCCGAAAATTATAGAAAAATACACATGAAGGAGAAATGAGTTATTTACGTATCGTATCCAACGGGGTGGACACCTTAATGCACTTTTGCATAAAAGTGCCCAACAATTGGTAAATTATACAAGATGAGGTTTATGATTTAATTTAATTAAAAATAAATGCAAATGGTGTTCTAAAATTAATTAGAAGTACAAGAGACTGAAATTAAGTGGAACACAAGTGTTATGAATGAAGTAGACTCAAAAAAGAATATTGCCCTAATTTGGGTTGCACAAAATGGATCGAGATTATGTCTCCAATTTCGATTGGAACACACAAGGATACAAGGTTTAATTTATATAGAATTAATACAATCGGTTTGCGACGAAGGTTGTGCGACTAAAATGAAGCACAACAAGACATGGTTATGAGTCACACAAGGATCAAAATAATAGTCTGGCACGTCTAGGACAAGGGTGTGAAATCTGTTGGAAGACAATGGCTATAGTAGTACTCTAATTATCGAAACTACGGTAAAGTGCAACAATTAAATAAAATTACAGTAATTTAAATATAATTAATTATCATGCAATCATTTACACATTAATTATAAAAAGACAAAAGTATCCCTAATCTGAAATGTGGGGGTGATAAGTCTACCCTCCTTAAAAGAATTTTCTCGAAATTAAAAATAAACTAGCACAAGAACAACCAATTAAGCAATGAATTATACCTCAAGTCTCGAAGAGATACGGATACGACTCGCATATTTCGTCCTCTCTCTCCTAGGTTCACTCGCCTGGAGAGTGATGTCTCCATGCAACACGAACCAAAGAAATAGTCTGGTTCCGCAATACCTTCTCTCTACGATCCAAGATCTCAACGGGTTGTTCAGGATAACTGAGCGTCGGTCCAACTTCGATCTCCGAGTGATCTAGTATGTGACTAGGATCTACCATGTACCGTCTCAGCTGTGACACATAGAACACGTCATGCACTCAATCTAGAGCAGACGGCAAGTCAAGTCTATAGGCCACTACACCGACCCTTGCAAGAATACTGAAGGGCCCGATGTATCATGGACTAAGCTTTCCGCCTCTGCCAAAACAGATCGTGCCCCGTGTCGGAGAAATCTGTAGGAACACCAAATCGCCAACCTAGAACAAACAATCTTAACACGCAATCTAAAACAAAACAATCACAAACCAAATAAATAACAACCTATACCTGAAACTCTAGGGGTCTACGGTGGCTATCGGCCCAATGCCGCTGTCTGTCCTGCGCCACTCACAGTCTGTCTCTGATAAGTTTCACCTTCTTTGCTGCATCCACGACCATTTTTGGTCCTAACAAAGCTCTCTCTCCAACATCATCCCAAGATAACGGTGTACGACACCTTCGTCCATATAAAGCCTCAAACGGTAACATCTCAATGATGGCCTGGTAGCTGTTATTGTAAGCAAACTCTACTAGGTGGAGATGATCCTCCCAAGAACCTCCAAGATCCAAAATGCAAGTACGTAGCATATCTTTAAGAGTCTGAATAGTCCTTTCAGACTTCCCGTCTGTCTGGGGTGATACGCGATACTGAACTTGAGCTGAGTGCCCAATCTAGCATGCAGACTCCTCCAGAAATGGAAAGTGAAACGACTATCCCTATCTGAGATGATACTCATAGGAACTCCATATAATTTGACAATCTGCTGTACGTATATCTCTGCTAACTTCTCTGTCGATGTACCTACTTTGAATGGTAAAAAGTGGGCTGATTTGGTCAACCTATCCACGATGACCCAAATTGTGTCCTTTCCTCCTGGAGAACGTGGAAGTCCTAAAACGAAGTCCATAGTCACGTGATCCCACTTCCATTCTGGAATTGGTAAAGGTTGAAGCATTCCTTCTGGCCTCTGTCGATCTGCTTTTACCTGCTGGCACACTAGACATCGGGATACAAAGCGTGCTACCTCGCGCTTCATACCATACCACCATACATGTTCCCTCAAATCTCGATACATCTTGTTGGCTCCGGGATGCATCGAGTACTGAGAGCGATATGCCTCCTGCAAAACTGTCACGCCCCGATCCTGAAAGGGTCATTCGTACTCGTCGGATCCTTTACGGAACCGATTCGTCCTCGCTGGGCGTGATACCGTGCGAGCCTGGGGTTGCGCTCGCACAAGGCAAGAACTTGCAGTTTTAGGAACCCATTTTGAAACACAATTTATAAAACACATTCACAGAGATTTGAACACAAGTACGGAAGAAACATGTTTTTTATTGATAATTCAGAGTAATTTACATAGAGTTTACATTGATGCGCCTTCTCGGCTATTTGAATTACATTACAAAAGATAACTCAAAATGCAGTGCGCGCTCCGACAGATAGTCCACGTTGTTTGTACATTACGCCCTTGTATAGATTGAAGTCCATGCCTCCAAAATGAACTGACTCCAGCTATACTTCAAAATAGAGGTGCTCCTAACGCCTCCTCGCTATGCTCTAGCGTTGCACCGACTGAGTGCCTGAAATAGTTGCCCACAACGTGGGTCAGTACTTAACTTGTACTGGTGAGCGGGATGAACCCACTCGACTAAATCGACACTAGCTTGTTAGGGGCGAGCATGCATTAAGATGATCTTCTATAAGGAAGCAAGTAAAATCAATTCATATCAGTTGCATGTTTTGATAGGAATGAAAATAGCATTGAATCCAACCAGTACACCGATTGCTTACTCAACCGATGCACGCCTTCCCTGCAACGAAACACAAGTATACTTACCATCTGCACAATACAATAATTATCATGTGTTCTATTCTATGCGGTCATTGGTGTGATCAACACCTTAGGGACATATTTCCAAGCATTAGCGGCATGCCTTATCAGCCCGGGTAGCAAGCCCTGCTGGAGGTCCCGCTATGCATCGTGACTAGCACGAATCGAATATTTCCCTCTGGATCGATACGGTTCCAGTGCCCCAGAAAGCCGTTTCGAGGAAATGCCAAACCTTGTGCACAAGTTGTCCCAGACCATGCAAATGCATGAATAATTCATATCTCATACAATGCATCGAAACAAACAGAAGAAGTAAAGCAGCAACATATATATCTCATGCAACAGTTCATATTTTCTTAAGCGGTGTTCCGATTTTGGTATCCCATGGGTCCAAACTCTATCGGAGGCACCAGGCCGCCACCAACGACCAACTTTTCTTTACAAAATACCCAAGTTTATAATATGTGCAAGCATATAATGAAAATAGTCTACAATTCCCATGTTCCTTTCTTAGTGGCTGACATGCCTTGTGGCTAAGGATTTCCTAGGCGTCCAACCGGGCATCATCGAGTGAACATTTGAAACATTAGAGACGTTGGCATGAAGAAGTAGGAAAGAAGGGTCCAAACCACTCACTGGTTAAGGGAAAAGAGGCTGGAACTAGAAATTCTGCTAGCGACGATCAAACGTCAGTTACGCGGACCTGAAATAGCACGAGCACCGAGTTAGAAATCTTGCCTATTCTTCCTTGCCGAACTCCCCAAAATCCAAGCTCCAAACGATAAAACCAGCAGCGAAAACCAAGCAAATCGAAAGCAACACCAAATTAAAATCCCAAAGCGGCAATCAAGAAAACCAAGCCACCAAAACACGAAAACTATTGGACTCGTTTTAATAGAGGCCTTTCCATGAGTTGGAAAGAATCATCGCATTTTGTCCGTGGCAAGAAGATGCTGAGATCTAAGTTACGACTCAGACGGACTAGCCACAAGCCCAATTACATAGTGCTCGTCCCGGTTGGATCGGGATTTGAGGCACTACATAATATACCACTAAGAAAAAGTTTCGACCCAAAACATAAGAACAAGGCCCTACCTCCGACTCAATGAACAACGAAGGATACTTCTCCTTCATCTCCGATTCCACTTCCCAGGTTGATTCCCCAACTGTATGGTTCGGCCACAACACGCGAACCAAGGACATCGTACGGTTGCGAAGTACTTTTTCCTTACGATCCAGAATCTGCGTCGGCTCCTCTGAGTATGACAAATCCGTGCACAATTCCAAATGTTCGAAGCTAACCACATGACTCGAGTCATGCACATACTTCCAAAGTTGAGAAACGTAGAATACGTCATGCACTCCAGCCAAGGTGGGAGGTAGTGCAATCCGGTATGCCACAGCTGCCACCCGTTCTAGTATTTCTAAGGGGCCGACAAACCTGGGACTCAGTTTGCCCTTCACGCCGAAATACATCACTCCATGCATCAGCGTCACTTTCAAGAAGACATGATCCCCGACCATGAACTCCAAAGGCCTACGATGGGTATCGGTATAGCTTTTCTGTCGGCTCTGTGTAGTGCAGAGTCTTTCCCGAATCAAGCGAACTTTCTCAACTGCTTGCTCCACCAGCTCTGGCCCGAGTACCTGCCGCTCGTCGACTTCGTCCCAACAGATTAGATATCGATACTTGCGCCCATAAAGTGCTTCGTACGGTGCCATCTGGATGCTTGATTGGTAGCTGTTGTTGTACGCAAACTCTGCCAACGAAAGGTGCGTGTCCCAACTAGTCTTTAAATCAATCGCACACAGCCGTAACATATCTTCAAGTATCTGATTTGTCCTTTCTGTTTGGCCATCAGTCTGGGGGTGGCATGCGATACTGAACTGTGGCTTGGTTCCCAAAGCAGACTGTAGGCTAGTCCAGAAATGAGATAAGAGACGTCCGTCACGGTCAGAGACGATAGAGGCAGGCACTCCGTGTAACGAACAATTTCGTCTATGTAAATCTGTGCTAACCGATCGACGATCCAAGCAACTTTTATAGGCAGAAAGTGGGCTGATTTGGTCAAATGATCAACTATGACCCAAATTGCATCATGCCCCCGTGGCGTCTTCAAAAATCCCACAATGAAATCCATAGTGATGTTGTCCCATTTCCACTCGGGAATAGCGAGGTTCTGCAGCTCCCCGCCGGGCCTCTGATGTTCAGCTTTTACCTGTTGACAGGCCATACACTGTGACACAAAGGTCGCCACATCCCGCTTAATACCTTGCCACCAGAAGGTACCGCGTAAGCCCTTGTACATCTTAGTGCTCCCCGGATGCAAAGAATACTTCGCATAGTGTGCTTCTTCCATAATTTCCCTTCGGAGTTCAGGGTCACTAGGGACGCATAGCCTTCCTTTCATCTGGAAGGCCCCATCTTCGCCCGCCACAAAGTCAGACGTCTTCCCCGTCGAGATCAATTCGCGTACCTTCGCTAGGAATTGATCGCCCTCCTGAGCTGATTTGATTCTATCACGTAAACTCGGTTCAAGATGGAGTGGTGCCAGCTGCACTCCTTGATGCCGAACTCGAAACTCGATGTCCATCGCCTCTAGATCTCGAAGTAAATGATTGTTTATGGATAACGAGCCCACGTGCTTTTGAATCAGAGCATCAACAACGATGTTTCCCTTGCCCGGAGTATAAGCGATCGTTAGATCATAGTCCTTAAAAAGTTCTAGTCAACGCCACTGCCGGAGGTTCAGTTCCCGTTGGGTGAATAGATACTTGAGGCTCTTGTGATCTGTGAAAATTTTGCAAGCAACACCATAAAGATAATACCTCCATAACTTCAGTACAAATACAATTGCCGCCAATTCCAAATCGTGTGTCGGGTAGTTTTTTTCGTGCGACTTCAGTTGCCTGGAGGCGTACAATATTACCTTATCCCGTTGCATGAGTACACATCCCAAGCCGAGTCCTGAGACGTCACTGTATATCTGAAACTCCTCTACCCCATTTGGAAGTGCAAGAATCGGAGCTGAAATAAGACGCCGCTTAAGTTCTCGAAAGCTGACTTCGCATTCATCACTCCATTTGTATACAATCTCTTTCTGAGTAAGGCGAGTCAAAGGCCAGGCCAGTTTAGAGAAATCTTTCACGAACCTACGGTAGTATCCTGCTAGACCCAGAAATCTTTGTATTTCGCTGGCTGACGTAGGTTGTTTCCAGTCCACTACCGCCTCTATTTTCTTCGGGTCTACCGCGACGCCTTCTGCCGAGACAACATGACCAAGGAACGCCACGCTGTTCAACCAGAACTCACACTTGCTGAGCTTAGCGAATAACTTATGCTCTCGTAATGTCTGCAGCATGATCTTCCTGTGTTCCTTGTATTTTGTCTCGTTCTTAGAATATATTAGAATGTTGTCGATGAACACGACGACAAACTTGTCTACGTACGGTCGAAACACGCGGTTTATCAGATCCATGAAAGCTGTAGGAGCGTTCGTCAAGCCGAACGATATCACGAGAAATTCATAGTGTCCGTAACGGGTCCTGAACGCAGATTTTTGAATATCTTCTGGTTTGATTTTCAACTAGTGATACCCTGACCTGAGATCAACTTTAGAGAAAACTGTTGCACCTTGCAGTTGATCAAATAAGTCATCTATCCTTGGTAATGGGTATTGATTTCACACGGTCGCCTTATTTAATTCTCGGTAGTCAATACACAGCCGCATGGATCCATCTTTCTTCTTTACGAACAGCACCGGAGCGCCCCACGGAGAAACGCTTGGACTTATGTATCCTCGGTCTAACAGATCTTATAACTGAACCTTAAGTTCTTTCAGCTCTGTTGGGGCTATTCGATAAGGTGCCTTTGATATCGGTCGTGCATCCAAAAATGTGTCAATGCTGAATTCGATCTCACGATCAGGAGGTATTCCAGACAGCTCATCCGGGAACACGTCGAGGAAATCTGCTATGACATCAGCCTGAGCTGCATTTGCACTTTCCTGCAGGGTGTCTCGAACAGAAGCTAAGTACCCTTCACAACCCGAATGCAACATACGCCTAGCCGAAATTGCTGATATTATCATTGCCGTCTTCGGTGCAGTGTTGCACGAATAGTAGAAGTCTGCCTCGCCGGGTAGACAAAATATGACTCGCTTCTCCGCGCACTCGATTGTTGCATGGCAAGCACCCAACCAATCCATCTCGAGAATAATATCGTAATCCTTAGTGTCTAGTACAATGACATCTAAGGAAAGCTTCCTTCCTCCGATGCAAATATAACCATCTCTACAGATCGCATGGGCGGTCATGTCGACTCCCGAAGGAGTGCTTATACAAAGATTCATAGTTAAGGGAGTAGTAGCTAATTTATGCTCAACAGTAAAATCAGCAGATATGAAACTATGCGTAGCACCTGAATCGAATAAGACTCTAGCGGATAATTCTTTGAAAAGTAATGTACCTGTCATGACAGTTTCAGAGACGGATGCCTCATCCCGAGTTAGTGCATAGACTCGGCCTTGAGCACCCTGACGTTACGGGTTTACTGGTACAGCATTGGCATCACTTGCTGGAGGGCCCCTGTTCTGATTTCCATTGTTTCGATTCCCGTTGTTCTGATTCGGTTTGCCCTCACGACAGGTAAAATATTTGTGGTTCAGACGACCACATTTAAAACACCCTCTAGCTCGGCATTCATTTATTCGATGCCCTAATCTGCCGTACCTATGGCAGTACGGTGCCTGGGATGGACCCCTATTTTCTGATATGTGCGGACATTTTTGTGCTCCAGACTCTCCCGTTTCCAGAGGTCGTTTGCTGTTGTTGGTACGGGGGGTTTGCATATCGACCTTTGGGGGATTGTGCCTAAAGATTCACTCGCTATTCAGGGCTGCTTCGTAGCATTTCCTGTATGTTTGGCACCTCTGGTGGTACCTCTGGTTGATGACGTCCCTACGCAATTCGTTATTTAAACCTTTCTGAAAATGATAGCACCATGCCTGCTGGTTGGGCAGGAAGTACCCAGCAAACTTGGCCAGCTTAGCAAACACTGAGTCATAATCGTCAACAGACAGACTTCCTTGTACCAGATTGCTGAAGTCGTCTTCCTTCTGTTGACGCACGGCCTAGGGAATATATTGTTCAATAAAGGCAGATTTGAACATTTCCCAAGTGATTTTGCAGTTGGGATTGGCATCATAAATCCCTTGCTTAGTTGCCTCCCACCAATCATGCACACGCAGTTCCAGTTGAACCGATGCACAGACAACTCGCTTGGATCCCCAGATGCCAACCGATTGAAGAGTCCCTCCAGCTTTGCAATCCATCCCATCACCACGTCCGGTTTTGCCCGTCCGTTGAACGTTGGTGGATGCATTTTTGTGAACTCTGCTGCACGACAGGTGTTCCTAGCTGGAGGCTGAGTTTTTTCTGACTCATCCTCTACCGCCACTATCGATAGAGAATAAGCTTGCAAAAACTAGGCTATAATAGCAGCATAAGTCAAGGTAGTACAACAAATATAAATACGCTGGATTATGATGAAAGAAGGTACATAACAATTTAAGTTCACAAAGAAATAAGATTCTACAATCTCTACAGTTATCATACTAATTCCTTGTCTAAGTCGCTAGTCGATCAAATAGGGGCATGGACCTCTAAATTCCATTGTCTGAATAAACACTGTTGTCTTATGCTATTATACAATTAATGTCATTCAATTATACTTCAATAATGGGTCAAAAGACTATGTGATACTAGGTTGTGAGGCATACTACCCAACTTAAAAGAATTAAACTAATACTGTGACAGTCTTAAGAGGATCCTACAAAATAATCTTGCACATGTAAATAAATAGAAACTCTTATTAGAGTATATGAGGAAAGATCTTGGTACTTATTAGGGTATCCTATTGCATTATATTGGTAATGGTCATCTTAAGTCTTAATCATAGGGCTTATAGAACATGTATCAATAGTAAGAATAGAAGAGTTACTAGCCATTAAGGGGAAAGGGATCTAACTTGTATCGAGGTGGGGGTACAAATTACGTGGTCTACAACTAGGGGTAATCATCACAATCTAATTGAACAACTCAACTATCAGGTTCTAGCTACAAGGTACACAATTCAAAATTCAAGATTACAACTATGACTATAGGAAACTATATATCCTATCGTAGAGTATAATCACTTGGTCTATGATCAGAGGTGGCAGGTGACACAAGTTACAAGATGAAGAAGAGAAAACATGATTAGTCGTCGCACAAATAGCGAGCGCTAGGGTTTCAGAGGAACAAATATATAAAATTAAATGGAGGACTCTAGCTAGTCTCTGTGTTTGAGGTATGATTAGGAAAATATTCTATGCATTGCTCTTGGCTTTCTAAGGTACTGCTTGCTTATCTCAAGACAAGAATCTAAATTTATAGTTCTCCAATACTTATATAACTGTGAAGGTTAGGTTCAGTCATAATATTAAATTTTGGTTTTCTATTGGTTCCTTAATACTAGGGTCAAACATTATGGTAAACTTCTAACTAGCTCTAGTAGTGTCTATACTACTCTCAAGTCTTCATAATACATCAGGGGTAATGGTATACTAATCTAAAGATAAGAAATTCTAGGGTTCACCAGACATTCTAATCTTAGTGGTGTGTCTATATTCTCGTTGTATTCGTAATAGGTGTGCTACCATAATTATCATCCTAATAACAGGGGTTCCTATATTCTAGCAGAAGGCTATATTCAAAGAACTGTTAGGGAAGCACATGAATCAAGCAGGATACAATTATTCAAATAGAACAGATAGGAGGAAGATGAATCATAGTCAATTGTGGATGAGATCCTATACTCTAGTCCTAGGTGCAGGCTTGCTCGGTACAGTAACGTAACCGAGACAATATGCTCTCGACCTGTATGAGCCACCACTAAAACATGTCACGCCCCAGTCCCAAAAATACGTAGGACTAGGACACGTAAGCATGCCAGCCGCATGGATATGGCAACTCTAATATATGGACACTAAACCTATACGTACGCTGTAATATGAATATTAAATCCACAAGTGGTATAAATCTATCACAAGTCACAGGGTATAATCTAAATCTCATCCACAGAAAATCAAATATAAATAAATAACCAATATCTATGAAACTAGATCTCAATAAGAAGTATCTAAGGATGATAGTTGGATGGAAATAAATCTACTACCAACTCGAATGGAAAAGTAAATATAATATAAGTACAACACAATAACACAATATAAGATACCAGCTATCAATCATGACTTGAAGAGAAGACATCCTCGAATCCCATGTAACCATCCGAATCTGCGCTCCTGCGAATACTCAAGAACAGATGCACCTGGCAGGGGACAGGTCCTCAGAGGGACATAACAAGATACTTAAACACATGCCAATAAAGTACTAAAATAAATATCCAATTGGTCGCCTAACCGTCTAAAGTGAATGCAGTTAAGAACAACTTTCCCCACAAGTGAGCTATCTGGCTAAAAACCTGGGATTTGGCATGGTTCTCTATTGGAGATCCAGTGGCCTAAAAAGGCACGGCGTCTTTCGAACGCCGGAGGCTCGCTTGATAATAATATAATATATAGTGGTCATCACCGCCCGTATCTCCAACGGAGAATCCGGCCGCATTATAGAAAAAGTGCAAAGGAGCTCAAATACAGTACTTGTTGTTCTCTCCACCCCATGCTCTAAGCATGTCACATCCATGACACAATTTGGTTCATAGCCTATTCTTAGTACCCTAGCTCAATCCTGTAACCAAACAAGGACAAGGATGGGACCACCGTACTACAATAGGCTATGCCCCTAGACCTCTAATAACTGCTAAGTCTACTAGCATGCAAAGTTTCTAACAACAGTTATTCCTAACGCATGGCCCATACGTATAAGAGGCCAAACCTGTATGCAAGTCCGTGATCTACATGAGACTCATAACTCGTGTAACAACTGTGTCACGGCTAATGATCCTAATGATGCTACATGATAATGGGGTAGTCTCATAAACAGGGTCAATGCAAATACATAAATAAAACCATATCGCGACGACACTGTCGCGCGTATTTTATACAACAGTTAAAATATATGAACTAAAGATAGAAAATAAAGATGCATGCAACATATGGAATATGAATAACAGTACAATGGCAAGGTATACTTGCCTGGCAAGGAAGCTGTAATGTACCAATAATCTGCTCCAGAAATCGTACAGAACAAATCGAATATCCTATGTACACATAAATATAATATAATAGAATCATTAGTCTTTACACTAGCACATACACAACCACATTTACACTGGACTCAGGGGGTATACTAGGGGTAACACTAGTCATCTAACACGGTCAATTACGCGTTGAATTACGCGGGTGTCGTGTCTTCAAGTACTGTACGAAATCAGTCAGTCAACTAACAGGTATCTATGCCAGTACGTTAATGTACACAAGGCGGACAAATTCACAAGTTCTTAGGGTCAACATGGTCAAGGTAAGTATGGGATAGTCCACGGTGTCCTAGGGTCGTACAGTTTAAATATTTAGTCATAATTATCAATTAGCATTTACTTACATATATATTCATATAACTATATAATAATATAACCATCAATTTATTTACATAACTATTGGAATACATATAGTAATTACGTACATAAATACATATACCAAACTGAATAATATTTGCGTACATATAAATGTACGAACGCGCGTTGGGTTCTCCGACTCAGGGTCTGATGTAAACTAACCGTGGTGGCTAAATACTATGTCCTACTGGAACACTGTCAGAGAATGTACTCGTCTGGGGTCCTGCTGCTGGTATGAATCAGAGTCCAAGTCACAGTCCAAATAGCATATGTATTACAAATTTATCACGTCAAAAGATAATTTATTTTAATTTATTTAATTCTAGAATAATTACTCTAAAATCCTATTTTAATCTTATTATTCTGATTTTTATGTTAATTCCTAAATTTTGTCCAAAGAAACTGAATTTTATCAACTCGAGACTCATGGCACGCAAATCGAGGCGATCTATTGACCGAAAAGTCAACCAATACAAACTCAACTTTCATGCATGATTTCCTGTAGATTTCAGCGTCAAAAATATGTTGGAATTTACGGCTCGTCCGAATTCAAATTCGTTTGGGAATTATGGCACATACAAATTTTATATTGTGCACTGATGGTTAAATTCTAATCTAAAAGTTCTACAGGATTAACAGTATATAAATACTTCGAATTAAATTCTCAGAAAAACATATGTCAATTATCTAGACATTAGCTTTCCTAAACTTCAAACGGTTCATGATTCTGATTCCTGGTTCTCCCGGAATCGCGAAAACATCAAAACACGTCTATTTTTGGATATGTTGTGCTCTACAAATTTTCCAGAATTTAGTACTCATAATTTCGTAAAACAATTTGTCTAATCAGAAATCTAACCTCAATATCGTTCTAACACAAAAAACGAGGCCTCGTTTGGAGTCCGGAGCTATGCGTAATGGCTTCTGGAAGATGAAGGAACCCTAGATGGAAATTCTCCAAAAATCGGCTCAAGAAAAATCCTAGAAAATAACTTAAACTATTATATATATAGAGGAGACAGAGAGTGCAACCGCGGCTCAGAGTTGACACATGTCAGCCATCCGTGCAGCCCTGCCCAAATCGGACGATCATGGTTTGACCCGGCTCGGCTAAGCTGAGTCCGAGTCGAACTCTGACTCGGCTCGGCTCGAGGTCGGCTCGGCTCGCACCCATCCCGCGGTCACTGACAGGCGGGTCCAACACTGTTCACTGCGGGAGGATGACAGGTGGGCCCACTGTTTGCTGACTGGGCAGAATTAATTACTTTTTGGGTTTTCTTTTTCAGAAATTAGTTTTTAATTCAATTTTTTCATAATTAACTCAAAATAAATGCTAAAAATAATCATAAAATTCCCAAAAATTCTAGAAAATATATTTTATTATTTAGAACCCAAAATAAAAGTTTGGAATATTTTTAGTTAAGTTTGAACATAAAATAAATTCTTCAAAATCCTAGAAAATTAGTGTTACTAGTTTTTAATTAACTAAAAATTATGGAAAAATCCCAATAATCTAAAATAGCCTAAAAATAATTCTAAATAAATATTTATATAAGTAAATATACTAAAAATTTATTTTCTAATTAACTAAAAGAATACTCTAAATAAATTCAATATTTATATTAAATATAATAATATAAAATATACACAAAATACCTATTTTGGGTGAGGGAGTTTACAATCATCGAGTGAACGTTTGAAACATTAGAGACGTTGGCGTGAAGAAGTAGGAAAGAAGGGTCCAAACCACTCACTGGTTAAGGGAAAAGAGGCTGAAACTAGTAATCCCGCTAGCGACGATCAAACGTCAATTACGCGGACCTGAAATAGCACGAGCACCAAGTTAAAAATCTTGCCTATCCTTCCTTGCCGAACTCCCCAAAATCCAAGCTCCAAACGATAAAACCAGCAGCGAAAACCAAGCAAATCGAAAGCAACACCAAATCAAAATCCCAAAGGGGCAATCAAGAAAACCAATCAACCAAAACACGAAAACTATTGGACTCGTTTTAATAGAGGCCTTTCCATGAGTTGGAAAGGATCATCGCATTTTGTCCGTGGCAAGAAGATGCCGAGATCTAAGTTACGACTCAGACGAACTAGCCACAAGCCCAATTACATAGTGCTCATCCCGGTCGGATCGGGATCTGAGGCACTATAAATCGTGCAGCTCTCCACTTGGCACACACATCCTCGTGCCATGCCGTAAAGATCCATCATCCGCAATAGTGAAGTCGTCTGTCAATCCTGTTTGAACTTGTGCTCTAATATTCCTTAGAGTCTCATCATCATACTGTGCATCTCTAATTCTGTCTATCAGCTCTGATTGTATCTGCAATCCCCATATCTGAATCTCAACACCTGGAACTAGTACTTTAATTCCCAAACTCTCAAGATCAGCTAATAAATGTCTATCTGAAGTCAAGCATATAGCCATCGGATACCTGCTCAAGGCATCGGCGACTACGTTGGCCTTTCCTGGATGGTACTATAATGAGATATCAAATTCTTTCATCAACTCTAACCACCTTCTCTGCCTCATGTTCAGCTCCTTCTATGTAAACACGTACTTCAAACTCTTGTGGTCCGTGACGATCTCTACACGCTCTCCGTACAGATAGTGTTTCCACAGCTTTAGGGCAAAGATAACTGCTGCTAACTCCAAATTGTGAGTGGGGTAGTTCTTTTCATGAGGGCATAATTGTCTTGAAGCATAGGTAATTACTTTCCCGTGCTGCTGAAGAACTTATCCCAAACCTTTTCCTGAAGCATCACTGTAGATAGTGAATCCACCTGTCCCTGTTGGCAACGTCAAAACTGGCGCTGTCGTCAATCTCTTCTTCAGCTCATCAAATACGGATTGACATTCCTCTGTCCAGACAAAATCCATATCTTTTTTGGTCAGCCTAGTCATTGGCTCTGCAATATTGGAGAAGTCTTGTACAAACCTCCTGTAGTATCCTGCTAGTCCGAGAAAGCTTCTGATTTCAGCTACCGTACTGGGGGTAGCCCATGATTCCACTACTTCGATCTTCTTTGGGTTAACTAAAATTTTGTCATCCGTCACAATATGTCCAAGAAATTCAACCTTGTCAAGGAAGAACTCACACTTTGAAAGCTTTTCGTACAACTCTTCCTTCCTGAGAGTCTCCAAGACTATCCTCAGGTGCTCTTCGTGCTCCTCTGGGGTCTTCGAATACACAAGAATATCGTCAATGAACACCACCACGAACTTGTCAAGGTACTGATGGAATAACTTATTCATCAAGTTCATAAATACTGCTGGTGCATTGGTTAAACCAAATGACATTACTGTGAATTCAAACTGGCCATATCTGGTCCGAAAGGCTATCTTCGGTATGTCTTCACTCTTCACCTGGTGATAGCCTGACCTCAAGTCTATCTTGGAAAATACCTTCGCTCCGCTCAACTGATCGAAAAGATCATCTATCCTCGACAACGGGTATTTGTTCTTGATAGTGAGGTTGTTCAGAGCTCTATAATCGATACACATGCGTACCGTTCCATCCTTCTTTGGTACGAATAATATAGGGGCTCCCTATGGCGATGAACTGGATCTAATGAAACCTTTGTCCTGCAGCTCCTCAACTTGCTTCTTTAGTTCTACCAACTCGTTGTTGTTGACTCTATAGACATATTCCGAAATAGGCTCCGCTCATGGTATCAAGTCTATAAGAATTCAACATCTCTGTCGGGCGGCAAACTTGGCAACTCCTCTGGAAATACATCCAGGAACTCCACTATCAGTGGATATGGTAACTCCTCTTCTTCCATCCTAGCTCCACAAAAAGTGCCTCTGCTCTGCTTTGCTGCTCCTTTGGCGACCTCAAACTCTGGTTCTCCTGGTAGTCAAAATACTACTCTACCTCCATGACAATCTATAGAAGCATGGTGTTTACTCAACCAGTCCATTCCGAGTACAATATCATATCCCGGAAGTGGCATGACGAGTAAGCTCACGCTCAACTCTCGGTCTTCCAATAACTCTCTCCGATCCTTGCAATAATCACGGACTAGGATAATGCCTCCTCCTGTCGTGATCTTGCAAGTCCTATCTAATGGTTCCGTTTCTAAACGAAGCTTAAGGGCATAAGATACATATACGAAACTATGGAAAGCGCTATAATCAAATAATGCAAGTGCTGGAATAGAATCGAGAGAAACTGAACCTGAAATCACGTCTTCGGTTGGCTCGGCCTCCTCAGTAGTCATGGCGTAAGCTCGTCCTTGTGGTGCTCCTCTCTGCTGCTGCTGGTGCTGAGCAAACCTCTGCTATTATGGTGGAAGTGGAGGTCCTCTCTGTTGGCCTCCTGGTACATTAGGTACTCTGGCTGGTCCTCTCTGAGCTGTTGCTCCTCCCTGGCGAGTCTGAATAGCTGGGCAGTCCCTTAGCTGATGTGCTGATGATCCACATGACAAGCAAGTACAAAACCTCTTCCTGCAGTTGTCCCTAGTATGTTCCATCTTTCCATAATATGCGCACTGGGCAACGGGCTAATTCTGTCTCTGTGGTTGCTGATGCTGGATGTGTCCTCGAACTGGTGCGTGTTGCTGGTGCTGCTGCTGGTACGGCCTCTGTTGTTGTTGTTGTTAAAGTGTGGGCACTTGGCCTGTCCTGTGTTACCACTTGCTCCTCCAGAAGTGTCATGTCCTCTCTTGGGCCTGAGGTCCAAGTCATCTTCAGCAATTTGGGCATCTATCAGAATACCCTTAAATGTAGTAGTGCGTCGTCCTGAAGTACGAGACTTGATCTCTCTATTCAACCCCTTCCTGAATTTTCGTGCTCTGTCTCCTGGGTCTCGAATCATCGATGGCGCGAATCGACTCAATCGACAAAACTCTGCGACATATTCGTTGACTGACATGTCTCCTTGGACTAAGTCATGGAACTGACTTTCCAATGCTCCCAAAGCTATGTCAGGAAATAATTTCTCCTTGAAGAGCTCCTTGAAGTCCTCCCAAGTAAATCCTTCCACAGCGATTCTCGATTTTGTACGATACCATGTCAGCACAATATCAAACATCTGACTGCCAGCGGCCTCGATCTGAAGAATCTTCGGGATCTGTGCTAAGCGCAAGTTTCTCTCTATGTCCTCTAACCAATCATCAGTATAGAGTATTCCTTCTGTGCCTTTGAACTCTCGAGGCATCATCCTCTTAAAGTCCACTATGGTACCTAGCCTCTGTTGTTGCTGGCCATGATGCTGCGGTTGTCGTGCTACTCTCTCCACAACCTAGAGAGCCACCTGATGAGCATTCTCCATGCTCTCTCTCATCAGCTCTATCTGTGCCTGGTGTACCTCTGCTTGCACTCTCTGAGCCTCAGCTTGAACACGCTAAGCTTCTGCTGTTACTCTCTGGGCCTCTAGCATGCCCTGGATTAGTGCGAACATTTGTGCTCCGTCAGTGGGCACTCCTCCGGGAATCGGTGTCGATGGTGGTGGAAGGTTGTCCGTCATAGCTGGGGCAATCCTCTGAATAGGTGGAGGAGGAATCCCGTTAGCTGTAGATACTCCCACATGAACAGGAGATGTAGGAGGAACTCCAGGTGTCTGTTCGTCAGGTCGAGAGGTGGCAAACCCCTCGGAAGTTGATGCTCCCACTCTCATGGATCTAGTATTCGGCAGCATCCTGAAGACAAATCGAAAGAATCAATTTAGGTGATAGATACGATATCATCAAGGAAGGACAGTAAAATTCTAAAGGAAGCAATCAATTAGAATAGCATTGTGAAGATCAGAATTCCCTAGTGTGATTGAGCATACTCTCATCCTAAATCCTATTTCCTATATCCTATTGCAGGCTCGCAGTAGTACAATTAAGTTGTCGCATTACCACGACATCGCACAATTTGCGAAACTAGACCTGCATGGGCCACCACTAAAAATGTGTCATGACCCGCACCCTGTATAGGGACACGAGTGTGCGGGTACGTTCAGCCTACGCCGCAACATCGGCGGTAGAACGCTATCTAGGTCTCAATAATACTATATAACTAAATACCTATCAATGATATCCATCTCCATAAGGAGGCCAATATATAATCTCATAATATCTCATAATGTAAACTCAATCACAACAACTATAAAAGTATAAGGCACGATAAGAGATAAGAAGAAAGACATAGTCAAACACAATATCTCAAAATAAAGATAAACAACAGTCTAACTGTCCAACATAAAGTCTTCACAAGTCTCAGCATAACTAAGAATAAGTCTACATAAACTCAATAACCTCAAATAAGTCTCAGTACATAAGATAAATACTGCCTAGATAGCTGCAGGTAATGTCTCCTCTAAAGGAATAGTCTCCTCTAAGATCTCTGGTGTGTAGTCTGCATCTATACCCGGTCCATAGTGTGTAGTACGAAAATCCTCAAGATCCTCTGGAAAAAATATCCAGTCAAGATTGGAACGAAGTACAAGCACTAACAGTAGTTCCACATATATTGACAAAAACTATAACACAGTGTAAAAAAATACAAGACATATATGAATACTGGCAATAAGAAATACTGGAATAAGAAATACTGGAATAATGAAGTACTGGAGCATATGTCATCATCAATGTACATCTAGCAATGAAATAGAAATACAAGTGCACGCTAGAACAATGAACTGGTATATAAGTGAATGCTAGAACCATGACTAGAACATAAGGAATACTAGATCAATATACTAGAGATACATGTCAAGAACATCTAAACTAAGTGTGTGAAACATCAGCATATCATGTGATCGACTTGGGACTGATCAGGCTTGCTATGTATGACTAGCTATGATTCATGTAAGGTCAGGCTAACCATCCGGATAGCTATGATGCAAGCAATAGTCAGGCTAATCATACATAATAGGCTATGAGGCATGTAATGGTCAGGCTGCACTGACGTGAGGTGTGGGTGAGCTATAATTCATGTAAAGTTGGGTATGATCACATAAGCTACTAATATTTTCTCGTTTTCCCCAGCTAGCACGATGGAATCCAAATCATGACTCCTCATGACAGGTCTCGATGATGCCAACTCGTGTAAACAACAGTGTCAGAATCATGTACGCTATACAACTAGAATTATAGAGATAATCAACATAATGGAAACTGTCAGGAAATGTACTCGCCTGTGGTCCTTAGCTGGCAATAACAATGTCCTGGTTCCAAAGTATCGTCTGAATGATCCAACAGTCCTATAGACATATCATATAATACAATATTGCATCAGACATTACACTAACACACTCAATCAAAACACAATGATCTCAGAGTCTACGCTAGGGGTGTCACGTCTGTAGTTGCTGTGCATAACAGACAGTCAATAATACGGGTCTTGCCAGTACGCCGGTGTACATATAGCATTATGCTATTATGCTACGTGGTCACAGGTCAACGTAACTACGGGGTATCCGTGGTTACACTCGGGCCATCTAGTACATAGACATATAATATATATTATGAACTAACATATACAATAATACTAATTAATTACACATATAATAGATAAATGTATATACATACTTAATAGAATTTATACTATGTACATATATATATATATATATATATATATATATATTAAACATGTACTAGGGAAATATGTATAATACATATACGTATGTATATATACTAATTAAGAATTATAATATATATACATATATATACTAATATACATTTAAACATACAGTAATACGTATGCCAATACGTACATACTAATTATATACCAATATACCATCATATACTAAACATACCACGGCTAAATACATATGTAATACGATGATAAAATATGCGTATGTGCGTACGTGTACATGTACGCAAGAGGGAACTCGAACCTGGGTACGTGGGACGAGACGTGCATGTCGAGGTCATCGCGAAGGGGGCGCTCGGCTGCTCCTACTGCTGCTGTATCGAATGATCAGGCGGTTGGCAGCGTCTCCGGCGAGTTCTGCGTTCAGTTAGGCGTGCCGTGGTTCCGGTCGACGGGATGGCTCGGCGAGGTTCACGGCATTCAGGTGAATGGTCTGGAGAGTCGACGTGGTCGAGGATAGGCGGGGTCTCGAGTCGCAGTGGCTGCGACTTCTCCGTCGAGCAAGCGTCGCGTGCTTAGGTGTGGCGGGTCGTCGTCCGTCCGGTCGAGTGCAGGCGTGGACAATGGCTCGGTGCAGCGTCATGCGGTGGTGCTCGTCTTCAACAGCGGTTCGTCGAGTCGTCGAGGGATATCGACGCGGGGAGGGGTCGTTCAGGCTCCGACGAGTCAGCGTTGACAGGAACGAAGTCGGGGACAGCGGGATGGCATCGGCTTCTGGTGCAGCGGTGCAGGCGGGTTCAGCGGGTTGCTGCGAGCGGGATGGGGACGGTGGGGTTCGTCTGGTCGAGGGGGTGCTGGGCAGCGGGTTGACAAGGATAAGCTCCGGCGAGCTCTGGTGGAACGACGGGAGGAAGGAGATGAATATGGAAGGGGGTGGTCGGCTGGTATTAGGTTTAGAGAATAGAAAAAAAAGGAAAAAGTAAAGAAAATAGTTTATATATGAAGGGGGGTTGGTTTGACCTAGAAAAGTTTGACTTTTGTCAACCCCTTGGGAAAAGGGTCTTCTCATGTAGGTATTTCAAGGGCTATGATTCAAATAAATTAAAATGAATGGCTATGATACATTGGTTCAAGGTTTGGAGGGCCATGGTTCAAAGAGGTTGATGTTGCATTGCACACTCCCGAAAATTATGTAAAAATACACATGAAGGAGAAATGAGTTATTTACGTATCGTGTCCAACAGGGTGGACACCTTAATGCACTTTTGCACAAAAGTGCCCAACAATTGGTAAATTGTACAAGGTGAGGTTTATGATTTAATTTAATTAAAAATAAATATAAATGGTGTTCTAAAATTAATTAGAAGTATAAGGGACTAAAATTAAGTGGAACACAAGTATTATGAATGAAGTAGACTAAGAAAAAGAATATTACCCCAATTTGGGTTGCACAAAATGGATCGAGATTGTGTCTTCAATTTCGATTGGAACGCATAAGGATACAAGGTTTGATTTATATAAAATTAATACAATCAGTTTGCGACAAAGGTTGTGCAACTAAAATAAAGCACAACAAGACATGGTTATGAGTCACACAAGGATCAAAATAATAGTCTAGCACGTCTAGGACAATGGTGTAAAATTTGTTGGAAGACAATGGCTAGTGTAGTGCTCTAATTATCGAAGCTACGGTAAAGTACAACAATTAAATAAAATTACAGTAATTTAAATATAATTAATTATCATGCAATTATTTACACATTAATTATGAAAAGACTAAAATATCCCTAATCTGAAATATGGGGGTGACATTTGAGGACACAACACTTGTGCATTTTAGCTGGGTGCACACTCGACCATGCTAGTTGACCGGTTATGATCCTCCTTGCGTTAGTTCTAAGTGCAGTGTAGTTGTATTTCCTGTGCGTGCTAGTGTAATGACTGATGATTATATTATTATTATTATTATATATATAGGGTCGCTAGACCGTTCGGGCTTGACTTCAAGAGCAAGATTTTGGTACTCGCAGCTTGAGGACACAAGCAAGTATACCTTGCCTGATTTACTGTTTAATTTAAATTATAAAATGTTGTATGATTCTTGTTGCAATATTACATATAACTGTGCGCGTCCGAGAATAACACGGGTGCAGTTGACGAATGCGTCGATGTGTAGTGTATTGACTTAGTCACTAGCAGACTCACCTACCATTGTGAGGATATTTTGATATCTTCCTAGACCCTGACACTTTTACACGCATCACGATAACAAACTCATGTTGGGATACGGGTTTGCGTACCCGACTAGCTATCGGTGCGTGTGACATGCATCACAGTTTAGTGCGTGGTTAGGGTTATCTAATTAATTGAGACTTGGCATGTAGTTACGTGGTATGTACATCGTGTATTCGACTTGTATATCTGCATTGGGCGGGGAGGACAACTGGTAGGCATATAGGATACACACATTGGAATCCGTAGTATCCAGAGGAGCCATGGATCTAATGACTTCCTTTATACATATACCATATTCTTCGGAGCGATACGGACGTATATATTTGCAGATACCTCGTTCTTCGAAATGATGGACGTTACATGTATAGATACCACACTCTTCGGAGTGTTGGACGTTATGCCTACACCTACACATACGTACCAAGGTTGTCCTCATATTATATTCACTTAGATGGTTAGCACACCCCCTTTATTTTATTCAGTATTTATATATGGCATATATTTTTGTATCTTGTTACATCCCCCTGAGGACCTGGTTTCCTTCCAGATTTGGATGAGACTTACTATCCTACCGTGTACGGGCTCAGGGAGGAGACGAGGTACGCGTCCGAGGAGGAGCTTGAGGTGCTACCATCAGAGTTCCCTTGATCCCTGGTAGGCCTTCCGCCTATGGCTGGAGCATCCTTATCTAGATAGCCGATCCTCTAGCCGTACACTCTTATCTGTCCTTTCGTACTCTTATTTCATCATTGTAGTGAGTTTGTTCCCGTCAGACATATTTGGATTGTACTATGACATTCAGACTCCGTACTTATTTTTCAGTATTTATTTTAGTACTTCTTATTATATTTATGGATGAGATTAGACATTACCTGTTGTATTTTAGCATATTAGACTTGTTAGTATTTTAGGACAGCGTAGTACGCTTCGTCGGGTCCATTAAATTGGGTAATCCCCCAGAGTCGTATTAGCTAGCCATTGCCACGTGGCCTGGTCCCGTGTATTTTGGGACTAGGGCGTGACAGTGCCATCAGGTGAAAGCTGATAGGCAGAGAAAAGGTGGTTTACTTCAGCCATTAGCCATTCCAGAGTAGAAGTTATCACGACCCGTACCCGATGTAAGGATACTAGTCGGAAACAACGCCCAGCCTACGCCGCAGAATCGGCGGTAGAATGCTGTCTAGATAGTCTATCTAACATAAAATGAACCACCAATAATGATAGTATACTCAATCACAGAACTAAGATAGAATAAGCACGAATCAGATGAGAATAGAATAGTCACAATACAACTCATGAGTTTAAAATAATACATCAATGAGTCTTGAAGAGTAACAAAAATAAGCTGGAGACAAATCCAGTACAAAAGAATACTACCATACTACAAAGCTACACTCCAGGGTCAACTGTCTCAGTTGGGATAAGTCCCTCTTGAGCCAGGGTCTCAGAATCTAAACCCACAACATCCTGGGGTCCATAATAGGTAGGGTACTCCTCAGTGTCATCTGGAAAAATATATCCAGTCAGGAAAGGAGCAGAGTACATCTCTAACAGCAGTTCTAATCCATGATAAAAACTATGTAACAGTAAATAGCTGTGGATAAACAAGATGCACAAAATAGATACAAGAGATATATAGACAATAAGGAAATACTGGAAAGAAATACAATAATGAACAATATGCCAATGAAACAATAATACTAATGACTAAGTGCGTGAGTACTAGCTTAACATGTGATCGGCTTGGGCAAGATACAATGCGGCCTGGTTAATCATACGTGCGGTGCATGATCAACACTATTCGCTTACCAATACTTTATTCAATAGGGATTTGATCACATATCTATACTAATACTCCCCACCCCCAACTGGTATAATAGATCCAACCACGGTATGCTATGGCACTAGATTCCCCAAGAAGATAGCTAGTCTCCCCGAGAATCGGTGTCTGTACATGTACAAGATAACCAATGAAACAATACTTGCACCATATACACCATATACCAAGGAATAACATCTCATGACAAGATCCGGATATACCAATCCATGTAACCATAGTGTCGAGAGAAACATGTAAATCTACACTAGATACAACGAACATAGAGGATATCATAAATGAGAAACTATCAGAGAATGTACTCGCCTGAAGTCCAATGAACAGTCTCACAGATGTCTGACTCGGTACCTCGAAGACCTAGATATGGAATACCACATTAATACAAGGTCCCGGAAAGAGAACAAGTAAAACTAGTCAACTCCTAGGTCAATAAATAAATTCTAAGTCAAAAGTCAACTATGGTCAACTCTAAAGTCAACTAAAGTCAAACATGGTCAAACCAAGGTCAACCTCACAAGAAATCTATATAAATAATATAGAAATAAAATACAATAATTTAGGAATCAAAATTAGATCCCAAAAGATACTCACACAAAGTATACTACTAATACAAATAATATATACCCTAAAATAATATATATACAAACCAATATGTATACAAATAACATAATATATTATTACAAATATTATACCTTACAAAACACATATATATACACATATATATATATACAATAATAATATATAAAATATAATTTAAAACTGTCAAAGCGTCACTGAAAACAGGGAGTTAAAAATACAATTTAATTAAAACAGCTTATAGTGACAGTCTCAACTGTCACAGAAAACGTCGCAAAAGCCACTGTGTAATAAAACCCACTGCTGCTGCATTGGTGACAGTTTATCAACTGTCACCGAAAACTGTCGCCACTGCTGCTAAGATCCTGCCCGCAGCATTAATGACAGAACTGTCATTAATGCACAGTGGGCTACAACGGCTGCTGCTGACCCGCCTATTTAGCGACAGTTTCACTGTCACAAACCCACTATCACTAAAACACAGAAATATATATATATATATATATAAATATATATATGCAATAATAATCACAATACATATATATAAATAAATAATTATATACTTATATATATACACATATAAACTTATAATTAAATACCAATAGTTACAACACATGCACATATTAATATTCATATTTTACATGGCTAGAAGCACACCTAAAATATATACATTAATATACAAATAATTACATAATAATTATAAATAATATAATTACATAATTAAACACATAAATATATTTTATAAAATATTTATGTATAATTTATGTTATTAACATAAGTACATATATAATTACATGCAAGAAAGCTACATATTATATTTGTACATCATATTAGCACACACAAAAATATATAGATCTATGCTATAATAATTACTATAATAAATACACAAAATAAATATATAATATCTATATATATTTACTAATTATAATTGAAGAATTTAAACCATACATAATTAGATCTATTCAAAAATTCACACAATTGGAGAGTATCACACCGTACCCCACTAGATCTAGGATACGCATGTGACACGAGTCCAACACACAACCAATTACACCCCGAAGGATACAAATAAATCACAAATAATATTTATGAATAAATCAAAGTGTCAAAAGTAGATCTATGTGTCCGTGTCAAAATACGACATGTTCAAAGCCCCGTGTCGGAGGGAAAATCCCCAAAATGACACGTATCATCAAATAGTTGGGATACGAACCACATGTACCAAATTATGGACACGACACTAGCCCCAAACACATAAGCTCATGTCCAATTGATCTATAGGATCAATTGATACACACAACAAAATGTAAATTCGGAATTCCAACAAAATTAACACAAAAAGCACCATAACTTTCTCCATGGGTCTCCTATGAACACAAAACAAAGTCCTATGAGTAGTACATACATATAGGTTGATTTTACATGATTAAATCTCAGATTTAGAAGCTATTTAAATGGAAAAATCTGAATTATATCTATTGGGAGATGGATTCCCAATGAAACCTCCAATTGAGAAGAACTTGCTTCCAAATTGTAGATCCTTGCTCCTCTTTGTAGATCCTTGCTTCCTTCTTCTAGATCCTTGCTTCTCAACTTTCTAATGGTAAATTGGGAAGAATTTGGAATGAATTTGGTAGGGAATTGGAATGGGAATGGAGGGAATTTGGGAGTAGGAAATTTTAGATCTAGATTTGGAAATGAGAATGAGAGGAGAGAGAAATTTCCCCCCTCTTTTATAGGCCGGCCATGCCCCCTTCCCCAAGTAATTATAAAATATCCAATGTACCCCTTGGGGCCTCTCATAAAGAAATAATTAAGGAAGGAAGCTTCTAGTCTAATCACTTAATTAATTTAATCCATCTCCTTAACTATGGGCTTTCTAAATGGGCCAAATCTAACTATTTAATTCATGTTGGTCCATGGGTCCAAACTATACTAGTTGGGTCCACTAAAATAAGTCCAAAATAATTAAATAACATCCAACAATAATTAAATAATATAACAAAAATTATTTACCATGCACAATATTTATTTAAATAGGAGAATACTAAAATACCTTTTTTCCTAAAATATGGTAGTGACAAGTCTACCCTCCTTAAAATAATTTCGTCCTCAAAATTCAAAGACGAAAACTACCCCCAGAAAAATACAGAACAGAACTAAAGAATCACAACTAACTAATGAACATAACATAACAATGAACAGAACATAACTAGAAATAACATACCTCAAGGTACAAACAAATATGGATAACGCTCTCGCATGTCATCCTCTCTCTCCCAGGTAGACTCCCCTGGAGAGTGATGCCTCCATGCGACGCGTGCCAAAGGAATAGTCTGGTTCCTCAGCACCTTCTCTCTCCGATCTAGAATCTCAACTGGCTGCTATGGATAGCTAAGAGTAGGACCCACCTCTATCTTCGAGTGATCCAATACATGACTAGGATCTGCCACGTATCATCTCAACTGTGACACATGAAATACGTTGTGCACTCCCTCCAATGCAGGTGGCAAGTCTAGTCTATAAGTAACTGCACCGACCCTCTCTAGAATAGTGAAAGGTCTGATGAATCGCGGACTAAGCTTTTCGCCTCCACCGAAGCGAATCGTGCCTCGTGACGGAGAAATCCTCAAAAACACCAAACCACCCACCTAGAAAAAACACCATCTTAAGAACTTAATCTATAACAAACAAGAACAAGCACAAACAAAATCTAAACTATACCTCAAACTCCAAAGGTCTCCGATGGCTATCGGCCCAATGCCGCTGTCTGTCCTGCGCCACTCGAAGTCTGTCTCTGATCAAATGAACCTTCTCCGCTGCATCCACAACCATCTCTGGCCCAAGCAAAATTCTCTCTCCAACATCGTCCCAAGACAAAGGAGTACGACACCTCCGACCATATAGAGCTTCAAAAGGTGACATCTCTATACTGGCCTGGTAACTGTTGTTGTAAGCAAACTCTACCAAATAGAGATGGTCCTCCCAAGAACCCCCAAAATCTAGTACACAAGTGCGCAACATATCCTCGAGAGTCTGGATAGTCCTCTCTGACTGCCCATCTGTCTGGGGATGATATGCAGTACTGAACTTGAGCTGAGTGCCCAAACTCTCCTGCAAACTCCTCCAGAAATGAGAAGTAAAACGACTATCTCGATCTGAGACTATGCTGACGGGAACTCCGTGTATCCTAACGATCTGCCTCACATACATCTCTGCCAGCTTCTCCGTAGATAAACCCACTTTGAAAGGCAAAAAGTGGGCCGACTTGGTCAATCTATCAACAATGACCCAAATCGCGTCTTTCCCTCCTGGAGATCGTGGAAGTCCGAACACAAAATCCATAGTAATGTGTTCCCACTTCCACTCTGGAATGGGTAATGGCTGAAGTAACCCTCCTGGCCTCTGCCTCTCGGCTTTCACCTGCTGGAACACTAAGCATCTAGATACAAACTGTGCCACTTCCCTCTTCATGCCATACCACCACACTCTCTCACATATCCTGATACATCTTGTTAGCACCTGGATGTATGGAATACTGAGAGCGATGCGCTTTCTGCAACACCTCCTCGTGCAACTCCCCACTAGGCACACACAATCTAACTCCATGCCTCAAGGATCCATCCTCTGCAATAGTGAAATTATCCTCCAATCCTGCTCTCACCTGAGCTCTGATACTCCTCAAAGATACATCATCATACTGTGCTGCCTTGATCCTGTCCATCAAATCTGAGTGTATCTGCAATCCCCATATCTGTATAGCACCACCAGGAACAATCACCTCAATGCCCAAGCTCTCCAAGTCCTCCAACAAATATCGATCCTGCGTCAAGAACATAGCTACCGGATACCTGCTCAAAGCATCGGCAACTATATTGGATTTCCCAGGATGATATTGTAAAGAGATATCAAAATCCTTCATCAGTTCCAACCACCGACGCTGCCTCATGTTCAACTCCTTCTGCGTGAAAACGTACTTCAAGCTTTTATGGTCTGTGAAGATCTCCATACGCTCTCCGTACAAATAATGTTTCCACAACTTCAGGGCGAATATGACAGCTGCCAACTCCAAATCATGGGTAGGATAGTTCTTTTCATGAGGATGCAATTTCCTGGATGCATAGGCAATCACCTTCCCATGCTGCTGAAGAACACAACCTAAACCCTTCCCCGATGCATCAATATAAATAGTGAAACCTCCGGACCCTGATGGCAACGTCAAAATAGGAGCAGACGTCAACCTCTTCTTCAACTCCTCAAAAGCAACCTGGTAATCCTCCGTCCAAACATACTCCACATCCTTCCTTGTGAGTCTGGTCATCGGCTCGGCAATCCTCGAAAAATCTTGTACAAACTTCCTGTAGTAGCCTGCCAATCCCAAGAAACTCCTGATCTCTGCTACTGAACTCGGAGTCTTCCAAGATTCCACTGCTGAAATCTTCTTCGGATCCACTGAAATACCATCACCAGTCACAACATGCCCCAAGAATTCTACTTTGTCTAAGAAAAACTCATATTTGGATAACTTCCCATACAGCTTCTCCTTCCTCAGCACATCCAACACAATTCTCAAATGCTCCTCATGCTCCTCCGGTGTCCTCGAGTATATGAGTATGTCGTCAATGAACACCACCACGAACTTGTCAAGGTACTGGTGGAACACCTTGTTCATCAAGTTCATATATACCGCCGGTGCATTAGTCAAACCAAACGGTATCACCATAAACTCGAACTGACCATACCGAGTTCTAAAAGCAGTCTTCGGTATGTCCTCCGGCTTCACCTTCACCTGATGGTAGCCTGATCTCAAATCTATCTTAGAAAATACCTTCGCACCACTCAACTGATCAAACAGATCATCAATCCGTGGCAAAGGATACTTATTCTTGATAGTGAGATTATTCAAAGCCCTATAATCAATGCACATGCGCATCGATCCATCCTTCTTCAGTACAAACAATACCGGGGCTCCCCATGGTGAAGAACTCGATCTGATAAACCCCTTATCCTGCAATTCGTCCACCTGCTTCTTCAACTCGACCAGCTCGCTGTTGTTTACTCTATAGACATGTTGCGAAATTGGTTCTGCACCTGGCACCAAGTCTATAGAAAATTCAACATCTCGATCTGGCGGCAATCCTGACAATTCCTCAGGAAACACATCCAAGAATTCTGCTATCAACGGATGTGGCAACTCCTTGTCTTCCACCATAGCTCCACAAATAATGCTTTCTCCCTGCTCCGCAGCTCCTCTAGCAAACTCGAACTCTGGCTCTCCTGGCGGACCAAACAAAACTCTACCTCCTCTACAGTCTTTGCTAGCACGGTGCCTACTCAACCAATCCATCCCAAGCACAATGTCATAGCTTGGAAGTGGTATTACAAGTAGACACGCACTTAACTCCCGGCCTCCCAGAGTAACTCTCCGATCCTTACAAATATCATTAACCAGGATAATGCCTCCCCCGTCATGATCTTGCAAGTCCTAAGCAAAGACTCAGCTACCAAACCATGCTTCAGAGCAAAAGAAACAGATACAAAACTATGGGAAGCACCACTATCAAACAAAGCTAAAGCTGGAATGGAATCAAGAAGAATAGAACCTGCGATAACATCTCCGGTGGGTTCCTCCTCTTCGACGGTCATAGCAAACGCTCGTCCCTGTCGAGCACCTCCCTGCTGTTGATGCTGGACAAAACACTGCTGCTGTGTCGGAAGTGGTCCCCTCGGCTGTGCTGCAGGTGGTCTCGTCTGTGTCCTCGGAGCTGGAGCTGCTCCTTGAACTGCACGACGAGGATACTCCCTCGATTGATGCCCTTCAGTACCACAATACAAACAAACTCCTAGCCTCCTCCTGCAAACTTCCCAGATGTGGCCGGGCTTCTTACAGAAGTTGCATGGAGCCTGCTGTAACTGCCTCTGCTGCTGAGGTGCCTGGTGAAAAGGCGCTCTAGCTGGAGTCTGGTTCTGCTGTGGCTGCTGGAAAGGTCTGGACTGGAAATGAGGACGTTTGGCAGATACTGCACTGCCGTTGGCCCCCAGAAAAGAATCACGGTCTCTCTTGATCTTCAAACCCAGATCCCGCTCAACCTTGCGTGCCTCCGCAAGTATCTCCGAGTATGTCTCATAAAAAGACGGAATGAGGATCAATATGGCACATGATGTAAGACATCAAGGAAAGGACAGATTAAGAGATCAAGTATCAATATCAAAGAAGAATAGTTGAATCAAAAGAATTTTTCTAGATGTGATTGAGTATCTCAGCCTATATCCTATATCCTATTACAGGCTCGCAGTAGTACAACTAAATTATCGTACTACCACAACATCACATACTTTGTGAAGCTAGACCTGCATGGGCCACCACCAAAAACGTGTCACGACCCGTACCCGATGTAAGGATACTAGTCGGAAACAACGCCCAGCCTACGCCGCAGAATCGGCAGTAGAATGCTGTCTAGATAGTCTATCTAACATAAAATGAACCACCAATAATGATAGTATACTCAATCACAGAACTAAGATAGAATGAGCACGAATCAGATGAGAATAGAATAGTCACAATACAACTCATGAGTTTAAAATAATACATCAATGAGTCTTGAAGAGTAACAAAAATAAGCTGGAGACAAATCCAGTACAAAAGAATACTACCATACTACAAAGCTATACTCCAGGGTCAACTGTCTCAGTTGGGATAAGTCCCTCTTGAGCCAGGGTCTCAGAATCTAAACCCACAACATCCTGGGGTCCATAATAGGTAGGGTACTCCTCAGTATCATCTGGAAAAATATATCCAGTCAGGAAAGGAGCAGAGTACATCTCTAACAGCAGTTCTAATCCATGATAAAAACTATGTAACAGTAAATAGCTGTGGATAAACAAGATGCACAAAATAGATACAAGAGATATATAGACAATAAGGAAATACTGGAAAAAAATACAATAATGAACAATATGCCAATAAAATAATAATACTAATGACTAAGTGTGTGAGTACTAGCTTAACATGTGATCGGCTTGGGCAAGATACAATGCGGCCTGGTTAATCATACGTGCGGTGCATGATCAACACTATTCGCTTACCAATACTTTATTCAATAGGGATTTGATCACATATCTATACTAATACTCCCCACCCCCAACTGGTGTAATAGATCCAACCACGGTATGCTATGGCACTAGATTCCCCAAGAAGATAGCTAGTCTCCCCGAGAATCGGTGTCTGTACATGTACAAGATAACCAATGAAACAATACTTGCACCATATATACCATATACCAAGGAATAACATCTCATGACGAGATCCGGATATACCAATCCGTGTAACCATAGTGTCGAGAGAAACATGTAAATCTACACTAGATACAACGAACATAGAGGATATCATAAATGAGAAACTATCAGAGAATGTACTCGCCTGAAGTCCAATGAACAGTCTCACAGATGTCTGACTCGGTACCTCGAAGACCTAGATATGGAATACCACATTAATACAAGGTCCCGGAGAGAGAACAAGTCAAACTAGTCAACTCCTAGGTCAATAAATAAATTCTAAGTCAAAAGTCAACTATGGTCAACTCTAAAGTCAACTAAAGTCAAACATGGTCAAACCAAGGTCAACCTCACAAGAAATCTATATAAATAATATAGAAATAAAATACAACAATTTAGGAATCAAAATTAGATCCCAAAAGATACTCACACAAAGTATACTACTAATACAAATAATATATACCCTAAAATAATATATATACAAACCAATATGTATACAAATAACATAATATATTATTACAAATATTATACCTCATAAAACACATATATATACACATATATATATATATATATACAATAATAATATATAAAATATAATTTAAAACTTCCAAAGCGTCACTGAAAACAGGGAGTTAAAAATACAATTTAATTAAAACAGCTTATAGTGACAGTCTCAACTGTCACAGAAAATGTCGCAAAAGCCACTGTGTAATAAAACCCACTGTTGCTGCATTGGTGACAGTTAATCAACTGTCACCGAAAACTGTCGCCACTGCTGCTAAGATCCCACCCGCAGCATTAATGACAGAACTGTCATTAATGCACAGTGGGCTACAGCGGCTGCTGCTGATCCACCTATTTAGCGACAGTTTCACTGTCACAAACCCACTGTCACTAAAACACAGAAATATATATATATATATAAATATATATATGCAATAATAATCACAATACATATATATAAATAAATAATTATATACTTATATATATGCACATATAAACTTATAATTAAATACCAATAGTTATATCACATGCACATATTAATGTTCATATTTTACATGGCTAGAAGCACACCTAAAATATATACATTAATATATAAATAATTATATAATAATTATAAATAATATAATTACACAATTAAACACATAAATATATTTTATAAAACATTTATGTATAATTTATGTTATTAACATAAGTACATATATAATTACATGCAAGAAAGCTACATATTATATTTGTACATCATATTAGCACACACAAAAATATATAGATCTATGCTACAATAATTACTATAATAAATATATAAAATAAATATATAATATCTATATATATTTACTAATTATAATTAAAGAATTTAAACCATACATAATTAGATCTATTCAAAAATCCACACAATTGGAGAGTATCACACCGTATCCCACTAGATCTAGGATACGCATGTGACACGAGTCCAACACACAACCAATTGTACCCCGAAGGATACAAACAAATCACAAATAATATTTATGAATAAATCAAAGTATCAAAAGTAGATCTATGTGTCCGTGTCAAAATACGACATGTTCAAAGCCCCGTGTCGGAGGAAAAACCCCCAAAATGACACGTATCACCAAATAGTTGGATACGAACCACATGTACCAAATTATGGACACGACACTAGCCCCAAACACATAAGCTCATGTCCAATTGATCTATAGGATCAATTGATACACACAACAAAATGTAAATTCGGAATTCCAACAAAATTAACACAAAAAGTACCATAACTTTCTCCATGGGTCTCCTATGAACACAAAACAAAGTCCTATGGGTAGTACATACATATAGGTTGATTTTACATGATTAAATCTCAGATTTAGAAGCTATTTAAATGGAAAAATCTGAATTATATCTATTGGGAGATGGATTCCCAATGAAACCTCCAATTGAGAAGAACTTGCTTCCAAATTGTAGATCCTTGCTCCTCTTTGTAGATCCTTGCTTCCTTCTTCAAGATCCTTGCTTCTCAACCTTCTAATGGTGAATTGGGAAGAATTTGGAATGAATTTGGTAGGGAATTAGAATGAGAATGGAGGGAATTTGGGAGTGGAAAATTCTAGATCTAGATTTGGAAATAAGAATGAGAGGAGAGAGAAATTCCCCCCCTCTTTTATAGGCCGGCCATGCCCCCTTCCCCAAGCAATTGTAAAATATCCAATGTACCCCTTGGGGCCTCTCATGAAGAAATAATTAAGGAAGGAAGCTTCTAGTCTAATCACTTAATTAATTTAATCCATCTCCTTAACTATGGGCTTTCTAAATGGGCCAAATCTAACTATTTAATTCATGTTGGTCCATGGATCCAAACTATACTAGTTGGGTCCACTAAAATAAGTCCAAAATAATTAAATAACATCCAACAATAATTAAATAATACAACAAAAATTATTTACCATGCATAATATTTATTTAAATAGGAGAATACTAAAATACCCTTTTTCCTAAAATGTGGTAGTGACAGAAGTGGAAGCACACTACTATGGATTTTGTCTCCAGACTTCCACGATCTCCAGAAGGAAAAGACGCAATTTGGGTCATCGTTGACAGGTTGACCAAGTCGGCCCACTTTTTGCCTTTCAAGGTGGGTTTATCTACGGAGAAACAGGCAGAGATGTATGTAAGGCAGATCGTCAGGATATATGGAGTTTCCGTCAGCATAGTCTCGGATCGGGATAGTCATTTCACTTCTCATTTTTGGAGGAGTTTACAGGTGAGTTTGGGCACCCAGCTCAAGTTCAGTACTGCATATCATCCCCAGAAAGATGGGCAGTCAGAGAGGACCTTTCAGACTCTCGAGGATATACTACACACCTGTTTACTAGATTTTAAGGGATCTTGGGAGGACCATCTCCATTTGGTAGAGTTTGCTTACAACAACAACTACCAGGCTAGTCTAGAGATGTCACTATTTGAGGCTCTGTACGGTCGGAGATGTCGTACTCCCTTGTCATGGGACGATGTTGGAGAGAGAGCTTTGTTAGGGCCAGAGATGGTTGTGGATGCAGCGGAGAAGGTTAAGTTGATCAGAGACAGACTTCGAGTGGCGCAGGACAGACAACGGCATTGGGCCGATAGCCACCGAAGACCTTTGGAGTTTGAGGTATAGTTTAGATTTTTGTTTTGTGCTTGATATTGGTTGTTTGTTATAGATTACGTTCTTAAGGTTGTGTTTTATTCTAGGTTGGTGGTTTGGTGTTTCTGGGGATTTCTCTGACACGAGGCACGATTCATTTCGGTGGAGGCGGAAAGCTTAGTCCGCGATTCATCGGACCTCTCAGTATTCTCGAGAGGGTCGGTGCAGTTGCTTAAAGACTAGACTTGCCACCTGCATTGGAGGAAGTGCACAATGTGTTTCACGTATCGCAGTTGAGACGGTACGTGGCGAATCCTATTCACGTGTTGGATCACTCGGAGATAGAGGTGGGCCCTACTCTTAGCTATCTAGAGCAGCCAGTTGAGATTCTGGATCGGAGAAAGAATGTGCTGAGGAACCAGACTATTCCTTTGGTACGCGTCGCATGGAGACATCACTCTCCGGGGGAGTCTATCTGGGAGAGAGAGAGAGAGAGAATGAAATGCGAGAGCGTTACCTATATTTGTTTGTACCTTAAGGTATGTTCTTTCCTGATTTTGTTCTGTTTTGTTTTCTAGGGGTAGTTTCGTCTTTGAATTTCGAGGACGAAATTATTTTAAGGGGTAGACTTATCACTACCACACTTTCTAGGAAAGGGTATTTTGGTTATAATTAATTAAATATTATGCATATTGAATATTTATTTATTATATTATTTATTTATTGTTAGATGATAGATATTATTTTAGACTTGTGTTAGTGGACCTAACTAGTTTAGATTAGATCCATGGACCAACATTTAATTCTAGTTAGAATTGAGCCCAATAGTAAGGTCATTCATTAGGAGGAGATGATTAATTAAGTTAAATCAATTAGGCTAGAACCTTCCCTCCTTAATTATTTTCTTCACGACAAACCCAATGGGTATTTAGATATTTCATAGTAGCTTGAGGAAGGGGGTGTCGCGCCCCAATCCCGTAGGGGCCGATCGTCCTCGCTTGGTCCCTACGGAACTGTTCGTCCTCGCTTGGGCGTGATGCCGTGCAAGCCTAAGTTGTGCTTGCACTAGGCAACGTACCTGCACAAGACACAAGTTAGACAAAAATATACATATATAGGCACAGAGTAAAATACAGAGAACCAAAGTTGAACACATTTGATAGCACACAAAATACTTTCATTTTTATTGAATACTGAAGATTTGGATTACAAAGTGTTTGCTTGGCTGAGTTACAAAATATGCCTTAGAAGGCTTACAACTTTTTTCACATTCCCAAAACTAGCCACAACGTCCATTACATTATGCCCTTGTAGTAGGACCAAAATAACCAAAACATCTAGCAGAAGAAGAGTAGCCCACTGGAGAGGTAAGCAGCAGAGGAAGCAGCACGAACACAGTCCTAGGGAAGGGTGCGCATACGCTGATTCAGTTTGAGGATGCTTGCCAAACTCTCGCTTCCAATACCTGGATAATTGCCCACAAATATGGGTCAGTACTACCACATGTACTGGTGAGCGACCGTGGCCAAACTTACCTTAGAAATCCACACTAAGTAAAGCATATGAAGCTAGCATTATTAAGTGGTCTTTCTGGTTGTCTAGTTTTATTTTAATAATTCATGCAAGGAAACATAGACAATATATCGCATATGCATATGATAATCTTACCCACGGCCGAGCGGTTATCCCTGCAGCAGACACACAAGTTAGGCACAATTTGTAGATAAATAACTTATGAATCAATCTTTTGGTGTCAAACTGATAGGTATGCAAGAAGGTAAACCTAGCATGCGCCCTATCTATATGACGGTCCATGAGTTTCCCCATTATTGGACAACAACACCCCCCTAGATCCCGTAGAAACGGAATATCAGGGTGCTCTCACAAGCCCTTCCGGACCGACCGATTTCCAGTGCCCCAGAAACCGATCGAGAGACTATTACCTTGTGCACAAGTTGTCCGAGACCCATGCATGGCAAGCAAACATTTATAAATTAAACTCTTAGGATGCACATGTTAACAAGCATATAACAATCTAATAGCCACGCCCCCTAGATCCCGTAGGACCGGAACATTAGGGCAGACCACTAGACTATTCTCTTTTATTCTTTTACACATGACACAAACACTAACCATGAAGGTTTTATGCACGATATAGTGATGCAACAAGTGAGTAAGGGGCAACATTTAATTAAAGTAAAGCATAACTCTATTTATAGCATGCAGTTCATTTCTTTAGCTTATCTTTTAGTGAGGCAACATTTAGTGAACTAGAGATTCTTTTCATTTAGGCATGCAGACTTAAAGGATTCATCGAAGGGCCTAAGCCACTCACCTAATGAATCGAACGAGAGGATGGGGAAGTCTTAAGCGACGTTCACTCTTTGGTTATGCGTCCTGAAAATGCAACAATACTTGGTTAGCATACTTTGATCTCTTTCCCTTACTATTAGAAAAGAACGCGCAAGCGAGAAGGCAAAATCATGAAAACCAAGTCATCGAAAGCAACTCAAAACATAAAGCAACACAAAACCAAGAAGCAAAGCAATCAACAAAACTCTTGGACTCATTTCAATAGAAGTCGTTCCATTAATTGGAATATTTCATTGCACTTCGTCAATGTTGATTTATCGGTAAGGTTTCCCCGAGACTCGATTCTCAACCGAGTCGAAGCAGCGTAGTGTTCCTTAAGTAACCGTTCGGAGCGGGGCGTTACATACTACCCCACTGAGAAGAAGTTTCGTCCACGAAACTTAAGAATTCAAGGAGGCGATATACGAGACATCAAGAGATCAAAGGAAACAGACTCACCAACATCGTGTCCACTTTCATCACGCTCAATATTCAACTGATAAACTCTCGGCCTTCTTATCTGATCAGTTAGTTCAAGAGAATGACCAGGAGGGGTATGAGTTTGTACACCTGTGTCATCCCCTGAGTTCTCAGTAGTTTTCCTCTTCGGGCAATCACAAAATTCGTGGCCAGGTTGCCCACACTTAAAACACAGCCGGTGGAGAAAATGGCAAGTCGCTTTAAGGTGACCCGGACGGCCACAGTAGCTGCAAACTTTTCCGCGGTTCTCACCCGCGTTAGCCTGTTTCTCGGGATCAGCTTTCTTCTCACCATTGTGGTATCGCTTAGCAGGAGGGTTTCGAGGAGCGGGTGCCTTGTCCACAGCACTTTGTGGCATAAACTGCTCGTTCTGCACCGCTGCCTCAAATGCTTGGATATATGTTTTGCACTCCCGGTTCATAACATCTTTTCTCAGATTATCGTTTAAGCCTTTTATGAATCGATGTGTGCGTGCTCCCTCGTCGGGAATCATTGAACTAGCGAACTTAGCAAGCTTGGAAAATTCTGACTCATAATCTTCGACGGACATGTTCCCTTGCTTAAGTTCGGTAAACTCGTCTTCTTTTCTCTGCCTGACAGCTGGTGGGAGGTAATGTGCAAGGAATGCTTCCTTGAACATTCCACAAGTGATCCTACCGTCCTGATGCTTGGTGGCGAGGTCTGCTTTCTTGACTTTCCACCAATTGTTTGCACGTAACCGCAGCTGCATATCTGCGCACGCCACCCTCTTGTTCGCAGGTATTGAGGCAAAGCTAAACAAGCTCTCCATCTTTGCGATCCAGTCCATCACCTTATCCGGCGTGGTCCTGCCTTCAAACTCCAGAGGGTTCAACTTCAGAAACTCAGCGCCTTTAAAGGTAGACTTTCCGGCCGTACGAGAAGGCTCATTTGTTTTTGCTAATCCTGCGCCTTGAGGCATGGTCGGGGCAGTCACAGGTGTTGCGGTGGTTCCCGATGCGCCACTATTTGCTACTAGTATTGTCATAATCTGCGTCAGGGAGTCAAGCTGCTTTTGTTGTGCCAAGGGTCTAGCATCAGCTCGTTGCTGCTGAGCTCGAATCGTTCTTGTTGCGCAGCATGACGATCGTTTTGATTTTGTAATATTGCAATCAATCTATCCATTTGATCATCGCTCACGCTAGCTGCGCGCGATGACTCAGGGTTACCAGCACCTGTTTTTGTCATCTTTGCTGCAAAAGAGAGTAGCTTGCATTAGTCTCATAACGTATTATGGACTTATTGTATGGGACGTTGGGTTTTCATACTCTTAGGGACCTTTCTCACTCGATTTACTTCTTATAGATTCGAAATCAATTTTCAAAATACGGGACTTTTGAAATCGCTTGAAAACTTATATCATTTTTGAAAACGATGTTTGAAGAAACCAAGGACGTAAAGCCGTGCTCTGATACCACCTGTCGCGCCCCGATCCCGTAGGGACCGATTGTCCTCGCTTGGTCCCTACGGAACCGTTCGTCCTCGCTTGGGCACGATGCCGTGCAAGCCTAAGTTGCGCTTGCACCAGGCAACGTACCTGCACAAGACACAAGTTAGACAAAAATATACATATATAGGCACAGAGTAAAACACAGAGAACCAAAGTTGAACACATTTGATAGCACACAAAATACTTTCATTTTTATTGAATACTGAAGATTTGGATTACAAAGTGTTTGCTTGGCTGAGTTACAAAATATGCCTTAGAAGGCTTATAACTCTTTTCACATTCCCAAAACTAGCCACAACGCCCATTATATTATGCCCTTGTAGTAGGACCAAAATAACCAAAACATCTAGCAGAAGAAGAGTAGCCCACTGGAGAGGTAAGCAGCAGAGGAAGCAGTACGAACACAGTCCTAGGGAAGGGTGCGCATACGCTAATTCAGGTTGAGGATGCTTGCCAAACTCTCGCTTCCAGTACCTGGATAATTGCCCACAAACGTGGGTCAGTACTACCACATGTACTGGTGAGCGACCGTGGCCAAACTCACCTTAGAAATCCACACTAAGTAAAGCATATGAAGCTAGCATTATTAAGTGGTCTTTCTGGTTGTCTAGTTTCATTTTAACAATTCATACAAGGAAACATAGACAATATATCGCATATGCATATGATAATCTTACCCACGGCCGAGCGATTATCCCTGCAGCAGATACACAAGTTAGGCACAATTTACAGATGAATAACTTATGAATCAATCTTTTGGTGTCAAACTGATAGGTATGCAAGAAGGTAAACCTAGCATGCGCCCTATCTATATGACGGTCCATGAGTTTCCCCATTATTGGACAACAACACCCCCTAGATCCCATAGGAACGGAACATCAGGGTGCTCTCACAATCCCTTCCGGACCGACCGATTCCCAGTGCCCCAGAAACCGATCGAGAGACTATTACCTTGTGCACAAGTTGTCCGAGACCCATGCATGGCAAGCAAACATTTATAAATCAAACTCTTAGGATGCACATGTTAACAAGCATATAACAATCTAATAGCCACGCCCCCTGGATCCCGTAGGACCGGAATATCAGGGCGGACCACTAGACTATTCTCTTTCATTCTTTTACACATGACACAAACACTAACCATGAAGGTTTTATGCACGATATAGTGATGCAACAAGTGAGTAAGGGGCAACATTTAATTGAAGTAAAGCATAACTCTATTTATAGCATGCAGTTCATTTCTTTAGCTTATCTTTTAGTGAGGCAACATTTAGTGAACTAGAGATTCTTTTTATTTAGGCATGCAGACTTAAAGGATTCATCGAAGGGCCTAAGCCACTCACCTAATGAATCGAACGAGAGGATGGAAAAGCCTTAAGCAACGTTCACTCTTTGGTTATGCGTCCTGAAAATGCAATAATACTTGGTTAGCATACTTCGATCTCTTTCCCTTACGATTCGAAAAGAACGCGCAAGCGAGAAGGCAAAATCATGAAAACCAAGTCATCGAAAGCAACTCAAAACACAAAGCAACACAAAACCAAGAAGCAAAGCAATCAACAAAACTCTTGGACTCATTTCAATAGAAGTCGTTCCATTAATTGGAATGTTTCATTGCACTTCGTCCGTGTTAATTTATCGGTAAGGTTTTCCCGAGACTCGATTCTCAACCGAGTCGAAGCAGCGTAGTGTTCCTTAAGTAACCATTCAGAGCGGGGCGTTACAGGAGGAAGGGGGCCGGCCTAGTATTTGAGTGGAAAGAATTTCTCTCTCTTCACTTTTTATTTCAAATCTAGATCTAGAATTTTCTCTTCCAAATTTTATCATTCCCACATCAAATTCTATCCAAATTTCTTTTCAATTCCTTTCCAAATTATCATTGGAGGCCATTAGAATAAGAAGAAAGCAATGATCTACAAGTAGGAAGCAAGAATCTATAAGGAGGAGCAAGGATCTACAAGTTAAAGGCTATTTTCACTCAATTTGGAGGTTTCATTGGAAATCCATCTCCCAATAGGTATAATTTAATTTCCCCCTCTAATTAGACTCTAAATCTGTCTTTTAATAATTAGAAATGACCCCATATGCTAAGGCTATCCATAGGAATTAGAATTAGGTTCATAGGAGGCCTATGAAGAAAGTTATGTGGTATTTTGTGATAATTTTAGGAGAATTCTGAGATTGACACATCTTGTGTTTGTCAATAAGTCAATTAGACCAAATTGACGTATTTGATTGTGTGTGGCTAGTGTCGTATCCAAAATTGGATATGTGTAGGCTATATCCCAATAATTTGGAGATACAGGTTGATTTTAGGGTTTTTCTCCGACACGGGGGTTTGAGCATGTCATATTTTGACTCGGACACATAGATGCATAGCTAGCTCTTTGTATCGTTCTTAATTATGATTTTAGACTTGTTCGTGTCCTTCATGATATATTTGGTTGTGTGGTAGAGCCGTATCGCAAGCGTATCATAGATCTAGTGTGATACGGGTGCGGTGCACTTCACGTGTTTGTGTCATTGCATTTTAATTCAATTGCCTTGATTATAGATATTACAATATTGTAATTATAATTATTATGTGAGATATATGTATATATATATATATATATTTACATGAATGACCAATAATTCTTGTTGATGTGTTAGTGATCATGGGAGAGTAGGAGTTCATGTGCATCTCTAACATGGTTATATGTATATATAAATGTATTATGATATTATATATATATACATATATATATATATATATATATATATATATATATATATATATATCTGTGTGTGTATGTGTGTGTGTGTGTGTGTGAGCTTGGGTGAGAAGAAACCATGGAAAACAGTGAAGAAAATAATGAAAAACAGGAAGAAAAATAATAAAAAACAGTGAGAATAAACAGTAATAAGCAGGCCAATAAGCTGAGAGAAGCAGCAGCAGAAGCAGAACAGAGAAGCAGTAGTATAAGCAGAACTGAGAAGCCGAAGCCAAAGCAGTCAGCAGAAGCAGAAAGCAGCGGCAGAAGCTGCAGCAAGCAGCAGCGATAAGCAGAAGCTGCTATAGCAAGCAACAACAGTAGCAATAAGCGACAACCGTGGTGAATAACCCGGTTAGCTTATTGATAAGCTAGTAAGTTAGTAAGCTAGAATATATATATATATATATATATATATATATATATATACATATATATATATATTTAATATTAGTTAGTATTAGTTCTAGATTACCTTGAGATACACCAAGGTAATGAGAGTGAGATATCTTGGGTACAGGTATTGAATATCCGAAGGGGGTATGTTAGTATATTGTTTAGTATAGTATTGTTATAAGTTTAAATACATATTAATGTATAGTGAGGTATATGGTAGTAGTTATAAGTTAGATATTGAATTACCTTGAGATACCAAGGTAAGGTCAAGGTATTGGGTTTTACTCAAGGTATGAGTTTGCACATCAAGATGGGAGTGTAGGTGGTGTGATACCGCTTTTGGTTCAAAGCCAAGGTATCTAACTAGCATTAGTTTAGTTAGGAGTATTATATATTATTGTTTGCATACATATTATAATATTTTTATATCTAATAAATTGTGTATCTTATGATACGGTATCTTGTTGGTTTTCTAGTATCCTAGTATAGCTAGTATGGCCTAGTTATATAGTGTATGGACCCAATATCCTAGAGATGGACTCATACAACCTAGAAATAGCTAGTTTGACTAAGTTTGACTAATTTGACCTAGAGTTGACATAGTTTGACTATTTTGACTTAGAAATGGCTTTATGACCTAGAAGTTGACTAGTTTAACTTATATTCATTCCAAAACCTTGTATTAATGTAATATTCCATATTTAGGTCTCCGAGGTATCGTATCAGACATCTTTGATACTGTTTATCAGATTCTAGGCGAGTACGTTCTCTGATAGTTTCTCATTTATGATATCCTCTATGTTTCTTGTATTTATTGTAGATATCCTTGATTTCTTGACACAATGGTTACATGGATTGGTATATCCGGATCTTGTCATAAGATATTATTTCTTAGTATTTATGATGTACCTTGTGCAAGCCTTGTTCCTTATTCTTCTTGTATATATATAGACATTGATTCTTGGGGAGACTAGCTATCTACCTAGTAAATTATGTGTCATAACGTACCATGGTTGGATCTACTATACTAGTCGGGGCGGAGAGTGTTAGTGTGTATATGTGATCTTACCCTCCTTGTACATGTCTTATTCTTTGAATGGTGTTAATCATACACCACACGTATGATTGACCAGGCCATTATCCTTGTGCAAGTTCCCAAGCCAATTATATGTTGAAGCGGATACTTACTCACTTAGTAGTAGTATTTCTTGTTCATTCCTATGATGCTCATTATTGTATTTATTTTTAGTATTTCTTTATTGCATATCTCTTGTACCTTTATATTGCATCTTGTATTTTCACTCTATTTATTGTTATATAGTTTATATAATTTATTAGAATTGTTGTTAGAGATGTACTTTGCTCCTTTCCTGACTGGATATTTTTTTCCAGATGACACTGAGTAGTGGTACCCCACTCACTACGGGCCTTAGGATGTCGTAGGCTTAAAGTCAGAGAACTTGGCTTGGGAGGGTCTCATCCCGACTAAGACAGATGACCTTGGACTCGTAGCACAATAGTTAGACTCTTTTGTACTGGATTTCTCTCCAGCGTATTGTTATTAGTATTTCTTTATTTTGACTCATTGGAAATTATTTGTCTTGTGAGATGTATTGTGACTCTTCTGTTCTTTTATCACATTCGTGCGATTTGTTCCATTTTATAGATCTGTGATTGAGTATTCATTTTATATTGGTGGCATTATTGTATCTTGATTGCTAGATATATAGTTTACCCAAACAACGTTATACCGCCATACTACGGCGTAGGCTGGGCGTTGTTCACTACTCGTGCCCCTACACCGGGTGCGGGTCGTAACAATAATAATGTTTTTGTTCCTTGTAAATTTATCTTTAAAGAATTTTGTATCGCGAGATTTGATGATCTGATTTGATTCAATATCAAGAAACCTCCGAGCATCATTCTTCTCAGCATAACCCAGGAAGATGGTTTTCGTAGTCCTCGTACACAGCTTCTGAATCTTCAAGTCCAGAAGCTTCACATATGCCAGACACCCCCACACTCGAATGACATCCAAGTTAGGTCTGACCTTTAACCAGAGTTCATGAGTAGTGACATCAGATGTTGCGTACGATACTCTGTTTAAGGTTAAAGTAGCCGTAAGCGCAGCTTCTCCCCAGAAGCAGTTTGGAAGACCCGTAGTCAACAACATCGAGTTCATCATCTCTGTCAACGTCATATTCTTTCTTTCATCTACTCTATTTGATTGAGGAGAATACAGAGTAGTTGTCTCATTAAAAATTCTGTGTTCCTTGCAGAATGATGCGAATTCAATAGACATATACTCTCCACCTCGATCACTTCCGAGTCTCTTGAGTTATATCCCTGTTTGAAGTTCAGCCTCAGCCCTGAACTCCTTGAATACTTCATCTTTTGGCATGAGTAGATAGACGAATTCGTACTTCAAGTAGTCGTCAATGAATATAATAAAATACTTCATATTGGCCTTTTTGGAGAATTGTTTGAAGTCACATATATCAGAGTGCACTAACTCCAGAAGATATATGCTTCGGTTAACCCGCTTGAATGATTTTTTTGTGATCTTTGTCTGTGTACAAACCTCACACTTCTTCACCTCCTTATCCCCACATTTGAAGATAAGCCCTAGACTAGACATTTTGTTAATTCTTTTACAATGAACATGTCCTAGTCTATTGTGCCACAACTCAAGAGAATAGCCAGAAGAAGAGACTGCATGCATATTATTTGCAAGAGTTACAAGCTGAAGTTTGAACATCCCTTCGATACCAAAAGTTTTTTTGAAATATGTCCTTTGTACGATATCACCATCTTTCCAGCATTGATGTTCATTCTCAAGCCTACGTTACAGAGCAGACTTCTTGAGACCAAGTTCTTGGCAATCACCGGTACATGCTTCACATCCTGAAGCATAAGCGACTTCCCCGAAGTCAGATTCAATACCACCGTATCGATCCCTGGCAATCACCGGTACATGATTCACATCCTGGTTCGCCACCATAACCTTCTCAAATGTAGGCTTGTACGTGATGAACAACTCCTTTTTTGAGCAAATATGGCAGGATATGCTACTGTCCATCCACCAGTCAGTGTCGACACAAATTGTGACAACCTGCACAATCATAGAAACTTTGTTAGGTGTCACGCCCCGATCTCCCGCAGGTAATCGACAGTCCCCGCTAGGCCCGAATCACCGCCTCAGTGCTCCCACGGGACGATCTTTTTCATCTGGACGTGATGCCGCATGAGCACAAATTGTGTAGTGCCCCACTCCGCGTTGGCACTATGTACAAGTGATATCATTTTGCTGACTCAAAAAGGACATCTTCCTTAAGAGCTCCTTGTTGAACCAGGAGATGACTGATCTAGGTGAGTGGGCAAAACTTTATTCTCTGATTCTTGCACGCCTTAATAATGAATCTGAGTTTTATAGTGCCTATTGATAAGAAGATTATTATTTTTGTTGCATGAATAATAGAACTGCATGCTTAGCTAGAACTTGAATGCTTGTCAATAGAAGAACCATTGTTATGCTAATAAGAAAGAGTAAGAGATTGCTTGAACATATTTTTTTATCGCTTGTGTTTTGATAGAACTACTTCATGCTTGAACTTGATCAGAGAGATAGCGGCTAGTTCGCACAGAGATAAAATAAAAGAGATAAATGGTCGGTTTGTTTATTTCGTCTGCATCGTAGAGTTTATCTGATAATGTTTCATGCATTCGCACCGGTCGGACAATGGCTATTAGTGTAGAGCTGAACCTTGGTCCCGACTGCTATTATGTTAGTGAAGAGCAACCATGAGTTACAGCTGCTAATAGCATCAGATAAAGAGTTATTGGTTAGCTAGATTACCGCTACTGATCCTGAGTTTCTCGGGGATCAAAAGCATATAGTTCATCTTGTTTGCTTGATAGAAGGATAGTTTCTTGATGGTGCATTGTCTCTATAATCTTTGAGTATAGCTCATGAGACACACTGCACACACCCTTATGGTAGAATAATCGGCTTGTCTTTTGTGCTTGAATGCTATCGAACATGAACTCTGATTTCGAAGATGTTTCCAAAATGAAGAAGTAATATGATTCCATTCCTGTATTGCATGTAACGAACCTAGGTAAAACTAGAAAGATCACTAGTAATGTAATATTTTATAACATAATTACTTAGTGTTGGTTTTAGTGAATGTTGCTTCTGTTTATTAATTTTATACTCACCAGTACTTTCTCTAAAGTGTTGACCCACCAACAGTTTGCTTGTTCGCAGGTGCTGGATCGTCCGAGGAAGAGATAGCCGTGTCTCATCCCCAGGACCCGAAAATCTGGTTTTGATACTTTGAGCTGTATCGATTATTTTGAGCTGCTTTTGTATGGAGGGACATAATATATGGAACAAAGCCATTGTATTCAAAGAACCTCGTGCCTTGATATATGCCCCGTTTACTCAGATGGATTATTGTTTGTAATACTGTCCCTCCACTTCATACTCGATCGATTCGATGATAGCCACAAGTTTAATGATGTTGCCTTGTGCAGGCGCAACCCCAGGCTTGCACGGTATCACGTCCCGATGGAAACGATCGTCCCGTGGGATAGCTGGGATGGTGATTTGCGCCCAGCGGGTGCAGCCGATTCCTGCAAGAGATCGGGGTGTGACAAAATGGTATCAGAGCAACTCGATTCTCTATCCTTATGCCATTTTCGCTGCTGTTCTTGGATGAAGATTCCTTGTCCATTGATATCGTTGCTGAGTTGAGAGTTTCATACAATAAGTCCATAGATATTCTCAAAGTTACCGGCAAAAGTTTTTTGGATTTGATTTGTTGCTTGAGAGTTTTGCTTTCGTGCTTGTGGTTTGGTAGAGTTTTCGATTGAGGATGGTGTGGGATGAGGACTATCGCTACTCTGGATATCGAATATTTCTCCTTGAAGTTTCAAGGACAAAACTTTTTCTTGGTGGATAATTATGTAGTGCCCCGCTCCGCATTGGCACTATGTACAAGAGATATCAGTTTGCTGACTGAAAAATGATATCTTCCTTAAGAGCTCCTTGTTGAACCAGGAGATGACTGATCTAGGAGTGGGCAGAACTATGTTCTCTGATTCTTGCATGCCTTAATAATAAATCTGAGTTATATAATGCATATTGCTACGAAGATTGCATGAATAATAGAATTGCATGCTTAGCTAGAACTTGAATGCTTGTCAATAGAAGAACCATTGCTATGCTAATAAGAAAGAGTAAAAGATTACTTGAACATGTTTTCTTATCGCTTTTGTTTTGATAGAACTACTTCGTGCTTGAACTTGATCAGAGAGATAGGGTCCAGTCCGCATAGAGATAGAAGAGAAGAGATAGATGGTATGATGGTTCATTTCTTCTGCATCGTAGAGTTTATCTGATAGTGTTTCATGCATTCGCATTGGTCGGACAATAGTTATTAGTGTAGAGATGAACCTTGGTCCCGGCTGCTAATATTTTAGTGAAGAGCAGCCATGAGTCACTGCTGCTAATAGCATCAGATAGAGAGTCATTGGTTAGCTGGATTACCGCTACTGATCCTGAGTTTCTCGGGGACCGAAAGCATATAGATAGTTCATCTTGTTTGCTTGATAGAAGGATAGTTTCTAGATGGTTCATTATCTCTAGAGTCTTTGAGTATAGCTCACGAGACACGTTGCGCACACCCTTATAGTAGAATAATCGGCTTATCTTGTGTGCTTGTATGCTATCAAACATGAACTCTGATTTCAAAGATGTTTTCAAAAAGAAAAACTAATATGACTCCGTTCCTGTACTGCATGTAACGAACCTAGGTAAAACTAGAAAGATCACTAGTAATGTAATATTTTATAACATAATTACTTAGTGCTGGTTTTAGTGAATGTTGCTTCTGTTCATTATTTTTATACTCACTAGTACTTTCTTCAAAGTGCTAACCCACCAACAGTTTGCTTGTTCGCAGGTGCTGGATCATCCGAGGAAGCGATAATCGTGCCTCATGTCACACCCCAGTCTTACAGGGGTCGATTGTCCTCGCTTGGTCCCTACGAAATCGATCGTCCTCGCTTGGGCGCGATGCAGTGCAAGCCTAATTTGCGCTTGCACAAGGCCAAAACTTGAACAAGTACATATAAGATATTCAAAATGAAAGCAGTGGTACATATTGCAGAAAAGTAAAGAACACAATGGCATAAGAAAACAAGCATATTTTATTGATAATCAAAAGTGTTACAAACGGTGCTTGACCGAGGTTACCAATCTCTCAAGCACTCTCTCGAATTCAATGACATCGTTCAATACATTACATCCTTTTGGTAAACACCCGAATTTTTAAAAATTTAATTATGAATTTTTGGGATTTTCTGTGATTTTTAATTATTTAAAATAAATGTTCTTCAAAGGATTAATATTTTTTGGGAATTATATTAAATATTAAAATATTGTAAAAATTATATTTTGAGTGTATAATTAATAATTGGATATTGTATAATTTTTCTAGAATTTATTAGGCTCAAAAACTATTTTTAATTAGCTAAAAATATTATTTTTAATTAAACCAGAATAAACCAAACTAAACCAGCTTGAACCGAACTAAACCAAACCAAATTAAACCAACTAAACCCAACCCTGTTGGATCAGATCTGAACCCGACCCGACCCACAACACATACCCGACCCGACCCGCTAATCTACAGTAACTGAAGTTTTCAAATAGTTCCTGACCGTTGCCGCGACCTGCCGACTTCTCTGACCGCCGGTCGTTCACCTCCCTGCCGTCGTGACCCCTCGGTTTCACTCACCCAACGTCGGCAACTCCTCCATCCCCCTCCCAGTAACTACCGTCGCACTCCCCTATATAAATCCTCGCAGCTCCCATCACCATCACAACCACCATCACCCCACTTGAATTCGGCCACCTCGACGACTCCAGCCACTCGGGCCCGACGAAGACGGAGACGAAGACGGCGACGATGACCCATTGACGACCCACGAACGACAGCAGCCACACAGCCGCCGCCCCGCCACAGTCCAAGTGCAGCATACTACGATCGACCCCTATTTCGGTGAGCTTTTCTTCCTCCTCGTTGTGTCAATTTTTGATCTGCCTGTTGCGTTGTGATCGCAGCATGACCCTCTCGAACCCTGTACAATTAGATTGGGGTATCATGTTCTGTGTCGGTCGTAACTTGTGACGCAAAAACAGAAAAAATAACCCAAATTCTGGTTCTAGAAACTGTCCCGAACCCTTATGTTCATGACCATTTTACTCCCAACCTAGTTAATAATTCTAAATTCCATTTGAATAGTAAATAAGACACACCAAGTTTTAAACCCTATAATTAGTTTAGTTTAATTTGCTGTAAGTTGTGTTTTATTCGCGGGTAAAGTTGACCAAAAACTTGGTTTTCAAAACCCAAATTTTTTGAAACTGGGTGCGACCCGCTAAATGAGGCAACTTCATCGTGTGTGAATTGCATCGAAAGATGTGTATCATCATTGCGGACGTGTGGGATTTTATGGAAGTTAATCTGGATGTGCGTGCATTCCGGAATCAATGTGTATCCGTCAAAAAGTCCTGTATCGGGCATGTTCTGACACTCATCATAATTGTGTGTGTGCTTGTCATTTCATAACAAAACTTATGCCATCGGATTCGTAGCATTACGCTGGTCCTGTGACCCAAGTTTGGTTCGATTCTGAGAACGTTGACGAAATCCCGTTTTAGTAGGCCCATGGCTCCACTTGACGGACGATTTTATGACCGGCTCATCAGAATCCAGTTCTGGATATTCTGTTGGGTTCGTATCATCGTTCTGGACTCGTAGATACTAAGTTTGATGAATTTAGAAAACTTTGTCTCTGACACATTTTTCGGTACGAAGTGGGCTACATGTGGACCCCGCTTTAACCAAAAATTGTCAATTCTGCCCCTGTGTCCAAATTGGACTTATGGGTAGTCAATCCTAGCTATTTTATGTCTTTTGAGAGTGATGGTAATATTTTTTTCAGCATCCGGAGGCGTACCTAAAGATTTCACATACACCGGAGCAAATGAAGGAGTTCAAACCCCAGGCAAGTGTACCTTGCCAAAATTTGCAGTAATTGCCTTAATATTATTTGCTTGATTTATTTTGTGATGTATCTGCTCAAACTAGGACCGTGAGACGTTGCTTAGTGTCTGAATAATATTCGGGTGTTGACGCCGTACGTGGAGTCGTGTAACGTCATATAGAGAGTTGATATTTCGATCATATATTTTTGTGCTTTCTTTATCAAGTATGTCATACCATAGGACACTTGACACTATTCATGAGACATAATCTTTTCTGAGTTATTCATGGTAATTTTGTATAGGCTTACAGGATTCGTGACATAAGTCTTGCATATTCATAGATATCATTATGACTCACTGTAATAGTTAGAGGTCATGATCTTGCGTGTTATGGACATGAGACGTCATGGACATGAGACGTGTGATTACATTGGGTAGGGAGAGACACACAGGCTACATGCTGATTACATATATTATATATATATTTATTATTGCGGTGCTTTAGCCTCTATATCAGAGCTTGGACCACTACGTGATATTACTGCTACAAGCTCCCCGACACAGAGCTTTTAGTGGTCTCAACCTGAGTACTAGTGATGCTCTCATTTGTATATCACATAGCTGGTTACATAGTTTGCCCTGTTGATATATTTTTATATATTATATTTTATTTGGCTTGAGTTATTCTTGTACCTTGCTATGTCCTCTGAGGACCTGGATCTGGATTATGTCCTAGGTAAAACAGAGGAGATCTACCCCGAGGTATACAGGACATGAGCAGACACTAGAGCAGTACCAGCACCAGAGGACGAGGTGGTGCCAGAGAATTTCTTCTAAGTATTTTGTTATATACTCAGTTATTTCTGTTTCTTGATACTCTATTTCCTGTCTCATGGATTACTGTATCAAACTTATTTTCGGGTTGTTTCCCGAGATATTTTTTATTGAGACTTGTTGAATTATATTTCTCTTTTGATTAGTCTGACATTTTGAATTATGTTTACCTTCTGTGGATGAGATTAAAATTAGAGTGTGACATGTATCGTAGACCAATATTTTTTTTTACAGCTTAAGTATACTCTAAAGGGTCCATTAAATTGGGTTTGCCCATTGGAGTGTGCTTCTGGCCATTGCCACGTGGCTAGTCCCTCGGTATTTTGGGATTGGGGCTTGACACCTTTATACAAAAGTAGCTCAAAGCAATCTCGATACGGCTCAAGCATCGACTCCAGATTTTTGGGTCCTGGGAATGAGGCATGGCTATCGCTTCCTCGGACGATTTAGCACATGCGAACAAGCAATCTGTTGGTGGGTCAGCACTTTGGAGAAAGTACTGATGAGTATAAATCAACGAACAGAAGCAACATTTCCTGAAACCAACACTAAGTAAGCATGTGGAAAAATATTATATTACTAGTGATCTTGCTACGTTACTTATGTTCATTTCATGCAGCACATGATTTGAGTCAGTTTACTTCTTTTCGAAAATATAGCTTTGGAAACAGTTTGCATATTCAAACAATAGGCATACAATCGAGACAATATTCTATCGTACAGTGCACAGCATATATCGTGCACCATATTCTAACTCTTAGGAACAAAATTTATCTCTAGTGGATCGTTCATCTCAAAACAAAACAAGTGCATCAAGTGGACTATCATTCTATTAAGCAAAAAAGATGAACTATCTATATGATTTCGGTCTTCGAGAAACTCAGGATCAGTAGTAGTAAACCAGCTAACTAATAACTCTTTTATCTGATGCTATTAGCAGCTGTGACTCATGGTTTCTCTTCACTAACATAATAACATTTGCGACCAAGGTTCAGCTCTGTACTAATAGCCATTGTCCAACCGATGCGAATGCATGAAGTACTATTAGATAAACTCTACGATGCAAACGAAATAAACAAGCAAGCTATATATATATATATATATATATCTTTTTATTTCTTACCCCTTGCCGAACGGTTATCCCTGCAGTAGACATATAAGTTAGCAACAATTTACATAAATATATGTATAAGGTTCTTTTCCCTGCTCGTCTCTACATCAAACAGTTAGGTATGCAAGAAGGCTAGCCTAGCATGCGCCTTAACTATATGATGGTCCATGGGTAGCCCCATGATTAGCAGCGGTGACTCAAGGTTCAGCTTTTCACTAGCACGCGCATGCGTCGGCAGCTATGACTCAAGATTCAGCTCTTTACCAATACACACGAGTACTAGCAGCTGTGACATCATGGATTCTGCACAACACTAATAGACACATCATCCCACTAGACCCCGTAGAGACGTATCCTCAGGGTGAAACAAAAATCTCTTCCGGACCGAGCGATTCCCAGTGCTCCAGAAATCGTTCGAGAGAGTAAGACCTTGTGCACAAGTTGTCTAAGACCAATGCAATAACATGAATCTTCTATAATGCAAGCAAACAAATGATCAAGCAAAACATATATGGTTGAGCAAAACACATATTGTCAAGCAAAACATATCTTGTCAAGCAAAATACATCTTTCATATATCTAATAACACAACCCACTAGATCACAAGGACCGTACCTCAGGGCGCACTATTAGTCTCTGCTTATACGAATCAAAGACTTATAGCAGTTCGATATAGCAAAACAGGCAAGCGAAAACATATATTTGCAAGCACGATTTTGATTTCATAACAACTAGCATTCAAAATATATCTCTTTCTTAGCATATAACAAAGGGACTTGTTCAAGAAATTCCTTTACTTATCATTTTAGCATGGCAAGGGTTCGGTTATAGCGGTGTCAGTGTAACTAAGCATGCAGCATTCCTTTCTATCTTGACTTAGCATAGCAAGGTTCAATCTCTTTTTAGACAAGTATACAAGTTCTCTAGTTAAGCAAGCAGGTTCTCGTTCTATCATTCTCAATGTGAACATTATCTTATTAAGCAAAACAAGCATAGCAAAAAGTCAGATTAATTATTAGGTCGTACAAGAATCAGAGAATGTTCTGCCCACTCACTTAGATCAATAGTCTTGTGGTTCGATCGAGAACTCTCTGAGAAGACTTCTGCTCGAGTAAGCAAAGCGATATCACTTATACCTAGTGCCTACGCGGAGCAGGATACTACATACTTATCCACCAACAAAAATTTTTGTCCTCGAAACTCAAGAAGAAACTTAGAAAAATCCAAAGCAGCGATAGTCCTCATCCCTCACCATCCTCAATCGAAAACACAAGCAAATCAGGAATCACGAAATCACATCTCCCAACAACTAGAAAGCAAATAAGAAAATTTTTGTGCGCATCTTTAAGAATATCTATGGACTTATTATATGGAACGCTCATTGCAACACAATATCGGGCACATCTCTGAGTCGAAGGCAACATAATGGGTAAAGAATCGAGTCGCTCTGATACCATTATGTCACGTCCCGGTCCTGCAGGGGTCGATCGTCCTCGCTTGGTCCCTACAGAACTGATCGTCCTCGCCTGGGCGCGATGCCGTGCAAGCCTAATTTGCGCTTACACAAGGCCAAAGCTTGAACAAGGACAAGTAAGCTGTTCAAAATGGAAGCAACGACATATATTGCAGAAAAGTAAAGAACAAAATGACATAAGAAAACAAGCATCTTTTATTGATATTCAAAAGTGTTACAAGTGGTGCTTGGCCGAGGTTACAAATCGCTCAAGCATTCTCTCGAATTCAATAATATTGTTTCATACATTATATCCCTTTATACAAAAGTAACTAAAAGCAATCTCGATACAGCTCAAGGCATCGACTCCATATTTTTGGGTCCTGGGGATGAGGCACGGCTATCGCTTCCTCGGACGATCTAGCACCTGCGAACAAGCAAACAGTTGGTGGGTCAGCACTTTGGAGAAAGTACTGGTGAGTATAAATCAACGAACAGAAGCAACATTTCCTGTAACCAACAGAAAGTAAGCATGTGGCAAAATATTACATTACAAGTGATCTTGCTACTTTTACCTATGTTCATTTCATGCAGCACATGATTTGAGTCAGTTTACTTCTTTTCAAAAATATAGCTTTGGAAACAGTTTGCATATTCAAACAATGCGCATACAATCGGGACAATATTCTATCGTGCAGTGCGCAGCATATATCGTGCACCATATTCTAACTCTTAGGAACAAAAGTTATCTCTAGTGGACTGTTCATCTCAAATCAAAATAAGTGCATCAAGTTGACTATCATTCTATCAAGCAAACAAGATGGACTATCTATAAGATTTTGGTCCCTGAGAAACTCGGGATTAGTAGCAGTAAACCAGCTAACTAATGACTATTTTATCTGATGCTATTAGCAACTGTGACTCATGGTTGCTCTTCACTAACATAATAGCAGTTGGGACCAAGGTTCATCTCTGCACTAATAGCCATTGTCCAACCGATGCGAATGCATGAAGCACTATTAGATAAACTCTACGATGCAAAGAAATGAACAAGCAAGCTATATATATATATATGTATATATATATACCGAGGTTACAAATCGCTCAAGCACTCTCTCGAATTCAATAATATTGTTTCATACATTATATCCCTTTATACAAAAGTAACTAAAAGCAATCTCGATACAGCTCAAGGCATCGACTCCATATTTTTGGGTCCTGGGGATGAGGCACGGCTATCGCTTCCTCGGACGATCTAGCACCTGCGAACAAGCAAACAGTTGGTGGGTCAGCACTTTGGAGAAAGTACTGGTGAGTATAAATCAACGAACAGAAGCAACATTTCTTGTAACCAACAGAAAGTAAGCATGTGGCAAAATATTACATTACAAGTGATCTTGCTACTTTTACCTATGTTCATTTCATGCAGCACATAATTTGAGTCAGTTTACTTCTTTTCAAAAATATAGCTTTGGAAACAGTTTGCATATTCAAACAATGCGCATACAATCGGGACAATATTCTATCGTGCAGTGCGCAGCATGTATCGTGTACCATATTCTAACTCTTAGGAACAAAAGTTATCTCTAGTGGACTGTTCATCTCAAATCAAAATAAGTGCATCAAGTTGACTATCATTCTATCAAGCAAACAAGATGGACTATCTATAAGATTTTGGTCCCTGAGAAACTCGAGATTAGTAGCAGTAAACCAGCTAACTAATGACTATTTTATCTGATGCTATTAGCAACTGTGACTCATGGTTGCTCTTCACTAACATAATAGCAGTTGGGACCAAGGTTCATCTCTGCACTAATAGCCATTGTCCAACCGATGCGAATGCATGAAGCACTATCAGATAAACTCTACGATGCAAAGAAATGAACAAGCAAGCTATATATATATATATATGTATATATATATATATATATATATATATATATATATATATATATATATATGTATATATATATATATATATATATATATATATATATATATATATATATCTTTGTATTTCTTACCCCTTGCCGAACGGTTATTCCTGCAGTAGACATATAAGTTAACAACAATTTGCATAAACATATATGTATAAGGTTCTTTTTCCCTATCCGTCTCTACATCAAACAGTTAGGTATGCAAGAATGCTAGCCTAGCATGCTCCCTAACTATATGATGGTCCATGGGTAGCCCCATGATTAACAGCGGTGACTCAAGGTTCATCTTTTCACTAGCACGCATATGTGTCGGCAGTTGTGACTCAAGGTTCAGCTCTTCACCAACACACACGAGTACTAGCAGCTATGATATCATGGGTACCGCACAACACTAATAGACACATCACCCCACTAGACCTCGTACAATCGTAACTTCAGGGTGAAACACAAATCTCTTCCGGACTGAGCGATTTCCAGTGTCCCAGGAACCGTTCGAGAGATAAGACCTTATGCACAAGTTGTCCGAGATCAATACAATGACATGAATCACCTATAATGCAAGCAAACAAATGTTCAAGTAAAACATATATGGTCGAGCAAAAGACATATTATCAAGAAAAACACATCTTGTAAAGCAAAACACATCTTTCACATATCTAATAGCACACCCCACTAGATCATAAGGACCGTACCTCAGGGCGCACTATTAGTCTCTGCTTATACAAATCAGAGACTTATAGCAGTTCGATATAACAAAACAAGCAAGCGAAAACATATATTTGCAAGCACAATTTTGATTTCATAACAACTTGCATGCAATATCTATCTCTTTTTTTAGCATATAACAAAGGGACTTGTTCAAGCAATTCCTTTACTTATCTTTTTAGCATGGCAAGGGTTCGTTTGATAGTGGTGTCAGTGTAAATAAGCATACAACATTCTTTTCTATCTTGACTTAGCATATCAAGGTTCAATCTCTTTTTAGACAAGCATACAAGTTCTCTAGTTAAGCAAGCAGGTTCTCGTTCTATCATTCTCAATGCGAACATTATCTTATTAAGAAAAATAAGCATAGCAAAAACTCAGATTCATTATTAAGTCGTGTAAGAATCAGAGAATAAAATTTTGCCCACTCACTTAGATTAATCATCTTGTGGTTCGATCAAGAACTCTCCGAGAAGATTTTCGCTCGAGCAAGCAAAGCGATATCACTTGTCATAGTGCCTATGCGGAGCGGGACACTACACCTTATCCCCAGGACCCAAAAATTGGTTTTGATGCCTTGAGTCATATCGATTATTTTGAGCTGCTTTTGTATAGAGGGACATAATGTATGGAACGATGATATTGTATTCAGAGAACCTCGTGCCTTGATATTTGCCCCGTTTACTCAAATAGATTATTGGTTGTAACACTGTCCCTCCGCTGCGTACTCGATCGATTCGATGATAGCCAAAACTTTAACGATGTTGTCTTGTGCGGGCGCAACCCCAGGCTCGTACGAGATCATGTCCCGATGGAAACGATTGTTCCGCGGGAGCGCTGGCGCAGTGATTCGCGTCCAGCGGGGGCGGCCGATTCCTGCGGAAGATCGGGGCGTGACAAGTTGCGCCCGTACAAGGCTATGATCCGAGCAGGCGGTAAAATACCTAAGCCACAGAGTTATACAGATAGTCCGAATGCAGCGGAATAAGAAACAAACAGGCTATTGGTAACTAGTTCATAGAGTCATCAATAGTGGAAGTATTAAAACATACAAGTATAGAAGTAACACAAGCTCTTTATTGATATTGAACAAGTATTATAAGCGGCGCTAGGCCGAGATTATAAGTCGCTCAAGTCCTCTCTCATGAAACAATAAAAGCGTGCCAAATGGCTATATTTGTGGAATGATACATAGGCAGTATTCCAATATTATGTCTTGTATATGTGATTCAGTTTCGGAAGCAACGCTCCAAGGCTCCAGAGCGAACTCCACGCCTTAGCATGCACGAAGGAGGATTCCACACCGAACGAGGTTCTCCCGCACCCTGCAAGCAATCTGATGGGTTATCAGTACATGAATGCACTGGTCGGGATGCTTCTCGCTCGCTCGACAAATCCAAACACGTTATAAAGGTTCTGTGCACCATCTATTAAGTTATCTTTCTAGTCTTGCCTTAGGATCAATTTTATGACATAATGAATAGCCTAACTCGTGTGGCAGTGTGCCGTGCGATATAAGAGTAACACGGCAAGACTTACCAACTTACCATTTATCCTTCCTTGTCCAAGTCAAACCATGTTAAACCATGCACGAGCATATATAATGAAATCCATAAGAAATATCATATGCAAACACAATGTCATGAGCAAGGTTCTGTTTTAGGTTACGAGTTACACAGATTATCCAGAAGTGTTGCAGAAGATGTTCAATTGTTCAAATATGTACAAATTTGTTATACTCATTTCCGTTCAGGTGTTTCAGGATGCGATGCAATGTGTCAAAAATGGATTACCGCTAAGCGAGTATGACTTATCTATATGAACATGAGATCACTGGCTTAGCCATAAAGGACCAATTTATAGTCTCATGATGGAATATGGTGCAACACTTGATATAAGACGAGCAATTCAAGGCGAACATGTGATACAGAAGAGCCATTGTACGCCATCCCGCCAATTCATGTGACTATCATGGGTAGACGGCTAGTCCAAGTTAGTATGCTCTATCGAGGCCCGAATACATTGTCCTACCCCAAAGACGATATTGCATACCATAACCGAATTTGGCACTCAATACACCAGTCATTCCTCCTAGGCCGGTACGATCCCAGTGCCCCGGTGATAGTCCGAGGAATCAGATACCTCGGGCACGAGTTGTCCGTGACCATGCAAGTCTCTAGTCTTGGGTCTCTTGTCAGGTACATATTCAGGTCAGATTCAAGTTCAAGTTCATGATTGTTCGTAAATATATCGACTCCTCGAGCTGCTCGATTCATTGCAGGACGATTATTGTTTAACTTATCAAGATACAGTCCCTAGTTTGGGACTGCCTCAGCGACCTAACGGTCCCGAATACTTTCTGGTTCATTCTTGTGCGGAATAACTATTTGATAGTCTTCTGGGGAACTTAGATGAATGCAAGACAAAGATAGTATTACACGGTCATGGCATGAATTATGTGACAAGCATTGAAATGAGGCAAACGAGTACAAGTTATAATATAAATAGGCAAGCATGCATTTTCATTTAAAACATAAGCATTTACGTTAGCACAGTCTATTGTATAGTACGAGGAGTGAAGCCATACAGGGGCATATCCAGCGATATAATCTAGGGGACGAACATTGTAAACAAGTAAGCAGTGCACTACAGAGAGTATATAACAATCTACTTAAGGCAAAGCGGGGTTTACTTGCACGAAGCTAAGATAGCATGCGAGGGTCCAAGTTATAAGCCAGGTTTCATTTTCATGTTCTAACACAAATAATACAAGATGGGTTTATTCCCTTAGCTAGGTGCGTTGTATTCTTTATTAGCATACATGGGGTAATTTATCTAGCGACTAGCATGTATTGTCCATATTTTAAGTGTGCTAGCTAAGCAAAGACAAGTTTATCGTAGCCACCCACCTTAGTGATGATTCTCCTCGGTCGAGAGATACCCGGAGCGAGCCTTTGAAAGTCTAAGTCTGAACTCTTAAAGGGCCAAGTCTGGAATCATTTGCCTAAAATGAGTCTTCTTGCTGAGCAAAGTGGGTCAGATCGTTGTACTTGCGCCGTTTGAATCGGCTGTCCGCTTGAACGCAACTGGTCATTACATTATACATCACTCAGAAAAAGTCTCATCCTCGAGACTTCCTGAGCGTAAATCGTTCTATCGCACTATCGAATCTATCTCAAGCATAGCAATCGGTACCACTAGATCTGTTCGAAAATAATTTCCTACTCGTTCCTTACACCGTGTCGCGCGTATATTGGGTCTGTCTCGTTGAATGAATCTATCATTCAATCCAAGCTCTGACTCGGTCTCAACTGCGCCTAAGCATAGAATATATATCGCTTAACGCGGGGTACGTTATAATCCACCATGAATGACTATCTAAGGCTGAGGCAAACTTATCCAAGTTGTTATACTCGTTTATGCGAATCTAACATATTCACTTGCACTAGCATTCGAGATCAGCATATCACGAGTCTGGATCGTGCACATATTCAAAGCGTCCCTCAAACTTATGCATGTCAACAAACTTAGCGATAACGAAGTCTTTGCACTCGAGTTTAATATATAATTGAGTCTTGGATCGTGCATACGTTCAAGGCATCCCTCAAACATATGCATTCAACCAAACTTAATAATAGTGAAATCAGACAAGCTACTTGCAAAAATCTGAAGGGTTCTCGTCTTATGAATCACAAATGTACTTCCAACGGGGTCAATCAAAATCCAAGTAATTTCTATTCCAACTCAAACCAAGCATTGCACTATCGTTAAGCACGATCTTTTCGATCAACCGACTAGCGTCCATGTCCTATCGTATATTCCATTTGCGTCAAACATAGCATACCCTTACCGTTCCAAGTCTTACACTAAGTCTTGCTACCCCAGTTCTATGGCTTGTTCAAGCAATACTCTAAAGTCGGTTACACAAGTTCTTTCACTAGGCACAGGGTCATCTTCCTAATTACTAGGTCATCTCACAAGGTCATAGGTACAAGTTTAAGCATACGATTTATCGTGCAAATTTGTCGCACGATGCTTCTCCAATTCCTAAGGTCAAACCATTATTCATTTTGCACGAGATATTCTACCCAAGCTCGTTTTACTCAGATTTTTAAACATCGAGCACAGATTATCATACTCATATTAACACGTTCGATTCTATAGGGTTCGAGTTCGTTCAGTCAAATCTATGATATATCCAAGATGTATGACAAGCCTAGCAATTCACATAGTCTATCTCCTTCAAACAAGTTTTGATAGAATCCATATATCCATTTCTAAGTCTAGACCACCAAACCATGATTTAATTCTAAATCCTTCATTATAACTCCAAGTCGTCCAACAAGATTCATGTATCTGTTAACGAAACCATCAAGCGTGACTTACTCCAGGTTCTAGACTAACTTATCCTTGAAATACTTCCGATTCACTTGTATTCTCAGACTTGTCTTATCGTATCGACCCACAAGTCAAGACGATCCATCAGTTGTCACACTCCGATCTCTCGCAAGTTCGATCATCTTCGTTGGACGTGAGATTACCACACCAACGCTCCCGCTGGATAATTGTCCTAATTCAGGCGTGACACATGTACGAGCATGGAGTTACGCTCGCACAAGACAAGAAAGCTGAACGTTATGGTTATAATCGAAACAATCGAGATACCTTATCATTACTCTTTGCTCCATCTAAGTTATATATATTAATCCACCAAGTCTTGTCCGTTCATGCCGTAATCATAATTCGTCTAGCAAAATTATCCAACTTCAATGTTACCGTTTGATAAATCCATAGTCTACTTCTGGTATTCCTCAAACAACTAAGTTTCAAATATCCAAGCCAAAGTATATCCACTTTTGATACGCTTCATTCATCGAGTTCGTTTGAATAATCATCGAACATGTTCCGGTGAGTTCGACCATCCTTGCCATATGTAAAATCGCCACGTCGACGCTCCAGCAGGATAATCGTTCTCGCTGGGACTGATTATCGAGAGTTATCTTTCGAACTAGATTCAAGATCGTTCTTCCGAACTCCAAATCAAATTTGTTATCGCTTGACTCTTTCATCGAACCACAATATTCATTTCTCGGGCAAACTTCTATAAAGCGATATCCAACTCAAGTTTCAATCCGTTTGATATAATTTAAAATCGCTCGTACGATCCATCAAGTTTTCAACATGTTTCCTTGACCAGGATATCGATTTCATTATCTTGAATCCCTATTCGATATAAGCCTTATTACTTGTTCAAGATATTCTCAAATTGTTCAAACTAACTATCACACGAGACCTATGATTTTGTTTGAACATTTCCAAATATGATCCATACACCACTCAGGAACCGAGTTACTCAATCAAATCCTCAATCGTGTTCGCATCTATCGCTAGCATATTCACTAAGTCGTTCATTAGAATTCATGTACGATACCTAAGCATCGCCTGGTAAATCTTAGTCTCATGTATATGTTTGTTGATAGTCATCCAAGTAAACCACATCTGATTTGTATCTGCCGACACAAAATACCGTTCGAGCTATTTCTCAAAATTCAAGCACGATCTCTATATTCTCCTTAGCGATAAACTGATAAGGTTTCTATTGGTTGCTATTCTAAGTATGACTTATCTTTTCCTGAATGATATTCCAATCTCGCTTGCAACTAGCTTGCACCAAAAATGGTCTTGGCGCGCGATACACAACACAACTTAGCCGAAAGGCTGTGTGCATAGCTAACCGTCGGAACGATATTCTATTTCGCACACTAACCAGCTGGGTAATCATGTATAGGTATTCGAGTTCGCACATAACTTACAAATTTCTAGCACGAGTCTATTTCTACAAAGTCTAACACAGGTCAGAGCAAGGGTATTTGCATTCCTATCCAGTTCAAGCAATCATGTCATTCACACGCACTTTCAAAAATATTTAGACTCGTTGTATGGAATATTTCGTTGGGACATTGAGAGAGAGCGTATGCACATAAGCCACGAACGAGCTTTCGAAACTGAGAAAATTGATAAGAAGTCCAAAGGCGTAAAGCCATGCTCTGATACCAATATGTCACGCCCCGATCTCCCGTAGGTAATCGGCCATCCCCGCTAGGCCTGAATTACCACGCCAGCCCTCCCGCGGGACGATCTTTCACATCTGGACGTGATGCCACACGAGCATAAGCTGCGCCGCAAGGCCATAATCCGAGCATGCGGTAAAATACCTAAGCCACAGAGTCGCACAGATAATCCGAATACAGCGGAATAAGAAACGAACATGCGATTGATAACAGGTTCACAGAGTCTTCAATAACGAAAGCATTGAAACACACAAGTATAGAAGTAGAACAAGTTCTTTATTGATATTGAACAAGTATTACAAGCGGCGCTAGGCTGAAATTACAAGTCGCTCAAGTCATCTCTCACAAAACAATAAAAGCGTGATAAGTGGCTACATTTGTGGAATGATACATAGGCGATGTTCCAATATTATATCTTGTATATGTACTTCAGTTTCGGACGCAACACTCCTAGACTCCAGAACGAACTCTACGCCTTAGCATGCATGAATGATGATTCCGCACGGAACGAGGTTCTCCATAGAGTTTTGATGACCTAGAGATTAGAAGTTTTAACTTCACAAATGGCTTCCATAGCCGTCCTACAACTTAAATTTAGCAAGATTGTTAACAACACCATTATGAAAGATTAAGTTCAAATTGGAACAGTCAAAGAATGGGATTCTTTGAGAGCAAAACACACGTGGTTTCTCTTTGAATGCAGAAGTCTGCATCACGAGAATCTCTCGGGCCTGCTGATCCATGAGCATGTTACTAGAAGTTGAAGGATCAAGCTTATCTCTGATTTGCACTGCTACGAGCATTTCATTGCCGATACTAACCAGCTAGATTTTTATAATAGAAAAATGATAAAATGACATTTGATCCCAAATATTGTGTGGTAAAAAATAATGTAAAAAAAATAATGTAAAATTTAGAAATAAAAATTGAGACTCCAAATTGAAACTTACCATTCTACAAAAAGAATTCCTACATTCTGAATCTAGAAATTCTTAGGCCCAACCTATAACTAATGTAGGTGTAGGTGGGTTAGACCTGAGAATCTAGAAATTGGAATTGGAATAGATCTTGTTATTCAACCAAATGAGCTTCTAAATTCAGAATCTAGAATCTAGATTCTGGAATGGGCCTTACTAACGATGCTCTAACCAGATAAATAACATCTATGCTGATAGTTCTAAATAAAATTTTGGACTAATCCTGAATAAAATTTTAAGTAAAAAATTTAGAAAAAAAATTATAATAGTCCGAGTCATCTTTGTAGTGCATTTATCAAGAATCTTTAAAAGGTCAGAAGCACATTGAAAAAAGGTTCCTTCTGCTTCCAATACAAATGCAACTTTAAAAATGGTTCAACTATCAGAACATGCATGAACATGATGGCATACATTTTTTCTTTTCTTTTGATGGAAGGTATTAAGGTAACAAGTAAATTATATCAAAGCAATAAAGAAAACTCTACAAGTCTGCAGAAATGTAAAGGCAGAAACACCTCTAATCAAACCCTTTCCACAAAATACGTAGGCTAGAATCTGAGGGCAATCCGGGGCTGGTTTGACCGACAACAAGTACGGAAAAAAAATGCTCAATGACTACCAAAAAACACACGAAAGAGTATAATAGCACAATAAACAAGAACAAAATCCTTCATATTCCACGAAGAGTAAAATTCGATTACAAAATCGAGGAGTCGTCAGCATTCACATTATCGCAATTAATATGAATCATGATTCTCTATGGATGAATCCACATAGCGGTTAGAGCAACCATCGTACCGAAGGATTCCATGCTATATGCGATGCTTCTTCTATCTTGTATTAAATGGAGACCGATGAGATCTCTGGCGTTTGGGATACTGAGGGCTACACATAGTGACCGAGGCATACGCTACGAGATCTCTTCCTTATTTACATTGTAGTAATTAGGACAAATAGATCTCGCCTTTACACGTGGCGATCATTACCACCATTACGTCTAACAACATGCCAAGTCATAGTTACGCCCCACACGCTCTGCATTTATGACGAAACTGACAGGCCAAAAACCCCCCCCACACCACATTAATGACAATGTGGCTACGACACTAAGCAACCCTGCATTAATAACAACATGGGTTCGCATTAATGACAACATGATGGGCTGCGACGCTACGCATGTCACATTAATGATGAATTGACAAGAGTATGACATTTGAGTTTGGCATGCAGCCATCAATGCATTTGCTTTAAATGCTCGCCATAACGACTTTGACGTCACTGTGAGCATAAGAAGTACTCTCCCAACCAGTGAGACGTGTTGTGCGGACAGTGATTCACGCAAGCATCAAAACCATTAATATATGTCCAGTGAAGGCGTAAACCCTACGCGTAGCAGTAACATAGATAAAGTCAGTTTACTTTATCTCATTTCTTGAGCACAAGTCCTATGGATATAAATAGCCCACGATGAATGCTACCCGAAGAGGTCAAAATTCTCAATCCTTGAGCAATCCTACTTGTTGACGGTTCCTCTCCTCCGCAGTATTGTGAGCAAAGACCTATCAAGGTACCGGAAGGTCCAAGGAGTAAAGATATCATGCGCTGATCGGATCTCTACCGCCACCTGTCATCAAAATCATCATGTAACTAGGATTCGTGTTATAATTAGAATCGTTTAGGTTTATCATGCACCCCAGCTTCACATTCATCTTTTCTCCTTGGCTTGATTCTCAACCCTAACACTACTTTGAACCCAAAGCTCTGATACCACTCTGTTGGAAATGAAATACAGAAATCGTTCCCCTAAACCAAGAATCTACGAGTGAACCGAAGAAAAGCACAAAAAACAAAATTGTCAAAATCACAAAGAAAGCCAAATGCATATACAAGAAAATTTTACGTGAAAAAATCAAGATAGAAAAACCACAGGACGATCGGTGTCCAACCCTAAAAAGTCTCCATTAATAGAATAATAAAGTACACCCGACTCCTTACAGACTTCTCACTGATCTAAAATGGATCACCACAACTCCTTGGAATAGAAAATAGATCACAGACTCACCAAGAACGAAGACGACGAGAAAGGATTACCCGAAAATGATCTCATCTTCGAAGTAGCCGTCAATGCCCCTTTCTCTCTCCAATAGTTGTAAACTCCTTGTAATATTGTGTTGTGTTAATTAGGGTTTGGAAACAGCTAATATATACCCCGTTAATTTTGCAACTAATCTGGACCTGTAGATGTGATCTAGCGATATATAAAATATCCCAAATCTTACACAGCTCATCGACAAGCGAACTCGGTCCTAGTTCAAAGTTTTCTAGCTAACAGATCGAGCCAAGTTTTGGCCTCCAGCGACCGAACTCGGTGAAAGACTTAGTTCGGCCCGAACTCACCTGAATATGGGTAGAATTGCTGTAGTGCCCCGTTCCCCCTATTCGGGGAGCGCAGCTAAAAAATATTTGGTATCGTTCGATCGGGACAGATTGAATCAAGATCCTTTCCTCGTTATGGATTGGTTTCTTCGGAATCAGGTCCCATATTCAATGGATCGTGCCTCAAGAAAGGACTCGGCGACAGAGTTGAGAGGGGCCTTTCCGTTGTGCTAGTTTTCTTCCCCCATTTTTGATGCCGCTTGGTTATTTTCTTGTTGGTTTTATGACTTGCTTTTTCTTGAACGGTTTTGATGAATTTCATTACCTTCGTGCTTAGGATTTTGTATTTCGTATCGAACCTTTAGAGACCAAAGCAAGAGATATTGATCATCTGTTGGTGCGTGCAAGTGATCGGGTAGGTGACGCGCAAGCGGAGTCTTGAAGATCTCCCCTTTTCTCTTCTAGTTTGTAGACTTATATTGTAGACTTATTTACTTATATTGCTTGAATATGTGTTTCAATTGATAACTTAGTTTATAGACAAGGCATGGTCTTGGACAACTTGTATACAAGAGGTGTCGTTCTACGAACGATCGCCGGGGCACTGGGATCGCTTCGACCCGGGTAGAACAATTTTCTAGTGTAGTCCTAGCATTGGATGGGTCCGTGCGTCCGTCAAGGGCTAGCTACCCGAGGTGGAATGACAACCGACCCATCCCTCGTCCGACCAAGTGATTTTTATGTATATTTAAACTATGGAGACTAACTATGTCTTTGTGGCAGGAAAGGTCATGGTAAGTTTTGTACATGCGGTTTAGACGATACAGGTAAAGTCACCAAGCGGTGGCACGTTTTGTTATCTCGTTTTATTCTATCATATATAAAGAATTGAACTAAGTAAAGATAAAAAGATCACATAAGAAAAATATTGCATGCTCATATGAATTCACTATAGATTTTGGTAAGTTAGGTTAGCTCGCCCTCACCGGTACTTTTCGAAGTACTGACCCTCGTTGCAGTAGGTTCTCCGAGCCGAGGCAACGCGACAAGGAGCTGAAGCTTTCTTCAACCCTTCCTGAATCAAGGCACATTCGTGTTGTGACTTTTAGAAGCTCAAGTACATAAGCAAGAAAGGAGCTCGCTCTCACTGTTTGAAGCCACTAGGCGATAGTGCTGACTCGCACCCAAGGTGTTTTATGCTTTTAAAATACTAGTAAATGATGTAATGTATGGATCGACTATCTTATTTTGCATCCAAGTTGTTAGCCCGTGCGGCATCTTTACTACTTTGGGTCAAGAGTCTGTAAATAGATGTTCATTATCAATAAAGAGAATTTTTTCTTATCTCAAAGTGTGATATCTTATTAGCGGACTCTGTTGCATTTTTTCTAAAGTATATCATTATGCCTAGGCCTTGTGCACGAGCACCTTACGCATGTACGACATCACGTCCGGGGGACGATTATCGACTTAGAAAAATTGGGGCATGACATATTGGTACCAGAGCATGACTTTCAGATCCTTTGACCTTCGTGTCAGAAAAGTTTCTTAAAATGACCCTGTCCCTCCCAGTTGGACCCTTGAATTCGCTTGGCCAAAATGAGATACGTTCCATATAGTGAGTCCATAATATATTTTGAGACTGATACAAGTTACTTTTCTTTGAAGGAACAGCCTCAGAGTCGGGTGCACAAGCGCAGATGGTGGCGCAAGTGTAAGGGAGCAGTTCTGGCACGTCAGGCAGCTCAGGAAGTCCAGCTGCCGCATACTCTGTTGATCCGTTCGAATGGATGATACGTTTGTTGGAAACGCAATAGAGACAACCGAACAATGACAGAATCAATTCAAGTCCCGAATTGAGGCTCAATTTCTGGCACATCGGACTCAAGCCGAAGCATTGCAGAAGAAAATTGATATCTTGCAAACGATTGTGACGACGCTCGTCGCCAGCAACCATTCTGCATCAGCGACCGTCGTGGCAGTGCCAGTTGTAGCCGACACAGCGGGACCTCAGGACTCTTTGGAACCTCCTCTCTCAGACAAAAAGGGTCCTATCCTGCAAATATCAGAGTTCAAAAAGATGTATCATGCTACATTTAAGGGGACTGAGGATCCCTCCGTGGCATTGGACTGGCTGGTTGAATTGAAAGACCACTTCGAAGTGCTTCACATGGATGAAACCAAGAGAGTATCTTGCGGCCAGCTTCAGATCCATTTAAACGCACATGATTGGTGGGATGTGCACAAACAAGCTTTATTGAGTGAAGGTGGCAGGATGACTATCTCTTGGTCCGTGTTCCGTAAGGCCTTCGAGGAGGAGTATCTTCCACCCGTCGTCCGTCGCGAGAAAGAAGACGAATTCACACATCTGCAACAAGGGGACATGACAGTGCGGCAATACACCTCAGAATTCAACAGGCTTGCAAAATTTGCTAAGTCTTACCTCTATGATGCCGAGACTCGTGCACGAAGATTTGAGATAGGACTGCGACCTTTAATTCGTGCCCACGTCGTCGTCCTCCAGTACCGAACCATGCGGGAGTCTCTAAAGCACGCCCTCTCCCTCGAACCGCAGTACCCCCCAGTTCGCACCAGCGTTGTACAAAATCTCAATCACAAGCGTCCTAGCAACACAGCGGGTAACAACACGCCCAAGCGCTCTAATAACGACGGTAACAAGGGTACAAACCCAGGGAGAGGTAGTGAGCTTGTTTGTCATCGATGTAATCGTGCCGGACACATCGCTCGAAACTGTCGAGTATTTAATGGATCGTGCTTTAAGTGCGGTCGCCAGGGGCATATGGTAGCAAACTGTCGGGCGGGAGGACCAAACCAGCACCAGCAACAAAATCGTGCGCCTCAAGATCAGGGGCAAGTACCTCGAGCGAACCAGACGGCACCGCAGAACGCTCAAGGCCGAGTCTATGCTCTGACTCAGGACGAGGCACTCGCATCAAATACGACGGTGTCAGGTATATTACTCTTAAATAATGTACCGGCTCGAGTATTGTTTGATTCTGGTGCAACACATAGTTTTATTGCGGCAGATTTTGCTACCGAAAATACATTTCCTATGACACCGCTAGGCCTAAACCTTAGCGTCTGTACTCCATCGGGCGTAGATTTTCTGGCTTACTTAGTCTATTGTGAATGTAGCATTTGCATCGGGGGAAGAAAATTATTACTAGATATGATAGCCTTAGACATTAGGGACTACGACATCATTCTAAGGATGGATTGGCTCGGCGCTTGCTCGGCTACCATTGATTGTGTGAAAAAGAAAATCGTGTTTCGTCTACCTGGCGAGATCGAATTTTGCTATGTATGCAGTCCACAGTTGAGAGCGTCGAATACCTACATGGTGATCTTAGCAACGTCTGCTCGACGGATGATTCACTCCAGTTGTGAAGGGTACTTGGCATCCATTCGAGACACTCAGCAAGATTGTACAAACGTTGAGTCTATTCCCGTTGTGGCAGATTTTCCTGATGTGTTTCCAGACGAGTTGCCTGGTATGCCGCCTGATCGAGAGATATAGTTCACTATAGACACATTTCCAGAAACTCGACCAATTTCCAAGACTCTATATCGAATGGCCCCGACAGAACTAAAGGAGTTAAAGATTCAGTTGCAAGAATTGCTAGATCATGGGTATATCCATCCTAGTGCATCTCTGTTGGGTGCGCCTGTATTGTTTGTTAAGAAAAAGGATAGCTTGTTACGGCTCTGCATCGACTATCGGGAATTGAATAAAGATACTGTCCGAAATAAGTACCCCCTTCCCAGGATTGATGATCTCTTCGATTAGTTACAAGCTGCAACGACGTTCTCGAAAATTGATCTTCGCTTGGTACCATCAACTCAAGATTAAGCCGGACGATGTGCCGAAGTCAGCCTTTCGCACTCACTACGGCTACTATGAGTTTTTGGTAATGCCATTCGGATTGACCAATGCCCCTGCCGCCTTTATGGACTTAATGAACCATATATTCCAGCCGTATCTTAATAAATTTGTAGTAGTGTTCATTAATAATATCTTGGTGTACTCGAAGAATAGAGAAGATTATATAGAGCACTTACGGACCATGCTACTGACTCTTCGGGACAACAAGCTATATGCGAAACTGAGTAAGTGTGAATTCTGGCTGAGTAGTGTATCTTTCCTCGGGCATATCATTTCTGTGGGAGGTATTTTAGTCGATCCAAAGAAAATTGAAGCCATCGTCGAATGGAAGCGGCCTGCCTCCATCAGCGAGATTCGAAGCTTTCTCGGGCTAGCGGGCTACTACAGTCGTTTTGTGAACGATTTTTCCAAATTAGCATCACCTCTGACCCGCCTAACACAAAAGGGAGTCGTGTTTGAGTGGTCCACCGACTGCGAAGCCTCGTTTGAAGAGTTAAAGCATTGTCTCACCTCTGATCCGTTACTTGTACTACCAGACGAGACCTCGAGATTCCAAATATTCAGCGACATGTCAGGGCAGGGCTTGGGGTGTATGCTTATGCAGCAAGATAGGGTGATAGCCTACGCATCCAGTGTCATGCCCCGGCCCCCCGAACCGAGGGGCCGCCCGTATAGACGGACCACCGCCTCACCCCCATAGCCGGATTGAACAGGACGCGAATTACCTTGCCTCGGTGCATCGGACGCGCATCACCGCGCCTCGGCACCTGTCCCGCGGGTGCGAGGAAGGGATGGCACGTTTGGATGTCGGGACGTGATGCCGTACAAGCCTGGTGTTGCACCCGCACAAGGCTTTATCGTTTAAGTTATTTGTTGTCTATCATCACATCAATCGAGTAAGCAGTGGAAAGGGGCATTGTTGCAATGTAATGCATTTAGCCAACTGAGTATTCGGGACAAATCGAGGGACTGGGTTCTTTTATGCAAAGGCATTCGTTCCATATATTATGCCCCCTTATACGATTGCAACTCGGGGCACAATCGAAACCAGGATTTTGGGTCTTAGGGACTGAGGCACGCCTATCGCTCCCTCGGACGATCCAGTACCTGCAAGCAAGAAAACTTTGGTGGGTCAGCACTTTTATAAGTACTGGTGAGATAAAACAACTGAACAGAAACAAGCATTCACTAAAACCAACACTAAGTTATCATGTTATAAAATATTACATTACTAGTGATCTTTCTAGTTTTACCTATGTTCGTTTCATACAGCAGAAGAACGGAGTCATATTACATTATTTTGGAAACATCTTTTTAAAACAGAGTTTTATATTGAATATAAGCAAGCAAGTCATTCGTTCTATTTCAGGGTGTGCGTAGCATGTCTCGTGGGACTCGAGGGACAAATGCACAGCTAGACACACATGCACATCTTAGGGGCAGTCCATCTATCCAAGCCAACATGATGAACTAGCTATATGCAGGACGGTCCTCGAGTATCCCAGGATCGGCAGCAGTTCACTACCAGAAAAAGTCAAATTAGCGACATCTAAAAACGTCGCTAAATAACAATAAATTGTCGCTAATTAGGTTTAGCGACGTAGTTAGCGACATTTTAAATCAGTCGGAAAAATCCAAGTCGCTAAAACCAAAAATGTCGTTAAACGTCGCTATGCCGACGTTTTTTAGCGACTTTAATGTGTCGCTAAATTTAGCGACGTGTTACGACGCCAAGTCACTAAACATCGACGTTTATAAAAGTCGCTAAACGTCGCTGATTAGCGACGTTTTTTGTGATGTTACACCGACGTCTTTAATGACCTGGCTATACTGCCATGTCAGCAATTGGCGACGTTTAGCGACGAATTTAGCGACGTCATTAGCGACGAACTTAGCGACGTTTTTCAGCGTCGCTGAGTAACGACGTAATTAGCGACGTAAATTAACGTCGCTAAGCGTCGCTACACGTCGCTAATAACGTCGCTAATTTTAAAAAAAATAAAATAAAAATTTCCAGAATCAAACATTGGTGATTCCCTGCAGTTTTACATCATCTTCATCATACACACCAATATGATTCAATCTAGTTAACTATATAATCCAATTAAATTAAAAACCACAAGAAGTATCAATCCAATTAAATGTGGATAACTATATAATCCAATTAAATTAACTAAAAAATTAAAGACCACAAGAAGCATCATACATCATGTCTATTGTTGAAGTACCAATAATTCATAAATAATAATAAAAATAACTAGACTACTACGGATCTGCAGGAGGCTGACCAGCGGCGCGCTTCAAGGATAACAACTCCTCATACTCGTACCGTGGAATCGACACCGATGTCGATGGAGAAGGCAGTGACGTCGGTGGCGGCCGTGCCCGCTCCAAGTCTGCGAGTCGCTGGTTGTAAGAATCCAGGGTAGATAACAGCCTCGTACTACTATCACCCATTGAATCCTGCATCCTCGTCAGGTTCTCGTCCATCGATAGCTGTGACGCATGCATCCTCGTCAGCTTCTCGCCCATCGATAGCTGTGACGCCTGCAGCTCCATGATGTTGCGATCATTGGAGGCTCTAATATCATTTGTCAATTCTCGTAGCTCTGTCATGCTACGGTCGAGCATATCCAATCGTGCGATAAGCATCGGATCGTCCGCCTGCGGCTGGGACCGGGACTGGTCCTCCATACTTCGCAGCAAGTCATCACGGAGAGACGCAATCTGACGGTCAACGGCCTCCTGGACGACCTCCTGGACTCTGGCCGACGACTGCGAGGGCTGCGACTGCGAGGGGTGTGTGGAATGCACAGCTGTCGGGGAGGCCCTAGATGACTGCGTCGCAACCAGGGCGCCATAGGAGCCCGTACCGTAGTACGTACCCCTCTGGAGACCACCAGCTGCGGTCACCCACAGGTCGTCCGCCGACGGAGATGGACCGGGCTGCGACGAAGCACCAGCCTCTCCAGGTGTAGGTGCACTAGCAGTCGCCTGCTCACGAAGCCTAAGATACTCGGCCTAGAAAAGGTTTGGAAACTCAATAATTGCCTAAGTTATATTAAAATAAACACAAAGTAAAGTAATACTTACATAGGTCTGTGAGGCCCTCTCATCAATGAGATTTCCGTCCTTGCGATGGGTGGCCAAGAAGACGGTCACCATGTTTGCATCCTCACCCCTCTGTACCTGTTAAAAATATATTTTTTATTACTAAACTTAAATATTTTTTCCAAGTACCATTTTATGGTACTTATATTAAAATAATATATTTTAAAAGAAAAAACATACCAAACGACGGAAATGTTCCGTCATCGGAATCGAGCCACCACACCACTTGGCAGCATTCTGCCTAGCCGCCTTGGCCTTCTTAGACCTTTCCTTGTAGCTCGGATCGTCGAATCTAGCCCTCATCGCAGTCCACTGCTCAGGCGTGATCCAACCTTGGATCGGTTTTCCAGCACGATCACGAGCCTTCTGGTCATCCAGAGCATCTCGGATAAGCTTGGCGGCAACGGTAGGAAAGAGCCGCTCGATCAACTCGGCCCAGTGCGGAAGATAAAAATACGTTTGCTACAATAAATAATTTATTAAGTTAGCATCACGAATATGCATAAATTAGAGGATTTATTTAATATACTTTTACCTGGAAGTGCGCAAACCAGAACGCCTTCCTCTCCTCCGGAGCCTCAGAGTAGTTGATCCAAGGGCCACCGTAGTTGTTCCTCAGAAATTGGCCCAGGCGTCTCTGAACCGACGATGGACGATATCTATACAGAAATAATAATTTAGATTACTGAAAAAGTCAATATACGATGAATAAAGAGAAACACAAATATATACTAAACCATCTAATTGACTTACTTTGTACCGTCGGCCCAAATCTCTGTCCTCGTCTCCTCCGGTGGTGCGCATGGAGGATCTTGCTGATGCTGGGACAACGTCGGCACGACCTCCTCTACATGCTCATCAGTCTCCATGGTTCCGTCAGCAGAAGGAACGCTGGACGAGGGAGTACTATCACGCCTGGAACTACTCGTCCCAGGAGTGATGCCACGCAACGTCGTCGCAGTCGGAGATGTGGCTGCTCGATATACTGGAGTACTGGGCGACGATGATCCGGAACCAACAGTAGGCAGTACCGGAGTGGCACACTGTCTACCTCGGGACCGACCGAATCCTCCGCGTCGTCCTATCATATCTGATAACAACATATGATGAATATAGAGAAACACAAATATATACTACATTCTACAGTCAAAATGTGATACATATCTCAAAGCATTATACAGTCAAAATATAATACATATATTCGTTAATGTCAAAATGTGATACATATCTCAAAGCATTTTACAGTCCAAATATAGTTACATTCTACATGGAATATTTTATATTTTCAATCATCTTTAGAAAATTCATCTTGTTCGCCTTCCTCGTCCTGCTCTTCCTCTTCCTCGTCTTCACTTTCATCTACTTCGTCGTCCTCTTCGGATAATTCTACATCTTCTACATTATTACTCGTGTAATGAGTAACTTCCGTTGAGTCCACATCTATAATATTTGTTACAAGAGGTAGATCGTCCTCTTGATAAGCTATTTTGTCAATGTCAAAGGTATTTCTAACTTTAGTCTTGCATACTGCCCACCAATCCGACCTCGCTGTCCCCCGTCTAGGATAAGTTGTGAAGTACACGAGCTGAGCCTGACTTGATAGGACAAATGGTTCGTAGCCTTGATATCTACGCTTGTAGTTTATATCCACAAGGCCATGCTTGTCAATTTTCCAACCTTGATCTTGAATCGGATCGAACCATTCACACCTGAATAGCACGATATTAGCAGGTTCTGGGCCATAATTATATGTCAACTCCACAATCTCTCGTAAGATGCCAAAAAAATCATTGCCCGGATTGACGTCTTTGTAGTTTGTAGATTTGATACACAAACCACTGTTTTTCGTGGAATCAAGATCCAGAAAGCTGTCTCTGATAGGAGCATTTGTTGACTTGAACCTGAACCCATTTACACAGAAACTTGGCCATATTTTTACGGCAGTAATTGGTCCCTTGGCTAGAGTCCTAATAGATTCAGTCTCGGATGATATTAGACGATCGACCTAAATACCAAAGTAGCGATAGTAAGTTATTTATTTTACAAGTACAGAAATAAAAAGTAATTACCAAGTATCTTACATATGCGCTCAACCAAGAAGGAAAATGGCATCTTATTTTTTGTTCTACTTCTTCATCTGTTATGTAGGGTCTAACCGACCTCAACTCATCATTATATGTGCTGAAAAACAATGATGCAACTGCTAATTAGTAGCATAATAGTATCTTATACTATTACATTGAGATGATGTAAACGTGGACGTATTAATTACTTACCCCTCTAGCTTCTCCACTTCATCCTCGTCGCAATTGAGTAATATATACAATTGAGCAGCCCTTAGCTCATCGTCATTCAAATATCTCTTCTTCATTTTTCCCGAAGGCTTTCCGGATGCATTGAATACTTTGAGTATTGCATCATTAGATTCTTTATATGCGTTGTCGTTTCTGGGAGCTTTTGTCCTATTAGTAGCAACATGCGGTTTGAAATACGTCGAGCAAAAGTTTGTAATCTCCTCGAGAACATAAGCTTCACAAATAGATCCTTCAACCCGTGCCTTATTTTTCACCTTTCTCTTTAGGTGATTCAGATGACGCTCGAAGGGGTACATCCACCGATAACCGACAGGACCACCAACACGTGCCTCATAGGAAAGATGAATTGGCAAATGCTCCATAGAGTCGAAGAATCCTGGAGGAAACACCTTCTCGAGCTTACATAGTGTTACCGCAATGTCCCTCTCTTTCTTTTCTAGACGATCGACGAGCAACTTAGTACAATAAAGATCTCTGAAGAATATGCTCAGCTCTGTCAATGGGTCCCAAACGACCTGCGGTAAGAATTCCCGAAATGCAATCGGAATTAACCTCTCCATGAATACATGACAATCGTGGCTCTTCATACCTACTAGTTTGTTCTCCTTGAGGTCGACGCATCTTCTCAAGTTCGATACGTACCCGTCTGGAAACTTTAGACCCTGAATCCACCTACAAAGTCTACCTTTATCCTCTTTATCCAGTGAGAAAACTGACTTAGGTTGCTTTAACTTTCCATTCCCCTCCTCTATCAGATACAATGCAAGACGTCTACATATGTCTTCTAAGTCCAACCTGGCCTTCGGATTATCTTTCGTCTTTCCCTTTACATCCATTACAGTATTAATTATGTTATCAAACACATTCTTCTCGATATGCATGACATCAAGGTTATGTCTGATCAGATTGGTGCTCCAATATGGCAGATCCCAGAATATACTCCTCTTCGTCCAGTTATGGGTGCGACCAAATCCGTCACACTTGTACCCCTTAGCAGGCTCTTCGATAGCACTTGATAAATCTTTTACCTCTTCCCATATCGTGCATCTGGGCCACCTTGGAGGTGGATTGGCCTTCTCCACAACTCCCGCACGAAAAGCATTCCAATTCCTCCGGTACGGATGATCCTTCGGCAAAAATTGTCGATGACAATCGAAGAAGCACGGTTTGCCTCCGTGTTTCAAACGGAAAGCCTGAGAACGGTCCATGCAATACGGACATGAGAGACGACCATGGGTGCTCCATCCCGATAACATTCCATAGGCCGGAAAGTCGTTGATGGTCTACATAAGTGCTGCCCTCATCTGAAAATTTTGCTTTCTAGAAACATCGTACGTGTTGGCACCTACTTCCCACAGCTGATTCAACTCATCTATCAAAGGCTGTAAGTACACATCGATGTTCCTTTTCGGATTGTTCGAACCCGAGATAATAACGGTTAGGAACATATATGGAGTCTTCATGCACATCCAAGGCGGTAGATTGTATGGAGTGACGATCACAAGCCAACACGAATACTGGGAGCCCGAAAGTCCGAATGGGGTAAAACCGTCAGAGCAGAGCCCCAATCTGACATTACGCACTTCCTCGGCAAAATGTGGATACTCTCGATCAAAGTGCTTCCATGCTTCTCCATCGGATGGATGATCCAATACTCCTTCGATCTGTTTTCGCCTGTGCCAACTCATGTTTTCTGCAGTCTCCTTAACCATAAACAACCGCTGCAACCGCGGCGTCAAAGGCAAGTAGTGCATCGAATCGGTATGCTTCCTTGCACCGACAGACTTTCCTCTAACAGTGGCCTTGTAGCGATCAGCACCACAGAATCTACACGCATCTTCATCCTTGTCGTCTTTGTAGTACAACATGCACCCGTTGCGACATGCATCGATTTTCTCGTATCCCATCCAAAGCGATCTCACCATCCTCTTAGATCGATAGAAGTCTTTAGGCAACTTTGCACCCTCGGGCAAGATCTCTATAATCAAATCGAGCAGTCGATTATAGCATTCTTGCGACATGTTAAAATCGGACTTGATGCTCAATAATCTTGTAACCACCTCCAACGGTGAATGGTCCTCACAACCAGGATATAGTGGAGTCCTTGCATTCTCAAGCAACTCCATAAACTTTGCAGCATCGGCATTCGGTGCCTCCTCAGCTGCATCATAATTGTCTAGATTGAAACTAGGTCCTGCCGCATCATAATTGTCAGGATTGAAACTAGGCCCCGCCGCATCATAAACTATGTTCACCAACCCGTCGTCGTAAGCATCGTGGTCTTGGACATCCATATACGGCTCCACATAGGGCTCCGACTCCGATGCTAGAGATACAAGTTCTCCGTGCGCGGTCCACTGATAGTAATTCGGTGTAAAGCCCTTCGAGTATAAATGATATGTAACTTCCACTTCTGGATGATATTTCCTGTTGCGACATCTCACACATGGACACTTAATTTTGGTACCGTCCATATACTGAGGGAACGCCTTGGCGAACTGCAGGAACTGCTGTACACCCTCAATGAATTCATCCCGAACACCGCACATGTCATCAGGATGACGGTTGTACATCCACGAACGATGACGCAGATAGTAATTCATATCCATTTCTAGATACTTCTGCAAAATTGACAGTATGTATCATATAAATTATTACATGCAAAATTAACTTCTGTGTCTGTGTCAGTGTCCGATATGGGAAAAGCAGTATATATATATATATATATATATATATATATATATATATATATATATATATATATAACATTACCCAAATAATATCTTAATACCACTTTACTACTATACCTTAACCCACTTCTGTGTCAGTGTCCGGATTTTAGTGTAGTAGGCTCCAGCCGAAGCCAATAAGTTTCTTGAGATGCATGTCCTTAATAATGCATGCTGCGATGATATCTTTGCTCCATTAGAGGCTCTTCATACTGCTAGCTAGTGATTTCAGTAAGTGTTGAAATTAATCCTTTATTTATTTAAGCTAATTTGTAAGTTTCGTTTAGCTAATTCAACTGTTATAGTCATATTATTTAGACCATTAGGCACTTCTTGAAACTGGCAGTAGGGTGAGGAACTGAGATACATAACTCCGCAGTACTTTGCTTTTGGCAATTAACCCCTATATATATTGGGAGTGGAACGAGGAAGTAGCTAGAGCTCAAAATTCTTGGGGCACAATTAAGGACGGTTGCTTAGATCATACACTTCCTGGTCGAATAATTGGCGTTCTAATTAATTTGATCACATGATCAGTTGTTGTACGAATATTCAGGAATTAGTTCTAATTTGTTCACCCAATGTACGTAGTCATGACATATGAACATGGATTCAATAATAGCCATCATTTCTTCCCCTCCTCCATTGGACCAATGAATAGTAACCACAAAATCAAACAATTAGTATGTATGTATGTATGTATGTATGTATGTATATATATATATATATATATATATATATATATATATATATATATATATATATATATATATATTGCAAAAGTGCAAATAAATACACTTATGTTCTTTCTTTCTTATTCATCGATCCATATTATTTATTTATTTTATACTTGAAAGAAGAAATTAAAATCTGATCTCTACATGATCGCACATGCATGAACATTGTCAAAAAACCTAACCCTAACCCTAACCCTAACCCTAATCCTAACCCTAATCCCATGTCAAAAAACCTAACCCTAACCCTAACCCTAACCCCATGTCAAAAAACCTAACCCTAACCCTAACCCTAATCCTAGGTCCAGATCAGTGTCTGTGTCAGTGTGTGTGTGTGCCGTGTCTGTGTCTGTGTCAGTGTCAGTGTGTGTGTCATGTTTGTGTCAATGTCACATGTGTCCTATGAGAGAAAGAGAGAGAGAGAGAGAGAGAATATACCTTGCCGGAGTAGTCGCGGTCGACGGAGCTGGGGGGGGAATTTGTTTTCGAATCGAAATTTCAACTGACGGGGAAAAATGAAACCGACCCCTAATTAACCAAATTTTAGCGACGTTTAGCGACGTCCAATAAAAAATATCGCTAAATTAAATATTTACGACGTAAAGGACGTCGCTAAACACGTTGCTAAATATTTTGAGTTTAAATGTCGCTATATACGTCGCTAAACGTCGCTAAATTAGACATATTAGCGACGTTTAGCGACCTTAATTGAACTTATAGCGACTTATCTTTTAAAATCGTATTAAAAGTCGCTAAACGTCGCTAAATGTCGCCATTTAGCGACGTCTAGCGACATGTTTATAATGAGTCGCTAATTTATATATTATTAGCGACGTTTCTTTTGACGTCGCTAAAATACGTCGCTAATCCCGCTTTTTCTAGTAGTGGTTGGACCAGCATACCAATGACTCTTTATCTGATGCTAATGGCAGCTGTGACCCATGGTGGCTAATGGCTCATGCAGTTCAGCTCTCCACCAATAGCCATTGTCCGAACGATGCGAATGCATAGAAACACTATCAAATAAACTTTAGTATGCAGACGAGACGAACCATCGGAACAGTTATCGTTGTTGTGGGGCAAGACGACTTATCATTTGAACATATTCAGGCACGATATGGTTCTCTCGGAGCGTAGGCGATAGTGAACATGTTCATAGACTCTTAGACAAGCTATCAGGATTCTTCGTTAAGCAGAGACTTGATCATTTCAAAGACAATCTAGGTGAGTTCGTTCATTAACATGCAAGTCAGGTTCTATCATTCTTTTATGAAAATATTGCAAGCAAAAACTCAGATTATTATTAAGGCGTACAAGAATCAGAGAACGAAGTTCTGCCCACTCACCTTGATACACAATGATGAAATAAGAGTACTAGAAAACAGATAAGAGAATGCGACTAGAGCATCAGCTAACTAGATAATGATGCTCCAGCCTTAGGTGGAAGGCCTACCATTGATCAAGGGAACTCTGATGGTAGCACCTCAAGCTCCTCCTCGGACGCGTACCTCGTCGGGCCCGTACATGGTAGGATAGTATGCCTCGTCCAAATCTGGAAGGGAACCAGGTCCTCAGAGGGACGTAACAAGATAAAAAAATACATGCCATATATAAATACTGAATAAAATAAAGGGGTATGCTAACCATCTAAGTGAATACAATGTGAGGACAACCTTAGTACGTATGGGTAGGTGTAGGTATAATGTCCACACTCCGAAGAGCGTGGTATCTATATATGTAAACCCCCTCACCCAAAATAGGTATTTTGTGTATATTTTATATTATTATATTTAGATATTGAATTTCTTTAGAGTATTCTCTTAGTTAATTAGTAAATAAATTTCTTGATATATTTACTTATATAAATATTTATTTAGAATCATTTTTAGGTTATTTTAGATTTTAGAAGATTTTTCTAGAATTTTTAAGTAATTAAAACATAGGGAACGTAAATTTCTAGGACTTCTATGATTTACTTTGATACCATACTTGCATATTGTTCCTACCAAATATTTATTTTAGGTTAAAATATTTAATTATATTTTTTTGTAATTTATTTAGAATTTAAAAAAAATTATTTAGATTTTTGAAATTATTTAGGATTTATTTGGATATATATAGTCTTAATATTAGATAGATGCTAATTTAGTGTTAATAGATATTAATAAGATTTTATAAATTATTTGTATTATCTTTAATTATATTTAAGATTATAAATTATTGAGATAAATTTAAACTCTATTTTAAATTAATTCAAATCCTGAACCTACTAGGAAAGCAACTTCATGCATATCCTATCCTTATTTAAATTCATCATAATCCTATCCAAATTAACCAATCCTAGTCGTATTCAATTAAGTAGTGTACACCATTATAAATGCCTCATCCTTCATATTTTTTTTCCCAAATTTACCTCTTTTTGGTCCAAAAAGAGTCAAAATTTGTCATAAATTCAGCCTCATTTTCTACTAGTTATGACGAATTAAAAAGACGATATCTCCTATCTCCGGACTCCAAACGCGCTCCAGTTTTTTTTGTTAGAACTATATCAAGGTTAGTTTTTTTATTATATAATTTATTTTAATAATTTATGAACCTATTTTTCCAAAAAATTCTAAAAGTGCTAGTTGTTCGAAATCAGACGTGTTTTGGTATTTTTGAGATTTTGGGAGATCCGAACTCAGAATTATGAACCGTTTGAAGTTTAAAGCTGACATGATAAATTTCCAAAAAAGTATTTTTCCAGAATTTAAAATATATGTTTATTTTACTGTAAAATTTGTGCAACGTATACGTAAATAGAAAACTACCAAAAACTATCATCTGTGCGCCTTAGTGGACATAACTCTTTACCGACTTGTGATTTTATAAAACCGTCGAATATGGTGTTCATGTAGTATTGAAATCTATAGGATTCCATTCACAAATCCAGGATTTGAGTTGGTTGACTTTTTGGTCAACGGATTGCCTCGATTTGCGTGCCATGGATCACAAATCCGTAAAATTGACTTTCTTTGGACCAAAATTAGAGCTTAACAATAAAACCAGATTATAATAAGATTAAAAATACTATTTTAGGTTATTTTATTCAGAATTAAAATAGATTAAAATGGAGGAACCTATTTACCCACTTTTGTAACCTAACTTATTTAATTTATGTGACGGGTAGATCGGAGACGCCTTGAGTTGGGACTTCATCCTTTTCAGACCAGGCAAGATACCTTGCCAAATTGTTTATAGTGCTTTGCATGCTATTTATATTTCTGTTTTTTCATTGCCTGTGTAGTTTCGTTCAGTTATATTCATTGCATGTGTAGTACGTTCAGTCATTACTATATATATTAGATATGTTGACATACACTTGACACCTAGTATCATGAGAGGACAATCATTAGGCGTATGGGCTTTTAACCACTCTGGTAAACCATAGTATATAGCTCGCACTACGGGCGTGTGTCCGATGGTCGCTACCCCCGCGGTATGTCGATTTCTGGAGTCTCGCTGGTCGCTACCCCCGGGTATGTCAATTTCTGTTGTCCACTGACGTGTGTATGAGTTGTGAGGTAGATCGAGTAGCCTACCCTTGCCCATACGTCAAAAAGTTGTCCTTATTTGCATTCATATAGATTGTCTTGTACATCGTACTTATATATTTTCAAACATTATGCATGTTTACTGTATTCAAATTGGCTTGTTGTTCTGTATCTTGTTACGTCCCTCTGAGGACCTGGTCCCCTTCCAAGTGTATTTATTCTTGAGTATTTGCAGGAGCACAAATTCGGATGGTTATATATGTTTCGTGTCTTCTCTTCGAGCCCATGATTGTTAGCTGATATTCCTATATTGTGTTTATTGTGTTATACTTTTTCATTCGAGTTGGTAGTGAATTTGTTTCCATCCAACTATTATCCTTAGATACTTATATTGAGATCTCGTTTCATAGATACTGGTTATTTATTTATATTTAATTTTTTGTGGATGAGATTTAGCTTATACCCTGTGACTTGTGACATATGTTTATACCACTTGTGGATTAATTTTTATATTATAGCGTATGTGTGGATTTTGGTTTCCATATATTGGAGTTGCCATATCCATACGGCTGGCATGCTTACGTGTTCCTAGTCCTACGTATTTTGGGACTGGGGTGTGATAATATATGTAATGTCCATCGTTCCAAAGAATGAGGTATCTACAAATATATACGTCTGTATCTCTCCGAAGAACGCGGTATCTGAATAAAGGAAGTCATTGGATCCGTGGCTCCTCAGGATACTACGGATTCTAATGTGTGTATCCCATACGCCTACCAGTTGTCTTCCCCACCCAATGCAAATATATAAGTCGAATACACGACGTGCATACCACGTAGCTATATGCCAAGTCTCAATTAATTAGATAACCCTAATTACGCACTAGATCGTGATGCATGTCACACGCACCGATAGCTAGTCGAATACGCAAACCCGTATTCCAATATGAATTTGTCATCGTGATGCGTGTAAAAGTGTCAGGGTCTAGGAAGATATCATAATATCCTCACAATGGTAGGTGAGTTTGCTAGTGACTAAGTCAATACACTACACATCGACGCATTCGTTGACTGCACCCTAGTTATTCTCGGACGCACACAGTTTTATGTAATATTGCAACAAGATATCATACAATATTTTATAATTTAAATTAAACAGTAAATCAGGCAAGGTATACTTGCCTGGGTCCTCAAGCTGCGAGTACCAAAATCCTGCTCCTGAAGTCTCGCCTGAATGGTCCAGCGACCCTATACATATAATATAATATAATATAATCATCAATTATTACAATAGTATGCACATGAATACAACTACGCTGTACTTAGAAACTGACGCAAGGGGGTCACAATTGGTCAATTAGCAGGGTCACGTGTGCATGCAGCTAACATGCACAAGTGTCCTGTCCCCAAATACTGTGTATAGCAAGAGTACGAGTTACCAAATACGCTACAAAACTAAATAACGTATAACACAAAAATATAAGTCCTAGCTAACATGTTACTGTGCTTAAAGCCAGTTTGTCTACACACCTAGGTCAACACAAGTATAACACATTAATAATCAAGTTCTATGAGGTATTCACTAACACTATCATTATTCTAAAATATACACACACACACACATAGCACTTAGGGTTCACCAATACATGGTTCATTCAATAATACATGAAGATGGAAGGACAAATGCATACCTAGTCGTGATCGTGTCCGGGGAGGGGGGGTATCCGCAGCTCGTCGGCGGCCTGCCTCCGGCGAGGGAGGGAGGGAGGTGCTCCGGTGAGTCACAGCACGTAGCAGCAGCAGCTCCGACAGCAGCTGCGATAATGGCAGCAGCTTACAGCGGCAGCAGCAGCGGCTGGTTTGGCGGTGGCAGGTTGCTGGCCATGGGGATGGCCGTGGGAGGACGACGGCTTAGGTGGTGGTCTCTGGCGATGGTCGGGGTGCTGATGAGGTGCGGTTGATGGTGATGATATTGATGTTGATGTTGGTGACGGTGGTCGTGACGTGCTAAGGTGGTAGCGGTGATTGTTGATGGTGGTGGAGACGGTGAGGTGGGGGTGATGGCCGGGGTCGACAGTGGCTAAGGTGGTGGAGATGAGCGGAGGGGGAGTCGGGTGAAAGGGTGTTGGTGATGATGATGATGGTATTGTTGATGGTGGTCGTGACGATGATGGCGGTGGTGATGGTGATGACGATGGCGATGGAGATGGTGGCGGTGGAGATGGTTGGCTGTGGTGGCGGTGGGGGTGACTGGGGAAGGAGGGGAGCCGAAAAAGAAGAAGAAGTCGGGGGAGGAGAAGAGGTCGGGTTGGGTTGTGGGCCGCTGTGGCGGCGGCTGAGGTAGGAGGATACGACTGCTGGCGGTGGTGGGTTGGTCGGGAGAAAGGTCGAGGTTGAGGGGGGTGACTGGTCGGACTGCGGTGGAGAAGTCGGAGAAGGGAGGTGCGGGATGAAGAGGAAGGTGTAGAATAGGTTTAGGGTTTTCGGTTTAAAAATGATGTTGGCTGTTGTTGTGGGTTTTAGGAGAGAGAGTAGGTGTATAAGTATGATAGAGATAGAGGGGTGGAGGGCTCTCCTTGGGATTAGGGCCGGCTGTGGGTTATTTTCAAAGGGTGAGGGAAGCCTCTACATGATGAAGGAGTGGCTAGGATAATGGGGGTTTGAAATGGAGGGTGGAGATGTAAGGACATAAAGTTGTATGAAGTACAACAAATGAAGGGAAATATCTTGGGTGGACCGGTCAAAAAGGGGGGGTGATTTCTTCATGGAGTGGATCCAATGAGAGGTGGATACCTCATTGTATTTTTGCATAAAGGTCCTTTAACAATTAGAAAATTGTATAATTAATGGAATTTGGGATTGGATGAGGCAAAATACCATGCTTGGTGTGATGTAGTGGGCTAAAATGGTGTGTGGTGTTTAGTATGAACCTTGAGGGTGTGAGTGGGGGTTTGGGTTAGAGTTGGGTCTAGTTTTGGGTGAGTTGGGTCCTTATACCAATTTAATTAAAATTAGTGTAATTGGTGCTCTTTAATTAATTGGAAATACATAGGGTTAAAATTGGGTGGGACACAAGTATCATGGACATAGTAAACTCAGAATAGAATATTATCATAAATTGGGATCCACAAAATGGGTTGAGGTTGTGTCTCCAATTTCGATTGGAACGGACAAAGATGCAAAGTTGAATTTATTTGGATTTAAAAATAGAATTTTATGACGAATATTATGCGACTAAAATGAAGCACAAGAGAGAGTATTTATAAGTTACACAAGGATCAGAAAGGAAGGTTGGCACATCTAGGAAAAGTGTGTGAAATTTGTTTGAAGGTAAATGCTAGTGTAGTGCTCCAAATATCGAAGCAATGGTAAGGTGCACTAAGTGATACAAATATTGCACAATAAATCTAAAATACTGTGTTTTAATTCTAATTGGCTTTAAACTAACCTTAGTCTCTCTATCTAAGCTAAGTAGACCTAAATTTGGTCGAGGGAGTTTACAAACTACCCTTCTTAGAGCATTTTATCCTCAAAATTAAAACATACATATGGTAAAAAAAAACTTTTGATTGAAATTAAATGCTACTACATACCTAGGCCTTCGAAGAGATAGGGAAAACGCTATCGAATATTATCCTCTCGTTCCCAGGTCGACTCGCCTGGTGCATGATGCCTCCAAGCGACACAAACTAGAGGGATAGTCTGACCTCGCAATACCTTCTCGCTTCTGTCCAGAATCTCTACAGGCTCCTCCTGGTATGACAAACTTAGCCCTACTGTGATCTCTGAGTGGTCAAGTACATGACTCGGATCTAGCATGTACCTCCTTAGCTGAGATACATGGAAGACGTCATGAACTTCTTCTAATGTCTGGGGCAATGCTAATCTGTAAGCAACCTTATATCCGATGTACCTCGGACTCAGCTTTCTTCTGCCTCCAAACCTGTTGGTTCCACGAGTAGGCGAGATTTTCAGAAACACATGATCTCCAACCTGAAACTCTAGGGGTCATCGATGCGCTTTTGCCCAATCCTTCTGTCTGTCTTGTGCTGCTCGCAGGTGCCCTTGGATCTTCTTCACCTTCTCCATTATACGAACAACCAACTCTGGTCCCAGAATTTGCCTCTCGTCCACATCACTCCTGCATACTGGGAAATGACACCTCCTGCCATACAATACCTCATAGGGAGACATCTGAATGCTCGCTTGATAGCTATTATTGTAGGAAAATTTGACCAAATATAAATGGTCCTCCCATGATCCACTAAAATCAAGCATGCACGCCCTCAACATGTCCTCTAGTGTCTGAATGGTGTGCTCGGACTGGCCATCTGTCTGCGGCTGATATGATGTGTGAAACTTCAAGCGGGTACCGCGACTCTCTTGCATACTCCGCCAAAAGTAATATGTGAACCTCGTATCCTTGTCAGACACTATACTGACTGGCACTCCATGCAGTCGCATGATCTCTCTCATATATATATCTGCTAAGACCTCTGTAGACTGCCCAACTCAGAAGAGTAAAAAGTGATCGGACTTGGTGAGTCGATCTACGATCACCCATACCGCATTGCGACCAATAGGACTCCTTGAAAAGCCCGTAACGAAGACTATAGTGATGTGTACCCATTTCCACTCAGGTATCGGGAGCGACTGAAGTAAACCTGCAGACCTCTGATGCTCAGCCTTGACCTACTGACACACCAGGCACTTTGCCACAAAGCGAGCTATCTCCTTCTTCATTCTATGCCACCAATAGTACTGCCTGAAGTCTCTGTACATCTTTGTGCCTCCTAGATGAATAGAATATATTGAACTATGTGCCTCTGGCATCAGCTCCTGACAAAGTTCTTCATTCAGAACATAGAGACGATCTCTACATCTCAAAGTCCCGTCCTCGTGTATGCGCAATCCTGTCTGTATCCCAGCCTCTGTCCTTTGTCCTCTGTCGAAGCCTCTGGAATCTGGCATCTGTTGGCAAGGCAGTCTTGATCCTCTCAACCAATATCGATTGCACCTAAAAACTCGACAACTGGTCGTCTACTTCGGGCATAATAATCTCTATACCCAACTGCTCCAGATCTCTCAATAGGTGTTGCAGGGTAGTCAGAAAGAATGCCATGGGCCTCCTACTCAATGGGTCAGCTACCACGTTGGCCTTTTCCGGATGGTACTGTAGCTCAATCTCAAAGTCTGTCATCATCTCGAGCCAATGTCTTTGTCTCTCGTTAAGGTCCTTCTGAGTATAGACGTACTTTAGGCTTTTGTGATATGTGAATATCTCCACTCGCTCTCCGTATAGGTAGTGCCTCCAAAGCTTCAGGGCAAAGATTACTACGGCAAGCTCCAAGTCGTGAGTGGGATAGTTCTTCTCATGGGTCCTCAGCTTCCTAGAGGCATAGGCCACAACCTTCCCATGCTGCATCAAGACGCATCCTAATCCCTTCCCAGACGCATCGCTGTAGATCACGAATCCTCCGGGTCCAGAAGGTATAGTCAAGATAGGTGCCATAGTTAGACGCTTCTTCAGCTCATCGAACGTCGTCTGACACTCCTCTGTCCAAATGAACTCATGCTTCTTGCGTGTCAAGCGGGTCATCGGCTCTGCGGTCCTTGCGAAGTTCTCTACGAGCCTCCAAAAATATCCGGCAAGTCCTAGGAAACTCCTCACCTCCGAGATGTTGGTTGGGGTCAGCCACGTCTCTACTGACGATATCTTTGCTGGATCTACCGAAATACCATCTTTTGAGATAACGTGTCTGAGGAAAGAGAAATGATCTAGGAGAAACTCACACTTGCTCAACTTGGCATAGAGCCTCTCGGGCTGCGGCATTGGCGTAGCCCTCAAAGTCTGGCCCTCGAGGTGCTGCGTCGGGATAGTTTGAGAAGTCTGGCCCTCGTGCTGCTACATCAGGTCATCCTGGGAAGTCTAGTGCCAATGTATCAGCGGGGCCTGCGGAATTATCGGGGCCTGTGGTGGTGGCTGCTCCCCGGGTGGTCCTTGGGATGTCTCCTCCCTCTGTGCAGTGGCGGATGGCACTATGGCACCGTATGCCTCGCGTCCGCTGCGCAAGTTTATCTTGCTGCAAGAGATAGAACTTCATTAAAAGAGTACAGAAACAAGCAAACATGATGCATATATTTAAAAATACGTAGGAGGTTCAAAGTAGTAATCATGGTGGATGAGATCTAGTAATTTCTATCCTATTGCAGGCTCGCTGGGCATGTTTCCATACCACGAGCGATAAACAAGACTTGCATGGGCCACCACTAACACCATGTCATGCCCCAGTCCCAAAATATACGAGACCAGGCCACGTGACAATGGACAACTAATACAACTCCGTGGGATTACCCAATTTAATGGATCCGATGAAGCATACTATGCTGTCCTAAAATACTAACAAGTCTAATATACTAACATACATCAGGTAATGTCTAATCTCATCCATAAATATAAATAAGGAGTACTGAAATAAATATTAGAAAAATAAGTGCGGAGTCTAAAATGTCATAATACAATCCAGATATGTCTGATAGGAACAAACTCACTACAATGATGAAATAAGAGTATTGGAAGACAGATAAGAGAATGCGACTAGAGCATCAGCTAACTAGATAAGGATACTCCAGCCCTAGGCGAAAGGCCTACTAGTGATCAAGGGAACTCTGATGGTAGCACCTCAAGCTCCTCCTCGGACGAGTACCTCGTCGGGCCCATACATGGTAGGATAGTATGCCTCATCCAAATCTGGAAGGGAACCAGGTCCTCAGAGGGACGTAACAAGATACAAAAATACATGCCATATATAAATACTGAATAAAATAAAGGGGTATGCTAACCATCTAAGTGAATGCATTGTGAGGACAACCTTGGTACGTATGGGTAGGTGTAGGCATAACGTCCACACTCCGAAGAGTGTGGTATCTGTACATATAACGTCCATCGTTCCGAAGAATGAGGTATCTACAAATATATACGTCTGTATCGCTCCGAAGAACGCAGTATCTGAATAAAGGAAGTTATTGGATCCGTGGCTCCTCTGAATACTACGAATTCCAATGTGTGTATCCCATAAGCCTACCAGTTGTCCTCTCCGCCCAATGTAGATATACAAGTCGAATACACGACGTGCATACCACGTAGCTACATGCCAAGTCTTAATTAATTAGATAACCCTAATTACGCACTAAACCGTAATGCATATCACACGCACCGATAGCTAGTCGAATACGCAAACCCGCATCCTAACATGAGTTTGTCATTGTGATGCATGTAAAAGTATCAGGGTCTAGGAAGATATCAGAATATCCTCACAATGATAGGTGAGTCTGCTAGTGACTAAGTCAATACACTACACATCGACGCATTCGTCGACTGCACCCGAGTCATTCTCGGACACGCACGGTTTTATGTAATATTGCAACAAGATAGCATACAATATTTTATAATTTAAATTAAACAGTAAATCAGGCAAGGTATACTTGCCTGGGTCCTCAAGCTGCGAGTACCAAAATCCTGCTCACGAAGTCTCGCCCGAATGGTCCAGCGACCCTATACATATAATATAATATAATATAATATAATATAATATAATATAATATAATATAATATAATATAATATAATATAATCATCAGTCATTACAATAGTACGCACAGGAACACAACTATGCTGTACTTAGAAACTGACGCAAGAGGGTCACAATTGGTCAACTAGCAGGGTCGCGTGTGCATGCAGCTAACATGCACAAGTGTCCTGTCCCCAAATACTGTGCACAACAAGAATACGAGTTACCAAATACGTTATAAAACCAAATAACGTATAACACAAAAATACAAGCCCTAGTTAACATGTTAGTGTGCTTAAAGCCAGTTTATCTACACACCTAGGGCAACACAAGTATAACACATTAATAATCAAGTTCTATAAGGTATTAACTAACACTATCATTATTCTAAAATATATACACACACACATAGCACTTAGGGTTCACCAATACATGGTTCATTCAACAATACATGAAGAAGGAAGGACAAATGCATACCTAGTCGTGATTGCGTCCGAGGGGGGGTGTCCGCGGCTCGTCGGCGGCCTGCCTCTGGCGAGGGAGGGCGGTGCTCCGGTGAGTCACAACACCTAGCAGCAGCAACTCCGGTAGCATCTGTGATAATGGCAACAGCTTACAACGGCAACAACAACGAAAGCGGCTGGGTTGGCGGTGGCGGTTTGCTTGGGTGGGGGGTTGGTCATGGGAGGACGACGACTAAGGTGGTGGTCTCTGGTGATGGTCGAGGTGCTAATGGGATGCGATTGATGGTGATGATGGTGTTGGTGATGTTGATGTTGGTGACGGTGGTCGTGACGTGCTAAGGTGGTGGCGGTGATTGCTGATGGTGGTGGAGATGATGAGGTGGGGGGTGATGGCCGGGATCCATGGTGCCTAAGGTGGTGGAGATGAGCGAAGGGGGAGTCGGGTGGAAGGGTGCTGGTGATGATGATGATGGTGTTGTTGATGGTGGTCGTGATGATGATGGCGGTGGTGATGGTGATGACAGTGGCGGTGGAGATAGTGATGATGGTGGCGGTTGAGATGGTGATGAGGGTGGCCGTGGAGGTGGTTGACTGTGGTGGCGATGGGGGTGACTGGGGAAGGAGGGGAGCCGGAGAAGAAGAAGAAGTCAGGGGAGAAGAAGTGGTCGGGTTGGGTCATGGGCTGCTGTGGCGGCGGCTAAGGGAGGCAGAGACGGCTGCTGGCGGTGGTGGGTTGGTAGGGGGAAAGGTCGAGGTCGAGGTCGAGGTCGAGGAGGGTGACTGGGCGGACTGCGGTGGAGAAGTCGGAGAAGGGAGGTGCGGGATGAAGCGTAAGGTGTAGAAGTAGGTTTAGGGTTTTCGGTTTGAAAATGATGTTGGTTGTTGTTGTGGGTTTTAGGAGAGAGAGAGTAGGTGTATAAGTAGGAGAGAGAGAGGGGGGCTCTCATTGGGATTAGAGCCGGCTGTGGGTTATTTTTTAGGGGTGAGGGAAGCCTCTATATGATGAAGGAGTGGCTAGGATGATGGGGGTTTGAAACGGAGGGTGGAGATGTAAGAAGATAAAGTTGTATGAAGTACAACAAATGGAGGGAAATATCTTGGGTGGACCGGTCAAAGAGGGGGGGTGATTTCTTTATAGAGCGGATCCAATGAGAGGTGGACACCTCATTGTATTTTTGTATAAAGGTCCCTTACCAATTAAGAAATTATATAATTAATGGAATTTGGGATTGGATGAGGCAAAATACCATGTTTGGTGTGATGTAGTAGGCTAAAATAGTGTGTGGTGTTTAGTATGAACCTTGAGGGTGTGAGTGAGGGTTTGGGTTGAATTTGGGTCTAGTTTTGGGTGAGGTCGGGTCCTTACACCAATTTAATTAAAATTAGTATAATTGGTGCTCTATATTTAATTGGAAATATATAGGATTAAAATTAGGTAGGATACAAGTGTCATGGACGTAGTAGACTCAGAATAGAATATTATCATAAATTGGGTTGTACAAAATATATTGAGGTTGTGTCTCCAATTTGGATTGGAACGGACAAAGATGCAAAGTTGGATTTATTTGAATTTAAAAATGGACGTTTGTAACGAATATTATGCGATTAAAATAAAGTATATGAGAGTATTTATAAGTTACACAAGGGTCAAAAAGGAAGGTTGGCACGTCTAGGAAAAGTGTGTAAAATTTGTTTGAAGGTAAATGCTAGTGTAGCGCTCCAAATATCGAAGCAACGGTAAGGTGCACTAAGTGATACAAATATTGCACAATAAATGTAAAACACTGTGTTCTAATTCTAATTGGCTTCAAACTACCCCTAGTCTCTCTATCTAAGCTAAGTAGACCTAAATTTGGTCGAGGTGGTTTACAGACTTAGAAGAGATGGGCATCGAACATCGAATTCGATATCGCGGCACGTGGGTTGCTTAGATATGATTTGTACCCAACATGTTAGAGAGGGTCACATCTACTCAGATGGACAACCCATTCCTAAGGAAAATGCACGAGTAGATTCTAGCGAGGAAGGCGAAAGACTTTGCAGTAGATGAGAATGGAGTGTTACGAGTTAAGGGAAGGCTATGCGTCCCCAACGACTTAAAACTCAGAAAGGAGATCCTTGTGGAAGATCACTATGCAGCCTATATGATCCATCCCGGGAGCACAAAAATGTATAAAGACCTTCGCACTATCTTCTGGTGGCACGACATGAAGAAAGATGTGGCACTCTTCATGTCGCAATGCATAACCTGTCAAAGGGTGAAAGCAGAGCATCAGAGGTCGGGCGAAGAAATACATAATCTTGCTATCCCGGAATGGAAGTGGGAGCACATAAGCATGGACTTCATTGTTGACCTGTCAAGGACGCAACGGGGGGAACGACGCAATCTGGATCATCGTCGACCGGTTAACCAAGTCAGCATACTTTATTGACATCAAAAGTACTTAGAGCACCGATCGCCTCATCCAGACCTACCTTGATGAGATAGTTCGGCTGCTGGGAGTGCCAGTTTTCATAGTATCAGATCGGGACGGACGATTCCTTTCACGTTTCTGGGAAAGCCTTCAGTCAGCGATGGGAACCAAGTTAAAGTTCAGCTCAGCCTACCATCCTCAAATAGATGGCCAAACAGAATGGGTGAATCAGGTACTAGAAGACATGCTGCGCCTCTGCGTAATCGATTCGAAGTCAAGTTGGGATATCTACCTACTGTTGGCCAAATTTTCATACAACAACAGTTATTAGTCTAGCATCCAAATGGCTCCGTATGAGGATTTGTATGGGCGAAATATAAGTCACTGATCTGTTGGGATAAAGTTGGGGGGCGGCAAATCCTTGGTCCGGAACTGGTTGAACAAACAGTCCAAATTGTTTGGTTGATCCGAGAGCGATTAAAGGTAGCACAGAGCCGACAAAAGAGCTATGCCGATATTCGTTGTCGACTCCTTGAGTTCCAAGAGGGTGACTACCTATTTTCAAAGGTCTCGTCCATGCGAGAAGTTATGAGATTCGGTATAAAAGGGAAGCTAAGTCCAAGATTTGTTGGCCCGTTCAAAATTCTCAAGCGAGTTACTGCAGTTGCCTATCAAATTGCATTGCCACCAGCCCTATCAGAAGTGCATAATATTTTTCATGTGTCACAGTTTAGAAAGTACGTGCAAGACCCAAACCACGTGGTAGACTTCAGTCAGCTGGATCTGCAGGCGGACTTATCGTACGTCGAAGAGCCAATTCAGATTTTGGATCAAAAAGAAAAGAAGTTACGGAATCGGGCAGTCTCGCTAGTGCGCGTTCTTTGGCGAAACCACTCGATCGAAGAATCGACCTGGGAACTCGAATCAGTCATGAGGGAAAAGTTTTCCTTATTATTCCTTAGGGGTAGGTTCTATTTCTATGTTTCGAGGAAAAAACTTTTTATTAGATGGTTATGATGTAGTGCCCCATTTCCCCTATTCGGGGAGCGCGGCTAAGAAATATTTGGTATCGTTCGATTGAGACCGATTAAATAAAGATTATTTCCTCATTATAGATTGCTTTCTTCAGAATCAGGTCCCATATTCAATGGATCACGCCTCAAGGAAGGACTCGACGGCAGAGTCGAGAGGGGCCTTTCCGTTGCGCTGGTTTCCTTCCTCCGTTTTTTATGCCGCTTGGTTGTTTTCTTGTTGGTTTTATGACTTGTGTTTTCTTAAACGGTTTTGATGGATTTTATTACCTTCGTTCTTAGGATTTCATATTTCATATCGAACCTTTGGAGACTGAAGCAGGAGATATTGATCTTCTGTTGGTGCATGTAGGTAATCGGGTAGGCGACACGCAAGCAGAGTCTTGAAAATATCCCCTTTTCTCTCCTAGTTCACCAACTTGTGAGTGGCTTTACTTCGATTAGCTCACTTCTTCCAAGTCTTTATTCTAAATAAATTGATCATTGTGCATTCCGATCAAACGATACCAAGATAAGCAATAAAATTGAGTCAGAATAAAGAAGAAGTAGACTTGAACCATTAATAATGCTTGTGACACAGAATTCTATGCGAATACCTTGATGCGTGCATGTCCGTTATACATATAGCTATTTTGTGTCAGTTGTAGTTAAAACTCATTTATCTATAACTGTTCAATGTATGGTGCAAAAGGAGAAATGTGATCATTGTGCAAGTAGCCTAGACTATGGGAAAGGCACAAAGTTTATTTACTTATATTGCTTGAATATGTGTTTCAATTGATAACTTAGTTTGTAGACGGGGCATGGTCTTGGACAACTTGTATACAAGATGTGTCATTCTATGAACGGTCGCCGGGGCACTGGGACCGCTACGACCCGGGTAGAACAATTTGCTAGTGTAGTCCTAGCATTGGATGGGTCCGTACGTCCCGAGGCAGAATGGCAGCCGACCCATCCCTCATCCGACCAAGTAATTATTGTGTATATTTAAACTCTGCAGACTAACTTTGTCTTCGTGGCAGGGAAGGTCATGGTAAGTTTTGTACAGGCGGTTCAGACGGTACAAGTAAAGTCACCGAGCGATGTCACATTTTGTTATGTTATTTTATTCTATCATATATAAAGAATTGAACTAAATAAAGATAGAAAGATCACGTAGGAAAAATATTGCATGCTCATATGAATTCGTTATAGCTTTTGGTAAGTTGGGTTAGCTCGCCCTCATCGGTACTTTTCGAAGTACTGACCCTCATTGTAGCAGGTTCTCCGAGCCGAGGCGACGCGGCGAGGAGATGAAGCTTTCTTCAGCCCTTCCTGAATCAAGGCCCGTTCATGTTATGACTTTTGGGAGCTCAAGTACATAAGCAAGAAAGGAGCTCGCTCTCACTTTTTGAAGCCACTAGGCGATGGCGCTGACTCGCACCCAAGGTGTTTTGTGCTTTTGAAATACTAGCAAAGGATGTAATGTATGGATCGACTATCTTATTTCGCGTCCAAGTTGTAAGCCCGTGCGACATCTTTACTACTTTGGGTCAAGAGTCTGTAAACGTATGTTCATTATCAATATTTTTTTTCTTATCTCAAAGTGTGATATATTATTTGCGTACTCTGTTGCATTTGTTCTAAAGTATATTATTATGCCTAGGTCTTGTGCACGCGCGCCTTATGCATGCACGACATCACGTCTGTAAGAACCCTAATTCTGAAATCAGATTCTATATTATGTAATTTATTATTTGTAATTATGAGCTAAATTATAGAAAATATAATTTCCTATTGGGTCAAATCCGCAACCCGTTAAACCCACTCCCACGCGTAAAATAAGGAAGTAGAAACAGTAGCTCACCCTGCGTAAAATCCTTTTTCTTTTACTTCGCGTAAAACCACCTCGCGTAAACCACAACAGCAGCAGTATAAAACCACCGCCTATTTTTACACCGCGTAAACTTTTTCTTTCACTACGTGTAAACCAATCCGCCTAAATTCCTTTTTACTTTGCGTAAAAGCAATCCCCTGCGTAATATTCTTCACCCCTTAAGATTCTTTTCACCACACGTAAAACCACACCCTTGAGAAAATATCAGCAAAAGAAGCAAAACTCAATTTTGCTTTGCTTTGCTTTCCCACACGTGTAAGTCTCACATTCCATCACTCCTTAAAAATCTCCTCAGTCGCACACCTAAACCAATAAAAGGAAAACAACAGTGACAACAGTTTCTTAACCATTAAGTAAATTCCACTGCCTCCTTATTCCTATATATAATTACTATAAACCCTAAACCCTCACTTCTTCTTACCACAACTTAGCAATATTAAAACGTGCACCATACAGGACTTTTTACTCGGCAAGTATACCTTGCCACAGTACTATTATTTACATTCCATATGAAGCATATTTCTGTTTTAATTATGTAATTGCATTGGACCTTGTTTATGAGACCACCCCAGTATTATGGAGCATTTTTGGTTCATAGGCCGTGACACAGTTGCTACACGAGTTGTTAGTCTCATATAACTCTCGGCCTACGTATTGGGTTAGCCGCCTGTACGTAAGAGCCGTGCGTTATGGATGACTGCTGATAGAAACTTGGTATGCTAGTAGACCTGGCAGTTATCTAGAGGTATTATTCGTGTTGTGGATACAACATGCTTAGATCAATAGGTGGAGAGGACGACTAGTAGGCGTATGGGACACCCACTTCCACTATGCTGATTTTATGTTCTTGACATTACAGTGCGCCCTTGTTCTGGGGGGCATATGTGGCATATACTAGCCAGTTGTCACGATTGGTGAATTATGTCAACATATGTCTAGCCTATACTTTCCCATATACTCCATGGTGTCCTCAAACTGCATTCACTTAGACGGATAGGCGACCCAGTGAATGTTTACTTTTTTGTACTCTATTGGCATGTTATTATGTATCTTGTTACGTCCCTCTGAGAAACTGGTCCCTTTCTAGATATGGACGAGCAGAAGTACCCATAGGAGTACAGACCTGGACCTGACTCTACGTTCCTGGCCGAGGAGATCTTACCCTCAGAGTACCTGTGATCTACTACCACTGTTTAGAGATTTTGTTGCTTTTTAGTATAGTTATTTTGTAGTGGATTTGTTTCCACCAGACTACAGACTCGATACTCATTTTGGATATCCAGTTATTATTCAGCTCTTTATTCCTACTGATTAACAGAGCTGTGGATGAGATATAGATTATATGTGACTTATTGTGACAGTATATTACCACTTGTGGATTTGATATTCATATTACAGCGTACGTATGTATATGGTTTCCATATATTGGAGTTCATATACATATGGCTGGGCGTGTTACGTATTCCTAGTCCTACGTATTTTGGGACTGGGGCGTGACATGTTTTTAGTGGTGGCCCATGCAGGTCCTAAATATATTGTCTTGGTTATGTAACTGTACCAAACAAGCCTGTGTATAGGAATAGAGTATAATGATCTCATCTACACTTGACTAAAACCCCATTCTTCCTTAAACAACTGTCCTAGTTTTAGTCTTATTGGCGTAAGAGCCAAATGACTATCTTGTTGGCATAAAAGCCAAACTATGAAGAAGATTGCCTATTTTACGCTGTAGTTATAACAACTGCTAAACACGTTCCAATAGTGTTCCTAAATCCAGTGTATAATACAACAAGTAAGCCACATAGGTAAATATCCAGCGTAATAGCTTGATTAAGCGTAAATATAAGGATGATGAAGTGAGCATATTACCACTGTCCTAGTTTTAGTTTTCCCAGTTGAAACCAGTCAGAACCAAATCTCGTGCATTAAATGCAGAGATATACCTCGAGCCCTATGCAGAAATAGCTTTTGACTTAACGTCTGATTTTTGTTTTATCTTGAGCGTAAAACTCATTCCTGTAGATAGCGTATGCAGAAGCCCCAATTTTTCTTCCTTATTGGATGCGTAAAATGACTCGTATCAGATATACCACTAAACGACGACCTGGGTCTCTGTGTAATTCATCATCACAACCGTCCTCTCGATCATCGTAAAGTACTTTTGTCAGATGTCAGGAATTACTGATTCGACTGACAAATTCATCCGAGAAAATATAAAAAGTTCCTCGAAAATAACTTTTACACTGCAAACGAATACTAGACCTTACGCACAGACCTTTATGCGCAAACTTTACCCAAAAAATATAGCAAAGACTTTATAGACAGATTTTACGCAGCATATCTTTTACGCATAGACCTTACACACGGAAACTCTTACGCAGACTTTTCGAGATAAATTTTGAAGCTCTATTTTACGCTGACTTCATTGAATCTCTGCTTTACGCAGGCAACTCTAAAACCTTACCTTACACTTCTCTACTTTATGCGGATATTTCTGAAACCCATATTTTACGTCGACCAATTTTTACATCCCTATTTGCTTCCTATACTTCTTCTAAACGTTGTGTACATCACCTGCAGAGAGATGGATATGCAGAAGGGATGTACTGTCCCCGATGGTGACACAACTTCTGGAGTCAATGATCAGACTCAAGGAGGGACTTCACCGAATCCTAGACTTACAGGACCATATGGACATATTCACAATCCAGTTCTATCTGACTTTCCTGTTCCACCAAATGGGAACCTCCCAGCCTCATCAATACCGCAGGATGGCCAGACTCAACTATTCCAATTCTTCCAGATGATGATACAAGAACAGAGACAGCAAGCAGCAGAACAAAGACACGAGTTCCTAGCAGCACTTGAAAGGATGGTTGCAAGGACTAATGTACCAGCTCAAGCACTAACTTCAGTACCTCGAGCTAAAATTGGTTCAGTAAAAGACTTTATACAAATGGGTCCGAGGCCATACAAAGGCATTGGAAGTCCAGAAGAAACTACCAACTGGACCACTCACACTCGAAAGTTATTGGAGGCATCACAGCTACCTACAGATCTGTGGATGACAGGTGTAACGACGCTTCTAGATGGTAATGATCATCACTGGTGGGAATCCATGGAGCGCCAGCTGGGTACTTACCAGACATGGGAGCAATTCCTGGAGTGCTTTTAGGGGAAGTACTTTCCGGACACCGTCAGAGATGTATTGTACGACCAGTTTTTCCACCTGGAACAGGAAAATCGAACAGTGGACGAGTATGATGCTGAGTTTAGTCGCCTCAGTAAATATGGTGCTGCCTTGATACCAGATGACTTGGCCAAGGCTAAGAGATTTTATCGTGGACTGATTCAGGAGCTACAATATTACACTAGTTCACAATCCCGAATCTCTTATGTCGAGTTACTGACAGATGCCAGATTACAAGAAACTATCAGCAGAGGAAAAGGAGGGCAGCAGAGGACGCATCAAGGACCGGCCAGGACAAAACAAGGGGGACCTATTAGGCGTCTTTTAGTTCAGCAACAGCAGTCCCAGCATAGAGCGGGACCATACCAGATCCCAAAGAAACCCCTCTGTCATCATTGTGGGAAACACGGACATATTAGGAGGGACTGTCGAACTCGCCTAGGATAATGTATGAGATGTGGTTCTGGACATCATATATTAAAGGACTGCCCTATGCAACAAGCAGCGACACTTCCACCGCCAGCACAGAGGCTAGCACTTTCAGCACCAAGGCCAGCTCAACAGATGGCTAGACCAGGAGAACCTCGACCTCCAGCAGCAGGAGGATTTCAGCGAGGACCACCACTACCTACCCAGGAGGATCAGTACCTGATGGCTAGCAATGGACAGCCACGGAAGAATGGACAAGCTTTTGCAATGGAAATAGATGACATTGATCATGAGATTGATGTCGTAGCAGGTATCACTCTTGCTTTTACTTTTCCTGCTGTGACATTGTTTGATACGGGAGACACCCACTCATTCATATCATCTAGTTTTATTGCCAAACACAACATTACCTCTACACCTTTACCTAGTTGTATTAGAATTCTTACCGGAGGAGGAGTTGTACCTATTAGTAGAATTTGTAGAACGTGTCCTATAGTGATACATGGCAGAGAGATGAATGCCCGACTCTTAGTCCTTTCCATGCCGACTTTTGATATTGTGCTCGGAAAGGACTGGCTAAGCAAGAACCATGCTTTCTTCGATTGTTTTAGAGGAAGCATTCTTTTCAAGGTACCGGGCCAGCCTGCACTTGAGTTTGCACTAGGATCCACAGAAATCCTTGAGGGTATGCAACTCGTAATGGACGATGTTGTCTATCATCCCCTTATTTCAGAATTTCAAGACGTCTTTCCAGAAGAATTGCCAGGACTACCCCCATATAGAGACGTAGAGTTTTCGATTGAATTGACACCAGGAGCAGCACCCATAGCATCACATGTTTATAGACTGGCGAAGAAAGAGATGGATGAACTAAAGACACAATTGAAAGAACTAGAAGAGAAAGGTTTCATCCGACCAAGTACATCACCCTGGGGAGCACCAGTGTTGTTTGTACCAAAGAAGGATGGGTCAGTACGTATGTGCATTAACTATAGAGCATTAAATACAGTGACTGTGAAGAATAAATATCCACTGCCACGCATTGATGACTTATTTGATCAACTTAGTGGAGCCAAGATGTTCTCAAAGATAGATTTATAATCGGGATATCACCAGGTGAAGGTACGAAAGGAGTACATTTCGAAGACTGCATTCCAAATAAGATATGGGCATTACGAATTTCTGGTCATGCCATTTGGGTTGACCAATGCTCTAGCTATTTTTATGGATTTAATGAATCGAGTATTCCACCAGTATTTGGACCAGTTCGTGGTCGTCTTCATAGATGATATACTTATCTATTCAAAGAACCACGAGGAGCACGAGAAACACCTGCGGATTATTCTAGAGACTTTAAGGAGAAAGCAATTATATGCGAAGCTCAATAAATGTAAGTTTTTCTTAGACATAGTCTCATTTCTTGGACATGTTATTACGGGAGATGGTATTTCTGTTGATCCAGGAAAGATCTCGGCAGTCGAGACATGGCCTGTTCCTAAATCAGCAGCAGAAGTAAAAAGTTTTCTTGGACTTGCGAGATATTATCGAAGGTTCGTAGAAAACTTCTCAAAGATAGCAACACCTATGACTCGGTTGACTTGCAAAGATCAAGAGTTCATATGGACCAACGAGTGTCAAGCCACTTTTGAGGAGTTAAAGAAGCGACTGACTTCAGCACCAATATTGACTATTCTATCAGGATCAGGAGGCTATATGATCTACAATGACGCATCAGGGAAAGGCTTGGGATGCGTATTAATGCAGCATGGCAAGGTGATTGCATATGCATCTAGACAATTACGAGTACATAAGAAGAATTATCTAACTCATGACTTGGAACTTGCAGCAGTTGTATTTTCTTTGAAGCTATGGAGACATTACTTATACGGGGAATGAGTGGAAAACTATACAGACCACAAAAGCCTCAAGTATGTCTTCACACAGAAGGAGTTAAATATGAGGCAACGTCGATGGCTCGAATTGATAAAAATTTTTAAGATAGAGCTACATTATCAACCAGGCAAGGCTAACGTTGTAGCAGACGCGTTAAGCCGGAAGCCAGCAGCTTACTTCTTAACAACACAGAGAGAATTATTGGAAGACTTGCAATATCTTGGCACTGAAGTGATATTACCCGGAGCAGATGGAATACTAGCCAATTTGCAAGTACAATCATCACTAGTAGAGAGGATCAAGGCGGCTTTGCCTACAGACGCCAGATTCAGAAGATTAAAGGAAAGAACAGAGGCCGAAGAACAGACAGGACTGCACATTCATGATGACGGGACACTACGATGTGGTAATCGTCTTTATGTTCCCAATGGAGAGATTCGACAGGAGCTGATGACAGAAGCTCATAGTTTAATATATTTTATTCATCCTAGAGGCACCAAAATGTATCGTGATTTACGACAACACTTTTGGTGGCATGGAATAAAAAAAGAGATAGCTCGCTTTGTAGCTAAATATTTGGTATGTCAACAAGTAAAGGCAGAGCACCAGAGGACAGCAGGATTATTGCAACCACTCCCGATTCCAGAGTGGAAGTGGGAACACATCACTATGGACTTCGTCACAGGTTTTCCCAAGAGTCCAAGTAGAAGAGATGCAGTATGGGTAATAGTGGACCGACTCACCAAGTCAGTCCATTTCTTGCCTTTTAGAGTTGGCCAATCTATAGAAGCTTTGGCTGACTTATACATGAGGCAGATCATGAGATTGCACGACGTACCCGTAAGCATTGTATCAGATAGGAATTCGCGCTTTATATCACATTTTTGGAGGAGCATGCAAGAAAGTCTTGGAACTCATCTGAAATTTAGTACGTCTTATCACCCGCAAACAGATGGGCAGTCAGAACGTACTATTCAGACATTAGAAGATATGTTGAGGGCCTATATGTTAGACTTTGGAGGATCATGGGAGGACCACCTACATCTTGTGGAATTTTTTTACAATAATAGTTATCAGGCAAGCATCCAGATGGCTCCGTTTGAAGCATAGTATGGAAGAAAGTGTAGATCTCCCGTATGTTGGAGTGACGTGGGAGAACGTCAAATTTTGGGACCAGAGTTAGTGGTCAACACCGTTGAGACGGTTAAGAAGATACAAGGACACTTGCAAGCAGCGCACGACAGACAGAAGCAGTGGGCAAACCTTCATCATCGTCCCTTAGAATTTAAAGAGGGCGATCATGTCTTCTTGAGGATATCACCTACCAGAGGCACCATTCGATTCGGAGGGCGCGGCAAGTTTAGTCCAAGGTATATTGGACCATTTGACGAGCTAGAGAAAGTGGGAGAAGTAGCATATCGACTTGCGCTACCACCTTCACTTGAGGGAGTACATGACGTATTCCTTGTGTCGCAGCTCAGGCGATATGTGGCAGACAACAATCATGTTCTCAACCATTCGGAAATCACCATTGGGCCAAGCTTATCATATCATGAGCAACCCGTGGGAATTCTCGATCGTCGAGAGAAAGTATTGAGGAACCAGTCTATTCCCTTAGTCCGCGTGGCATGGAAGCATGGCGCACCAGAAGAATCTACTTGGGAGCGCGAGGTTGACATGCGTGAACGTTTTCCAAACCTATTCACAGACCAAGGTATAAATTTACTCTGGTAATTCATATCTACTATCATTCTTGATTTTCTACCATGACTTAGTTTCAATTTCGAGGACGAAATTTTTATAAGTTGGATAGAATGTAAGAACCCTAATTCTGAAATCGTATTATATATTATGTAATTTATTATTTGTAATTATGAGCTAAATTATAGAAAATAGAATTTCCTATTGGGTCAAATCCGCAACCCGTTAAACCCACTCCCGCGCGTAAAATAAGAAAGTAGAAACAACAGCTCACCCTGCGTAAAATCCTTTTTCTTTCACTTCGCGTAAAACCACCTCGCGTAAACCACAGCAGCAGCAGTATAAAACCACCGCCTATTTTTATACCGCGTAAACTTTTTCTTTCACTACGCATAAACCAACCCGCCTAAATTCCTTTTAACTTTGCGTAAAAGCAATCCCCTAAGTAATATTCTTCACCCCTTAAGATTCCTTTCACCACACGTAAAACCACACCCTTGAGAAAATATCAGCAACAGAAGCAAAACTTAATTTTACTTTGCTTTGCTTTCCCATACGTGTAAGTCTCACATTCCACCACTCCTTAAAAATCTCCTCAGCCGCACACCTAAACCAATAAAAGGAAAACAATAGTGGCAACAGTTTCTTAACCATTAAGTAAATTACACCGCCTCCTTATTCGTATATATAATTACTATACACCATAAACCCTCACTTCTTCTTACCACAACTTAGCATTATTGAAACATGCACCATACAGGACTTTTTACTTGGCAAGTATATCTTGCCACAGTACTATTATTTACATTCCATATGAAGCATGTTTCTGTTTTAATTATGTAATTGCATTGGACCTTGTTTATGAGACCACCCCAGTATTATGGAGCATTTTTGGTTTATTGGCCGTGACACAGTTGCTACACGAGTTGTGAGTCTCATATAACTCTCGGCCTACGTATTGGGTTGGCCGCCTGTACGTAAGAGCCGTGCATTAGGGATGACTGTTGATAGAAACTTGGTATGCTAGTAGACCTGGCAGTTATCTAGAGGTATTATTCGTGTTGTGGATACAACATGCTTAGATCATTGGGTGGGGAGGACGACTAGTGACATTATAGTGTGCCCTTGTTCTGGGGGGCATATGTGGCATATACTAGCCAGTTGTAACGATTGGTGAATTACGTCAGCATATGTCTAGCCTACACTTTCCCATATACTCCATGGTGTCCTCAAACTTTATTTACTTAGACGGATAGGCGACCCAATGGATGTTTACTTTTCTGTACTCTATTGGCATGTTATTATGTATCTTGTTACGTCCCTCTGAGGACCTGGTCCCTTTCCAGATATGGACGAGCAGGAGTACCCACAGGAGTACGGACCTGGACCTGACTCTACGTACCTGGCCGAGGAGATCTTACCCTCAAAGTACCTGTGATCTACTACCACTGTTTAGAGATTTTGTTGCTTTTCAGTATAGTCATTTTGTAGTGGATTTGTTTCCACCAGACTACAGACTCGATACTCATTTTGGATATCCAATTATTATTCAGCTCTTTATTCCTACTGATTAACAGAGCTGTGGATGAGATATAGATTCTGTGTGACTTGTTGTGACAGTATATTACCACTTGTGGATTTGATATTCATATTACAGCGTACGTATGTAGCGCCCCGTTCTCCCGATGCGGAGATCGCGGCTAAGAAACACGAGACGGTATCGTTCGATCGGGATAGATTGAATTAAGAACTCGTCCTCGTTATGGATTTGTTTCTTCGGAATCGATTCCCATATTCAGTGGACTGCGCCCCAAGGATCGTCTTAGCGGCAGAGTCAGGAGGGACCTCTCCGCTGCTATCTTTTATTGCCTCGGTTTTCGATGTCGCTTGTTGCTTTCGTGCTTTGAGTTGGTTTTGGGATTTGCTTGTTTTCCTTGAACGGTTTCGATGGTTTTCATTGTTTTCGTTCATAGACTTGCACTTCTATTCCGAGAATGGAAAGAGAGGAAGAAGTATTAATCGAGCTGTTCATGTGCAGGTGAACGAGCAGTAGGCGGCTTGCGAACGGAGTCGTGAAGCGCCTCTTTCCTTCTCCCTTCCAAATCTAAGTGAGTGGCTACCAACCCGATTAGCTAGCTCTGCTTCCAGCTTCATTCCCTTGCCCCGATCAAACGATACCAAGTAATAATAAAAGAAACCAAGATAAAAGAGAATAGACTTGGTTATATGCTTGTCACGAACGAATACTTAAATTCATGCTTGTTCGCTTGGAAATAATCATAAACTGTTGCTTGTCTTATGCAAATACATATTTCATACTCGTGTTGCCTGAAAGTGCATGAATGCTTAACAATTATGAATATGTCGTGTGCTCGTGTTGCCTCGAAGGCGTAACTGATTGTTTAAGTAACGTATTGTTCGATCATGGACAACTTGTGCACAAGGGTAAGTTCTGCGGACGGTCGCTGGGGCACTGGCACCGTTCCGGTCCGGGCGGAACTCGTGTGTAGTCATCGTGTGCTGGAGGGGATAACTTGCAACGCCTCGTGTGCTTGTCGTGTTCTGGTTGCATGCTATCCCTGTCCTTGACTATGTCCGTTATGGCACCACGCCAGTGATCATCGTGTATATTTAAACCTGTTGCATACTAACTTGTGTCTCTGTGGCAGGGAAGGCAAGGTAAGTATTGTGCAGGTAATTCAGACGGTCAGGTAAAATCCACCTAACGGTGGCACGTTCATTTCAGTAAATTCAATATGCTGCTTAACTGTAAATGAACTAAGGCAAGATAGAAACCAACCAAATATGCATGCTTCACTAAACAACGTGTTGATTGGTATAGTCAGGCTAGCTCGCCTTCACCAGCATGTTTCGATATGCTGACCTTCGTTGAAACAGGTTCTCCGCACCAAGGCGAACCGAGCGAGGAGCCGAAGTCGTCTACCCGATCCAGTCCAACTGTTGGCGCATCTTCACCGCGCCCCCGAAGCATTTTGGAGTCAGGAGCCTGCAACTCTTCATACACAAATGCAGCTCCGTGGCAAAGCGATCCTCCAGCCAGGAGGTCTTTATCATTTGAGTTTATAAAAGGATGTAATGTACAGGACTGCTATCTCATTTTGAGTCAACCCTTTTGTAAGCCGTTCGGCATATTAGCTGACTCGTTCAAGAGTTTGTAATAGATGTTCATTATCAATAAAGAGAACTTTTCTATGTTTCAAATCTGTGTTTCAATTTATCTGCGTACTCTGAATACGTGCTTGCTATGCAAATCATTAAAAGCCTTGTGCGGGCGCAACTCCAGGCCCGCACGGCGGTCACGGCTCGGGGGACGCCTCGGGGCGTGACATAGTGGGATCAGAGCACAGATTCAAAGTTCCTTAGACTTCGTGCTGGAAAAGTTCCTTTAACGATCAAAAATTCCTGTGCGAACTCTTGAACTCGCTAGGCCAAAATGAGATACGTTCATGCAATAAGTCCATAATACATTATGATCCTAATGTAATTTACCTTCTTTTGAAGGAATGGATCCAGCGCAATCTGTAGCGCAACCACCGATCGAAACACAAGAGAGCAGTTCAGGCAATTCGGGAAGCTCTCGGAGCCAGCGAGGCATGTCTCAAGTCGACCCGCTAGAGCGGTTAATGAAAATGCTAGAAGAGCAACGACAAAGAGACGATGCCCGCCAAGCCAGGCTCGAGAGTAATTTAGAGACCCGTTTCTCAGTCCAACAGAAGCAGGTCGATACCCTGCATCAGATCGTTCAGACTTTGGCTGCCAACCATTCCGCCGCAACAGCAGCGACTCCGGTGGAACAGCCCGTGCTTGAAGTGGAGACGCCTCAGATTCCAAGGCCGAGGGACGTGACTGCCTTCAACTTGGGACACTTCAAGAAAGTTTGCAACACCCCGTTCGACGGGACTGAGGACGCTGTGGTAGCTCTAGATTGGCTAGCCGAGATTGAAGATCACTTCACTCTGCTAGAGGTCCCCGAAGATAGGCGCGTCGCCTGCGCGCAACTGCAGCTCCGCCTCAACGCACACGATTGGTGGGACGTGCATCGACGATCTCTCCAACTTGATCACGGAGAGGAGGCGATCTCGTGGACGACCTTTCGTGCCGCGTTCGAAGAGGAGTTTATACCGCCTCCAGTACAACGTAAGATGGAAAATGACTTCGTGCAACTGAGGCAATGCAGGATGACAGTTAAGGAGTATTCCGCCGAGTTCAACCGACTCTCGAAGTTCGCTAGGGCCTATTTACCTGATGCAGCGAGTCGAGCCAGAAGGTTTGAAGGTGGACTACGCCCTGCCATCTATTCGCACGTAGTCAACAATCAATACGGAACCATGCGTGAAGTCATGAATCACGCCCTATCGCTCGAGCCACTCTATCCTCATGTTGCTGCCGGCGCTGTGCATACATCCAGTCACAAACGCCAAAGCAACGAGGGAGGAAATACCGCTACAAAGCGCCCGAATAACGCTGGTCAGCAGGACGGGGATTGGAACAAAACTTGTCACTTCTGTAGGAGAAAAGGGCACCTTAAGAAGTACTGCCGTAAAAGACTTGGATTATGCCTCGCTTGTGGCGATCCAGCCCATGCTATTTCCTCCTGTCCGAACCTTCATGGTCGTCGTCCTGAACATCCCTAACGGTAAGTTCTACCCTAAGTTTCGGGACGAAACTTCCAATTAGTTGGGTAGGATGTAGCGCCCCGTTCTCCCGATGCGGAGATCGCGGCTAAGAAACACGAGACGGTATCGTTCGATCGGGATAGATTGAATTAAGAACTCGTCCTCGTTATGGATTTGTTTCTTCGGAATCGATTCCCATATTCAGTGGACTGCGCCCCAAGGATCGTCTTAGCGGCAGAGTCAGGAGGGACCTCTCCGCTGCTATCTTTTATTGCCTCGGTTTTCGATGTCGCTTGTTGCTTTCGTGCTTTGAGTTGGTTTTGGGATTTGCTTGTTTTCCTTGAACGGTTTCGATGGTTTTCATTGTTTTCGTTCATAGACTTGCACTTCTATTCCGAGAATGGAAAGAGAGGAAGAAGTATTAATCGAGCTGTTCATGTGCAGGTGAACGAGCAGTAGGCGGCTTGCGAACGGAGTCGTGAAGCACCTCTTTCCTTCTCCCTTCCAAATCTAAGTGAGTAGCTACCAACCCGATTAGCTAGCTCTGCTTCCAGCTTCATTCCCTTGCCCCGATCAAACGATACCAAGTAATAATAAAAGAAACCAAGATAAAAGAGAATAAACTTGGTTATATGCTTGTCACGAACGAATACTTAAATTCATGCTTGTTCGCTTGGAAATAATCATAAACTGTTGCTTGTCTTATGCAAATACATATTTCATACTCGTGTTGCCTGAAAGTGCATGAATGCTTAACAATTATGAATATGTCGTGTGCTCGTGTTGCCTCGAAGGCGTAACTGATTGTTTAAGTAACGTATTGTTCGATCATGGACAACTTGTGCACAAGGGTAAGTTCTGCGGACGGTCGCTGGGGCACTGGCACCGTTCCGGTCCGGGCGGAACTCGTGTGTAGTCATCGTGTGTTGGAGGGGATAACTTGCAACGCCTCGTGTGCTTGTCGTGTTCTGGTTGCATGCTATCCCTGTCCTTGACTATGTCCGTTATGGCACCACGCCAGTGATCATCGTGTATATTTAAACCTGTTGCATACTAACTTGTGTCTCTGTGGCAGGGAAGGCAAGGTAAGTATTGTGCAGGTAATTCAGACGGTCAGGTAAAATCCACCTAACGGTGGCACGTTCATTTCAGTAAATTCAATATGCTGCTTAACTGTAAATGAACTAAGGCAAGATAGAAACCAACCAAATATGCATGCTTCACTAAACAACGTGTTGATTGGTATAGTCAGGCTAGCTCGCCTTCACCAGCATGTTTCGATATGCTGACCCTCGTTGAAACAGGTTCTCCGCACCAAGGCGAACCGAGCGAGGAGCCGAAGTCGTCTACCCGATCCAGTCCAACTGTTGGCGCATCTTCACCGCGCCCCCGAAGCATTTTGGAGTCAGGAGCCTGCAACTCTTCATACACAAATGCAGCTCCGTGGCAAAGCGATCCTCCAGCCAGGAGGTCTTTATCATTTGAGTTTATAAAAGGATGTAATGTACAGGACTGCTATCTCATTTTGAGTCAACCCTTTTGTAAGCCGTTCGGCATATTAGCTGACTCGTTCAAGAGTTTGTAATAGATGTTCATTATCAATAAAGAGAACTTTTCTATGTTTCAAATCTGTGTTTCAATTTATCTGCGTACTCTGAATACGTGCTTGCTATGCAAATCATTAAAAGCCTTGTGCGGGCGCAACTCCAGGCCCGCACGGCGGTCACGGCTCGGGGGACGCCTCGGGGCGTGACAACGTATGTATATGGTTTCCATATATTGGAGTTCATATACATACGGCTGGGCGTGTTACGTATTTTTAGTCCTACGTATTTTGGGATTGGGGCATGACAACGTCCGGGGGACGATTATCGACTTAGCAAAATTGGGGCATGATAATTGCTGCTGCTTTGATACACGAGTTTCTCCGATACTCCGAATGGCACTCGTCGCACTCCCCGAACTTCTCTGATACATGGTGTAGTACCTCGTTCCCCCTTTTTGGAGAGCGCGGTTAAAAAAAACTTGGTATCGTTCGATTGGGACAAATTAAATTAAGATTCTTTCCTCATTATGGAGTGGTTTTTTCTGAATCAAGTCCCATATTCAGCGGATCGTGCCTCAAAGAAGGACTCGGCGACAGAGTCGAGAGTGACCATTCCATTCTGTTGCGTTGTTGTTTTTTGCTTATTTTTGATGCCGTTTGGTTGCTTTCTTGTTGGTTTTGTGACTTGTGTTTTCTTGAACGATTTTGATGGATTTTATTATCTTTGTTCTTTGAACTTCGCATTTCGTATCGAACTCTAGGAGACTAAGGCAAGGAGATATTGATCATCTATTGATGCGTGCAGGTGATCGAGTAGGGGACGCACGAGCAGAGTCCTGACGATCTCCCATTTCTCTCTCCTAATTCACCAACTTGTGAATGACCTTACTATCGATTAGCTGGCTCTTCTTCCAAGTCTTCACTCTAAATAATCTGACTAGTGCTTTCCGATCAACGATACCATAATAATAATAACAACTAGTCAAAATAATAAGTTAGGCTTGGAACACTCGACGCATGTCACTTAAATGTATGGAACTATCGCCCTATCATATACTTGTCCACTATGAATGTGTTTGATCATGTTTTAGTTGTAGCTAGAAAGTATTCATTTCTAACTGTGCAATGAGTATAACACACTTTATAATGCGAACGTTTGAGCAAGTAGACTATGTCATTGTACTATGCTAAGTAGTTTTGTTCATTATGATGCCTTAAAATCCTGCATATGATAACTTAGTGTTTTAGATGTCATTTGGTCATGGACAACTTCTGCACAGGGTTATGGTTCATGCGAATGGCCGCCAAGGCATCAGGCCCGATTCGGCCTAGGCGGAACCCCAAATAGTCGTGCTAGAAGAATAAGCACGGGTGAGTAGCGGACTTGTAGCGGGGCTCGCTACCCGCACTGCAAGGACCGTCGCTCTCCCAGACTATGGTCCACGATGGCTTGTGGTGCCGGTGATCCAATATGTTGCATTATTTGTTCAAGCTAACGATATCTTCTTGGCAGAAAAGAACATGGAGTCTTGTGTAGATGGATGCGATACCGTAGGTAAAATTACCGAACGGTGGCATGTTTATTTCAATCATTTTATATCTATTGCATGTTGTAACTTGAACTAAGGTAAAAGAGAAAGACCACAATAATAATTTGTATGCTTCACATGAATACTGTGTCGATTTGGTTAGTTGGGTTATCTCGTCCTCACCGGTACATTTCGATGTACTGACCCTCGTTGCAACAGGTTCTCCGAGCCGAGACGACACTGCGAGGAGCTGAGGCCATTCTCCAACAGTCCATCACTTGATGTGCTCATGCTCGTGGTTTTAGAGCACTTGTACAAATCTTTCGGAGCTCATGCACATACTCTATTTAGCTTCATGACAAGGCGATAGCTTCGTCCGAAGGTCTATTATCTTTTGATGTTTTTAGTATGGGATGTAATGTATGGAACGACTATCTCATTTTGTGTTCATCTTGTAAGCGCACGACACCCATTTACTTTTGAGTCAAGAGTTTGTAACAAAGATGTACATTATCAATAAATAGATCTTTTTATCGTTTCAATGTGTGTTCTTTAACTTGTGCACTCTGTTGTTGTGTTTATATATATATATATATATATATATATCATTTCTTCTAGGCCTTGTGCGGGCGCGCCTTACGCTCGCACGACATCACGTCCGGGGGACGATTATCGATTCTGCGGAATCGTTACGTGACACATGGATGGTGCTCGTCGTACTTTGGGGTGTTCTCCACATAGGTTGAGAATCCCACCCACTCCAACATTACACTCGGGGGCTTCCTTTTATTTTCTCCAACATGACTTTCGTAACTGCATTTCTTTCACAATGTTATGTATTTGTGTTTCGAGACTTGGGTGCTTCGAAACTTAGGTGATATTAATTATTAAATAACTCTCTATCTTATGATTGTCAGAATTCTGCCAGTCATAAAAATAGTCAGGACTATCAAAATCTAGGCAGTCCTTAGAAAGAGATTTTATATAACTCTCTATCTTATGACTACCAAGATTCTTCCAGTCTCTGTCTTAGGACTGTCTGGATTCTAGGAGTCCTGACTATTATTAGTACTGTCAGAATTCTGACTGTCCTAAGAAAGAGAGTTATATAAATTCTCTATCTTAAACTATCTGGATTATGACAGTCCTGACTATTGTTAGGACTGCCAGAATCTGTTGTCCCAACCCTACTGTGACGAATTTATAGATTTTTAAAATCCCTAGAATTGGGTACAAAATCACCAATAATGATGTTCGAAAGTTACGCATCAAAACATACAAATAAAAAAGCCCTAAAATTGGTTACATTTTGTGTTCAATGAACCAAAAACATAGTTAGAATGTAGAGAGGAAGGAGAACAATAAGTGGAAGATTTACCTTGTCATATTCGACTCGGTTGTAAGAGCAAGAGATTACAAGAGGAAGAAGAATTTGTGTAGGAGAAAGTGCAAGAGAGAATATGAAATGGGTGTTTGAAATGATGATGTTTCCTAACAAATTATGTAATGTTTCCTAAAACTTTGTAAACTTAAGGATGATACCACTGTTAGTTCCTACACTTTTGATGGTGCCCTTAGTAATTTTTTTTTTAAGAATTTATCATTTTTGGTGGTGTCCTTAGTAAGTTTCCTTAAGAATTTCTCTCTCACCGCTCTTAGTTTAGTATATTATAACCCAAGTTATAAAGTTCTTTCTTCTATCTCCGTGCAACCTCTCTCACATCTCAAATGCTAAATGGAAAAAACATCCTAACCCTAAACAGAGCAACAAGTGTAAGGAAACCACTTCCCTGCTGTCTTCATCCGATGTCACAAAGGAGACCAAGTGGAAGAGAGCATTGATGGAGCAAATATGCCTAATGATTTCTTATGCTTGATTTTTATGAGCACAGATAAGGAATATCCCTACTTTCAGAGGTTTTTGTGTGTGTGCTCAAATGGGAACAAGGATTACAGATATTCAAATGATTTTTTTATACTGATTTTTATTCAATATTTTAGCTATCATTACGAGTGCAGATGCTCTAGTAAAAAATTGAAGGTAATTTTTAACTTTCATTCCACCTAATAATATAATTTTAGATTTATATTTTATATTTTTATTTATTTGATTTGTATTACAATTTTTTGTCACGAAAAATATTTATTTTATCACAAAACCCTGTCGTCAAATATATTTTTTGTCAAAAAATAAAATATAAGTCTAATAAATACAAAAATATAAAATATAAGTCTAAATTTATAACAAAAAATTTACTGTAGCAAAATAAATTTATATTAAATTCATGCAAACGAAACAAGTTTGGACGCCAACAGTGTTGGCGGAAAACAAAAAAAAATGAACTCGTAGACAAAAAAAGTCAAAAGTGGACCCCACAAGCACAAATTCAGCCAATAGTGTTGGCGGAATTTGGCCTTGTGGGACCCGCGGATTGATTTGGGTGGTTGGGTTTCGTTTGGTTGGTTTGATTTGGTTTGTTTGGTTTATTTTATTAGTTTATTTTAATTAGTTATTATGTTTTATTTAGTTTAGTTTTGAAATTTGATTTAAAAAATATATTTTAACGAAATAAAATTAAAATAAATTAATTGTAAAGAAAAATTTAGAAATATTTTTTTTCGGAAATTTGCATCCAGAGTATCAAAATTTGTATAAATTTCATCTAAACCATCAAAGTTTAAAAAATTACGAAAAAAAAAATCAAAACGTCCTTTGGACGTTTATATTTTTAATATTATATTTTTATCGTTAATTTTTTCGCCGTTAATAGACGTTAAAAAAAAAATTCTGCCGTAAGAATATTACGTCTGCCGTCGAGACTTCGAGCGGCCATAACTATTTGTTTTGAAATCGTTTTTCTTTAAACATAAGTCGATTTGTATGTTTTCGACGAGAGTAACACAAATTGTGTAGAAATTTTTTTTATCCGAAGCAAGACGCACATGTTACAGGCAACAATTTTAATTTTAAAACTTTAAAGTATTATAACTTTTGACTGAGAGATCGAAACAAGGTCCAGTTTGTGCCAAAATGACCGTATCGAAAAGTACTATGGGATTAAACTGTTTTACAGTTTGACGAACTTCTCAAATTTTTAGAATAGCAAAAAAACGATATTTTGACCTCCAAAATTTACTTTAGGTCATTTTATTTTTGAATATTTAAAATTTACTGTAGCGAAATAAATTTATATTGGATGTGGGGGCCCACGGATTTAAAACGATGTTTCGACCTCCCAAAAAAAAATTAGAAAAAAATTTAACAAGAAAAAATTTAAATTAATTGTTTTATGTCCACTATCAAAAAAACTAATAAAACAAGTAAAAAAACCAAAATAAAACTAAATAAATTTAAATTAATTGTTTTCGTTAAAATAATTTTTCTTAAATCTAATTACAAAACAAAACTAAATAAATAAAACCAAAACATAATTAATTAAAACAAACTAATAAAATAAACCAAGCCAACCAAAGCAAACCAACCAACCAAACCAACCAAAACCATCCAACCGAACCCGTGGACCCCCCAGACCCAATTTCTGCCAACTGTGTTGGCTGAAATTGTCCCCCCACCAATTTCAGCCAATAGTGTTGGCGGACCCTGTCTTTATTTCAAAATTATCCAAACTTGTTTCGTTTACATAAATTTAATATAAATTTATTTTGCTACAGTAAAATTTTTGAATTTATAATAATAGTTCTAATCTAAACAGATCAACCCCATAAAACTCATAGTGTTATAGTTGATATTAACGAGCCTACTAGTGACTAGTCCGAGCCAGAATTTGAATCCAGCCTGGTTGTCACCCCTAACCCCAATCCACCCTCACTTTCAAACCCAATCACTTTCTCACTCAATCCATCATCACTTTCTCCTTTGCTGTAGGTTGGTTCTAATACTAGGGTCTCGTTTGTTTCGCAGAATCATAATATTGGAAAAAAAAAGTCATTTATTTTCTATAATTTGGACGTCGATTGAACTTTTGAGTAAAGAAAAGTGATTTTCAATAAAAAAAAATATATGAGAAAAAGTGGTTTCCTCCACCCATCCATCCAAGTATTCAATTTTTCATATTTAAGTATTCATTTTTTTCTTATAATTTTTATGACATTTCCAAATACCAAAAAAAAAAAAATCAAAAAAAATTACAATTTTTCGAAAAAAAAAAAAAAAAATTTATGTGGTGGCCTAACATAATATAGTAACTTAAAATTACTTTACGTTATTCAAAAAGACGACAAAGAATACGTTATTTTTAAGTCCAAATATGTGTGAATATGTGTCTCTAAGTTATCTTGGTTATTTAATTTCTAGGAATAAACAAATAAAACACCTATTACCTCTAACTCTCATCCTATATTAGATCAATCAAAGACAGAATCTAGATTCGTCGATGTGGAGGCAGAGTGGATGTGTTTCTCAACAAAACTAGGTACAACTTTAGACAACAAAGTTAGCTGTCACCATAGATACTTTCAGAATAATACGTCCCTCCCAATCAAGGAAGAACAGCTCCAAAAACAAAGAAATTGATGAAGATCTATTTATTTTGGGGAATTATTGTGGTGTTATTCTCACGGGAAAATTAGGATGATCATAGGGTACAAAAGAGGAATATCTCTTTATTCCAAAATAAGAATGACATCAATCTTATCTTGGTCTATCCCAACTTGTTACAAATATAACAAATCAAAAGAGAATTACCCAAAAATTGAAGAAAACGTTAATTGTATAACGTTAGAATTAACTCTCTAGTTTAAGTGTAATATGAAGATAGTACCAATCTAAATGCACAGAAATGTGTGACAGTCAGAATATATCTCCATTATATATATATATATATATATATATATATATATATATATATAAATGAGATATAATCCATAGGCTCATATTCCTATATGAGTCATACACATGTGGGCCAATAGAAATAAATTTTTACATCCCATGTGCACCCATGTGTACTAGTATATTCCATTTCTAATAGTCCACATGTGCATTGGCTCATGTAGAAATATGAGGCTATGGCTCATATCCATTTTTTCATATATATATATATATATATATATATATATATATATATATATATATTGTCGTTATTGACATTCCTAAAATATCATCCTGCACAGCTCTTTAATTTAATGCAGGAGTATATTTAAAATTTGAATGTTAGAACCCCCATGCGTTCACAAATTAATGTCAGCTCCCCCACTGCCGCATGTCTCTCCACTAACCACTAGGGTAGAGGGACATTGGAATATATATATATATATATATATATATATATATATATATATATATATATATATAGAAAGAGAGAGAGAGAGAGAGAGAGACAGATAAACGGTCATAATGTTCATATTTCAAATGAGTCATGCACATGTGGACCAATTGGAATGAACTTATACATCCCATGTGCATCCATGTGCACTAGTATACTCTATTTCTATTGGTCTATATGTACATGACTGATATAAAAAAATGAACACTATGACTCATATCTCGTTTACCCATATATATATATAGTTTTGTAATTAACTATTAGTTGGTTGTGCTCAACTTGATAAGGATCCTCAATCACATAGAAATCTTCTTGAGATATTTGATTCTAACAACCATAATGCTTATATATACTTTGTACATAGCAACCCTAAAAGGGATGCATTAATAACAAATATAAATTTCTCTCTTCCTTCTTTTTATCCTCTCTTACAATTGTTTCTAGAATTCTTTAGTCGATTTTTAACTACAACATGTTATCGGCACATAGTTTTACCACACAAAGCTAAAGAATCGCATAATCTTCCTTGTGATTTACTAGTATAAATGATTTAACTTTTTTATGATCTAATCCTTTCTGTTTTTGTTTTCTTAACAGATTAAGAGAAAATTGTCCCTCTAAATAACAGTTCTGACCTTTAGGGCCGGTAGTAAACATCCATATCGTGGAAAACATGTCCTACCTCTGTCATTTCCATGAAAAATTAGAATTTATAGATTTTTCTTATGGTTTAGCATTACGATTTAATAGTCACCGATAAGTTAAATTAAGATTAATTATGATAAAAAATTGTAGAAATAAATTCCTATTTTCCAACATCTAGAAATTTTAGTTTTAGGTTTTGGATAGGTATATGAGTTTGTGGCCAAATTTTATCCAAATATTTCATCAAAAGTTCAAATTATGTTAGTGACAAATTAGGGTTAAAATACTGGATTTTCTGTTAAATAATCAGTCCGGTTTTCAATTTTTCAAAAATAAGAATTAATAGATTTAATTGATAAAATTCTAGTATGTTGTGACCAATATATTAGTTATCATAAAAAATTTACATCAAGGCAAAATTTGTTCTTGACTGGGAGTTGTTTAAACACTAATATCTACCCCTATTTAAAACATACTTTGAAAACCAATTTCTAGGAATTAACAAACATAATTTTAAAATTCACCAAAAGTATATTTTAAATAGTGGACTTGGACACGAGACTTACCAAAAAAAAAAAGGGGCAAAAGCAGATCATAAGCTAGGTGAAATTTGCCTTGAAAGTCAGTATAACCCTGAAAGTCAGTCTAATCATATAGGATTTGCATAGCAAAAAGTCATATAAATTTTCTAAATGAAAACTTTAATTTGTTTAAAATATTCCATAATAGTAGTACAAAAAAAAAACTATAATTACTAAAATTGAATTATAATGCTGATTAGGGTCTTTGGTACACTTTCTAGATTATAGGTCACTTATTGGTCTGTTATAAGTTTTTCGAGATACCCGAAATCACTTAGGTCAAAATGATACAAATTAATTCTAGAAATTCTATAATTTCAGAAATTGGTGTTCTAAACTTTCTGGCGTCATATTACACTATTTTAAGCTAAAGTTTCCATTTGTTAGTTATAAGCTTCAGAATGTCGTCCTTGTAAACTTAATTCGACTACATCTTGTTGAAGTACCATTATGACAGTTCTAAAAGAGGGTGAATAGAGTGCAGCAAAAATAATTATCCAACAAAACAATTAAGGCTAAGCTACCAACTGAGATATGCAGTAATATATCAAGTATATATGGAAGTAAATAAAGTTTAGAGAGCAAACACAAACACCGAGATTTTATACTGATTTTTTTCGTGGAGGACTAGTCCAGTTCCGAGAACTCTTGCTCGGAGTTAAATCTACTATAAACCAATAGTTTAATACAAAGTCTTACCGTTTTTTTACAACAATGTACTTTGATCCGAAGGGCACGCTGACTTCAGACTTTGCGTAAGAAGACTTGAATTTTCAAGCTCTTTACAACTTGAGACAAACTTCTAATCGAGATCGCACTTGGCACTAGAAAGCTGGAAGACTTGTCTTGGGAATAGGAAAGTTTAGGCTCAGATATACTACTCAAGAGAAGATGAGAAAAAATGAGTGAATGAGTTGATGAAAATGAGTGAAACTCATCTCTATTTATAAGATTTTCTGTGATAGAGTTCGGGCAAAGTTCGGTCCTCAAACGTTCATAAATTCGAACGTTATAAGCCTGATCAATCGGAAGAAAATTCTGACTAGGGTTTCAGTTTTACCCTAACCGAGTTCGGCCAGAGTTTGGGGTAAACTCGGTCCGAGTTCGATTGCCATCATTCCAGAATGTTTTGACTTGGTTTCAGGCTTGTTTTGACTTGATTTGGGCTAGGTAATTGGTTGGGTTCGAATGCTGATTAGGTCTGGGTTTAGGTAGGCTTATTTTAAGTGGACTTTGGACTTTGAGGTAGGGTGCATCTAGTTGCCAAAATGTGATCCGATGTACATAAGTCCTAGACTCAATAAAGTATAAAATATATATAATAAAATATAAAATGACCAGACACAAATGGTAGCAATCTTCAGTGAAATAGCAGCTTTTGACGTTGTCGTAGCAATCTTCAGTTGAACCATATTGCAGTGTATCGAACCGTAGTTTAGTTAATTATTGAAATCAGGTTGACCATGACCAGATGGGCCAATACTTGTTAACCTATTTCATAAGTTGTTAATAACTTCACTAGGGTTTCATGTTCAAATAAAATTAATAAAAAAAACTACCTAATTATCTAATAATGATTATTAGGGATTTAAATGCTACAATTTTTAACTTCGCCTTTGGGAGAAGGATGACTATTTCTTCCAAAATTCATATTATATTGAGGTTTATCTTGAACCTGGAATTCATAAAGTGAACCCGAAGTTCATAAGAAATTAAAGTTAGTAATCCATTAATAAAAAATTGAAAACTTAAATTAAGCATTATATGTTGAGAACCAAAAGTTTGACATAATTAATCGGACTATACTATGTCTAAGAACACGACATTCTAATATCTTGTTTTTTCCTCCACTACAATGTTGAACCAAAACAAGCTCGATTTCAATGTATTATAAGTTTTCAAAAGAAACTACTTAAAGTGTATCCAAGAAGTTAAGCATCACCTCTCTGCAAAAAAGATGAGAGCAACCATTAAGCCTCTTAATAAAGATGATGAAGGTGCGAAGGCATATTCCATGAGCTTCATCCACAAGCATATGCTAGAGGCGTTACAAATCGAGTACCTTGTTGAAGAGGGACAAATGGCTCTCTGGATGGCTCCTTAAGAGGGTTTTGACCATTATCGTCTCATCTACTTGCCAGAAGCAAGGTATGACTAACAAAACCTTTACTATTAAGATTTTAAATAAGTGAATGATTACAATTCAAAAGTTTGTTGCATTTAATCCCTCCTTAAATTTATAAGGAGGACTTGACAGAGAAAGATAGCAAAAATTCCTACACCTTTAATATGCTCATGATACAGCAATATAGATAGCAAAAATTCACCAAGTTTCATAGTTGACCACTCTCATGTTGCTCACTGAAAAGAACAATGAACTCCTGATGAAGAACCATCAGGGCCACCATACTAAAGCGAATGTCATCATATTGTCTGAAGGCAATGCAAGGTATTCCGGAAGCCAAAACTGACAAGATCGAAAAAGGGTCGTAGCCGGATGGGTGACTCAACCACCTGAAAAGGGAGAGGAATCAGGATGATCAAAGTGGAGACCACGACAACAAGCACGCCCAACCATCTCCCAGGCTTGACAACTTCAAGAAGAAGAAGGATGCTCTTGCTTCTACTTCTCCTTCCCTAACTTGTGCTATCATGGTTACGTGATATACCTTTGGTCTCACATGTATCATGCCTCTAACCATGTAGTAACTGAGTATCATTCACGTATTCATTAGAGGGAGACCAATGTGGTCAAAGTGGATGATTCATTCGACACTACGTTGAAATGGGATACTTCCACCAACATATGAAGAATAAATAGATATACATGCCTTTTTACGCCTCATCTTTTGATTTAATTGGTACTAATAAATGAGATATTATAGTTTAATTTTATTTGGATAATATTTTTGGTAATTATATTTTGTTCACTTAAATTTCATATCTTTTGCATACATTTAACCAATTTTTAATTAATTTATCTCTGGTGTGACAAGCAGGAAAGTTAGATGTCTGGTAGACAATGTGACTATACACACGATTCTCCATGAGCGGAAATACATTTCCAACTTCGCCACTAAACAAAATGCTCTGACAACTTATCAAGTTCATCAAACCTAATAGATGGGTATGGAATTGTCCATTAATATTCACCAATGGTTCTAAATTTACTACCGAAGATGCCTTATATTCTTTCCATTCTGGAAGAACGTTGTTGATTTTTAAGGATATTCGTTAAAATAATTATCAGGCTAAGATAATTGATAAAAATAGAGTGGAGTATCTTTGCATAACTTTCAATGTATATGGTTAGAAGCGTACCTTGAAAAAGATGGCTCACCTTACGAACTATAACCATTTGGGTAATATAGACCCATTACATGATCGTACCTTCTTCAGGTCAAGATTTGATTTGTTGCATCATTAAATATACACATGTGCATCACCTTACAAGCAGTAAGGATCTTGTGTATTCGAATAAGCATATACCTTGGAGAAGTTGAATAGCAAAGATACACTTTGAGAATCACTCTTTTCTATACTTTGAGAATCACTCTTTTCCACAACAGATTCAAGGGGATATTTGTGGAACAATCCAACCATAATGCAAGTCATTTAAATATTTTATGGTATTATTTGATGCATCGACTGGCTGGTTACATGTATGCTTGTTGTCCCTGGTGCAACTAATTAAATTGTTGGCTCACTACCCATACTATTAAATAAAGTCCATAAGACTTGATAATGCTGAACAATTCATATTAAAGATATTTGATGACTATTATATGTCTCTTTGATTTTAAATTGAATATTCGGCTCTCTTAGTTTACCCTAAAAACTGTCTCACAAAAGCTTTTATTAAGCATATTAAGTCATTCGCTAGAGCTTTGGTGATGCACACCAAACTTATCGTTTCATCTTGGTGCTACGTTGTATTACATGCTGGTATGTTGGTTGAGGCATATTGCCACTTAACTGGGTACGAACCTAACTTTTGTATTTTTATATATTTTTTGGTGTGCAACCTATGTTCCAGTTACACTGTCACAACACACCAAATTGAGCCCATCAGAGAAGATGAGAATCTATGTCGGTTATGATTCACCATTAATTATTCGCTATTTAGATCCCTTAATAGGTCCTCTTTACTGCAAGATTTAAAGATTGACATTTTGATGAGACAATCTTACCACCATTATGAGGAGATGAGAACATAAATATTCCAAAAGAATGATGCAAATTGACACAATTTTTGTCTATTTTGCCTCACCTTTATCCTCGTACCACTCAATGTGCACTACTAAAATTTGTCCAATTAGCGACGTCATTAGCGACGTAAGAATAAAACGTCGATAAATCCTAAGAATTTAGCGACGCCAACAGAAAATGTCGCAATATGTCTCAGTTGGAGACGTCTAGCGACTAAAATTATTATTATGGAAATAGACACCGGTAAAAGTCGCTGAACGTTGCTAATATTTTAATTACAACGACGTATTTAGCGATGTTGTAACATTTACGTCGCAGTATATTAAAAAAGCGACGTTTAGTGACGCCTTTTTGATACGTCGCTAAAATTTTAATATAGGGTTTTCATTTCCTCCCATTCATTTTATTCCCACAATTTTGAACCACCCATTGAGACCCAGGCGACCTCGAGATCCAGGTGACCGTAACCCCCTCCGGCTCCCCCTCCAGCGCTCCAGCTCCGTGACCCCCTCCGGCTCCCCTTTTGGCTCCCCACCTCCGTGCCCCCCTCCGGCTCCCCCAGCGCTCCGGCCCCCTTCCCACCGCTCTCGATCAGTCAGCCCCCCTCCTCGGTCAGGTAAACACTAAACCTAATTCTCATGACACCGATACAGACACAGAGATATTTTGACACGAACACACACACACACACTAATTATTCTGACATTAACACGGACACACTAACACTAACATGGAGTGTGTGTGTGTGTGTGTGTGTGTGTGTGTGGTGATTGGTGCGGACACATTGACACTAACACTAACACTAACACATTTATAGTCTATTCGAAATGACACTGTCACAGACACATTGACACTAAGACTAAAACAGACACACACTACAATGAGAGGTGAAGGCCTACGAGCCATATGCTTGTGCTATAAATTAGGGTTTGTGAACTTAAGAATCATTTATAGAGTTTGCTTACTAGTTTTCTCTTTTTATAGAGTGATTGTCATGATGTCTAGGTGTTGTTGGATTAGGAATTTGTAGTGTTAAATCCATTCAACTCATCTTGTGGACTAGAATTTTTTTTAGGTGTAGTTGGATTGGGGTTGGATATGATCATGTGTTGCTCGTTCTATTATCCAAGTTAAATGACGTTCATATGCGTGTAGACTTAAAAAATACTTTAAGACAACCATACCCTCCCAATATTTGTGTTCATGTGTGTCAATTAGTAGTGTATATGAGTGTCGAGTGGTAGAGTATCCTTGGGTGGATGATGGTGTATTTGTACTAGTGTATCGTGTGTGTTTAAGAGAGTGGGGTTCGGGGTATGTATACACAGTGCAGTGTGTGTGTGTGTGTGTGTGTGTGTGTGTGTGTGTGTGTGTGTGTGTGTGTGTATGTGTGTGTGTGTGTGTGTGTGTCAAGTACATGAGAGTGTCCAAGTGAGAGGTTTGTATGTATATATGTTTAAGTGAGGGATTAATGAGCTAGTGAGGGTTACTAATCTATATAGATAGATACATATATAAGGGTATAGAAATATACAGTTATAGAAGTAGGTATAAATATGTGTTGAGTGTCAAGAGTGATTAGCCTATAGTGTATGTTGGTACCAAGTGACGTGACGTCAAACATATCCTTTTCAGAGAATGGCTCACATTGAATATGTAACGTCACACATATCCTTTATTAGTGTTCACATGTGTATCCATCTTTGCATCCATTTGGATAATATACTTGAACGATATCTTTTCATCTTTGAAAAATTATCTAGAAATGGTTCCGAATTACTACCTGCATCATCGTTCGTGGATGTACAACCGTCATCTTGATGACATATACGGTGTGCGGGATAAATTCATGCAGGGGTGGAACAGTTCCTGTAGTTCGCCAAGGCGTTCCCTCAGTACATGGACGACACCAAAATTAAGTATCCGTGTGTGAGATATCGTAACTTGAAATATCACTCAGAAGTACATACCAGTTCATAAAAGGCCTGAACGATGACCTGAGGAAGGACATTATGAATCAGGATTGTACATCATACATTAAGGCCTTTAAGGAAGCGGTACAGAATGAACAGTTTACACCATGAAGGGCTGTGAAAAAGGGCATCAACAAATTAGAACCCTCCTTCCAAAAGATACCAAGATGGAGAGAAAAAGATAGAGGGTAAACAACGACCTAGACTTGAGTGCAGCTATTGTGGCAAGCAAGGGCACGGAGTAGAAACTTGTCATATTGCTAACGGGGAGTGCTTTAACTGCAGTCAAAAGGGCCATCTTCTGAGAAACTGTCCGACCAAGAGGCCCGCGCCATGTGACTGCAACAAGAATGCCGGACGTGGCCAGGATCAGAATCCCGTGCCAGCCCCGGTTTAAACTGATCAGACGAGAAGGCCTAGAGTTTATCGGTTGAATATTGAGCGTGATATGAGCGAACACGATGTTGGTGAGTCTGATTCCTTTGACCTCTTGATACTTTGCCCCTCGACTCCTTGATCTCTTAAGTTTTGAGGACGAAACTTCTTCTCATTGGGGTATTATGTAATGCCCCGCTTCTAGAGGGTTACTTATGGAACACTTGTTACTTTGACTCGGTTGAGAATCGAGTCTCAGGAAAACCTTACCGCTAAAACAACACGGGCGAAATACAATAAACCCTTCAAACTGATGGAATAACTTCTATTAAAATGAGTTCAAGAGTTTTTGTTGGTTGTTTTGCTGCTTGATTTTGTGTTGTTTTGTGTTTTGCCTTGCTTTCGATGACTTGGTTTTTCATAATTCACTTTTCCGCTTGCACATTCATTTTGAATCATAAGAGAAAGAGATCGAACTATGCTAACTAAGTGTTGGTGCAATTTCAAGATGCATAACCAAGGAGTGATCGTTGCGTAAGTCTTTCCCATCCTCTCGTTGATTCATTTGGTGAGTGGCTTCAGCCCTTCGATGAATCCTTTGTCTTCACGACTTAACAAAATTGATCTCTAGTTCACTTGAATTATATATCCCTATGCTAAATGTTAACTCATTAACACGACATGCTAAAAAGATAGAAATTGTATGCTAGATTTATAGAACTGCTACTTCCTTGTTTCTTGTTAAAAGGACTATACTGCTTGAAACATAGAATTTGCCTTGAACTCGTTTAAGAGAACTGATGCTTGACCCTTATCCAATGTTGTACATAGATAACCCCTTATTGTTTGAAATAATTGATATGACAGATTGAAGAGCTAAGTCTCTATCGAAAGGAGATAGTCCCTATAGATGCATTTTTGTTCAACTGTTGCTATAGAAATATTATTTTCGGATAGAACACATTCATCACATCGATCTTGGACAACTTGTGCACAAGGTACCGTCTCTCGAGCGGTTCCCGGGGCACTGTAAATCATTCGGCCTTGGAGAGATAATCAAAACACCCTGAGGCTTATAGTCCTCACGATTAGGGGGGTGTTATATCTAATAGTTAGCCTGGGCTTGTAGTCCTAGCTGCTATTCATGGATTTTTCCATGGACCATCATATAGTTAGGTCGCATGCTAGGTTTACCTTCTTGCATACTTAATACTTGATGCCAAGATTGATTCATAAGTTTATTCATATATGCACATTATGGCTAACTTGTGTGTCTGCTGTAGGGATAACCGTTCGACCATGGGTAAGAATTATCATATGCATGATTCAATTTATCGTTTATATTTTTTTGCATGAATTGTTAAACAGGAACTAGACAACTAGATAGATCACCTAACAATGTTAGCTTCACATGTTTACTTAGTGTGAATTTCTAGGTGAGTTTGGACACGGTCGCTCACCAGTACATGTTGTAGTACTGACCCACGTTTGTGGGCAAATCTTCAGGTTCTAGTATGGAGAGCTTGGCGAGCATTTTGAACCAGTATTAGTGCATCCATCCAGCGAAATTGTGCTCGTGCTGCTTCCTTAGCTTTTTTTTCCTGTGTGCAAGCTCTTCTTCTGCTAGTTGTTTTGATTTTTGGTCCTACTACAAGGACATCATGTATGGGTATTGTGGCTAGTTTTGGGTTTGTAAAAAGGGATGTAGCCATCTATGGCATATTTTTTAACCAACCAAGCAAGTACTTTGTAATTCATGTATTCAATAAAGAAAGTATTTTGTGTTCTTATCAAATATGATCAACTTTGGTTCTCTGTATTTTAAATTATGTGTCTCTATATATGTATATTTTTGTCTAACTTGTGTCTTGTGCAGGTACTATGCCTGGTGGAAGTACAACTTAGTCTTGCATGGTATCGCACCCAAGCGAGGATGATCTGTTTCGTAGGGACCAAGCGAGAACGATCGGCCCTTACGGGACTGGGGCATGATAATGCATTCCTCGCAGCCTTCGCAGGCATCAGCATGAGCCCATGCGAGCATTGCCCACCAGATTACTAACCTGCGTGACGAGTTGCTATGGAGGATTACGGAGCGGTCACAGTCTGCGCCGCAGACGAACGATGCGATGATCACCACACGTTTTGATTCGCTCGAGCATAGCCATATAGAGCTCAGGACTCTGAGCCATACGTAGAGCACAGCCTTATGGAGCTCAGGACTATGGGCCAGACGACAGAGCGCAACTTGGCAACTCTGGCTTCGTCTACGGAGCGCAGATAGACGGAGCTGGAGGGGTCATATACTGTAACACCCCGTTCCGTTCTAGCGGACTGCCGACTCAATCGGCAAAAGTACAACTGTCCTGACCAGCTTTGCCTCAAATGGGAAGCAAAGGATATCCAGACTTGTCCCTACAGGAATCCAGCTTAGGCTTTCAGAGGCTCGCTTGGCGTATCGCTCTACCGAGGCGAATCATCGCTAAGGTGGGTGGCTACGGTGAACTTGTCTTTGCTTAGCCAGCACACATAAAATCTAAAATATTCATGCTAGTCGCTAGGTGAATCACCCCCTGCATGCTAATGAAACCAACGCATCTAGCTAAGGAAATAATTCCAACTTGTATTACTATGCTAGAACATGGAAAATGAAATACTGCTTATATATGTTCAGACCCTCGCATGCTAAGTCCCTAACGATTTCATCTCTCTACTTACCTTCAGGCCCGAGCAAACGTGTTTACTTATGTTCCTTAGAAAACGCATGCTTGTCTGCTTGAATGTTGCCTTGTTTTCATCCAAACCCCAAAAGATTACTAAGTAGTCGTTCCGTGCATGATTGAACCTGCAAGTATCCGGGACCGTTAGGTCACCAGGCAGCCCCGAGCCAGGGGAATGCATCAAGGCAAGATATTCACTGTACAGAATCATGATTCAAGTATCTCGTGTACTCGTGTTCTTGTGTGCACTCGTGTTCTCTTGTTCTAGTGCACTCTTGTTCTTGTGTATCTCGTGATAATTGAAAAGACCCAATGATTGCATGTCGCGGACAACTCGAAAATAAGGTATAGTTCCACGGACGGTCACCGGGGCACTGGGACCGATCCAATCCGTATGGAACTCACGTTATTGTATAGTCCATTGTGCTGGACGAGATGGCATGTAGCACTCCTTGTTCTTTCGCTGCATACCATTCTCTCCAGTGACTGAACCTTACTGTATAGTCTATTGTGCTGGACGGGATAGCATATAGCGCCCCTTGTACTTTTGCTGCATACCATTTCCGCTAGTGACTATTGTCCTTTATGGCTACGCCATCGACTCGTGTTCATATAGATAAGTCATCCTCGCTTAGCGGCTATCTGCGTGCGAGTCACTGCATCGCATCAATGAACAATTGAACGCCTGAACGATCATGTTAAAACGACCCTCGTGTTTGCATATTATATGCCTCTTGAATGTTTATACTTGCCCGTGCATGGATTTATAATGTTTGCCTTGGACAGGGAAGGCTAAATGGTAAGTCTCGCCGTGTTTCCTCTAACATCGCACGACGCACTGTCCGACACGTTAGGCTATTCAATGTTTGCATGAAACTGATCCTAAGGCAACTAGAAAGACAACTAAATAGTTGTGCACGGAACCTGTATTACGTGTTTGGATTTGTCGAGCGGGCGAGTAGCTTCCCCACCAGTGAATTCAATGTACTGATAATCCACCAGTTTGTATGCAGGGTGCGGGAGAACCTCGTTCAGTGCGGATGCCTCCTTCGTGCGTGCTAAGATGTGGAGATCACTTCGAAGCAACGGTGTGTCCGGAACTGAAGCACATATACAAAACATAATATTGGAACTCGCCTGAACATCGCCTGTACAATCATTCCACAATTGTAGCCACTAAGAGAGAGGCTTGAGCGACTTGTAATCTTGGCTATACGCCGCCTGTAACACATATTCATATCAATAAAAGATCTTGCTTTACTTAAACTTGTGTTTCAATGCTTCCGCTATATTGTCGACTTAGTGAACCTGTTATCAAATCGCTATGCGTTTATGACTCCGCTGCACTCAAAAAATCTGTGCGACTCTGTGGCTTAGAATTCTTGCCGCCAGCCAATAAACTATGGCCTTGCACGGGCGTGGATCACGCTCGTGCGACATCACGCCCGGATGGGTCAAGCGATCGTTCCGCGGGAGCGCTGGCGAGGGTGATTCCCGCCTAGCGGGAACGACCGATTTGCCTGCGGGAGATTGGGGCATGACATATTGGTATCAGAGCCTGGCTTCTACGCCTTTGGACTTCGATTCGATATCTCTGTTTCGAAAGCTCGTTCATGGATTATGTGCACGCTCTCTCTCAATGCCTTGATGGGATGTTCCAACAATAAGTCTAAATACTTTCAAAATATATTTTGAATGATATGGAATGCTTGCTTGTATGTTGTTGTGCTGCGAGTGGCCTTTGTGCCAACCTGTGCGAACCCTTGAGAGTATTGCTAGTAGCTTGTCCGATTTTACTAACTCTAAGTTTGGTTGAATGCATCTATTCGAGGGACGCCTTGAACTAGTGCACCATCCAAGACTTAAGAAAATGTGAAACTCGAGTGCTGAGACTTCGCTATCACTAAGCTGGTTGACGTGTTCACGCTAGAGGGGCCCTTCGAAAGTGCACATGATCAAGTCTAAGCGATATGCTGATTTCGACGCTTGTACAAGTGAATATCCAAATGAACAAGTACAATGACTTGTCTAGGATTGCCTCAACCCTAGATTACTGCTTGTCCTCAGTAAGTCTCGAGGACGAGACTTTTTCTGAGTTGGGTAGGATGTAACACCCCGTTCCGTTCTAGCAGACTGCCGACTCAATCGACAAAAGTGCAACTGTCCTGACCCGCTTTGCCTCAAATGGGAAGCAAATGATATCCAGACTTGTCCCTACAGGAATCTAGCTTAGGCTTTCAGAGGCTCGCTTGGCATATCGCTCTACCGAGGCGAATCATCGCTAAGGTGGGTGGCTACGGTGAACTTGTCTTTGCTTAGCCAGCACACATAAAATCTGGAATATTCATGCTAGTCGCTAGGTGAATCATCCCCTGCATGCTAATGAATCCAACGCACCTAGCTAAGGGAATAATCCCAACTTGTATTGCTATGCTAGAACATGGAAAATGAAATACTGCTTATATATGTTCAGACCCTCGCATGCTAAGTCCCTAACGGTTTCATCTCTCGGCTTACCTTCGGGCCCGAGCAAACGTGTTTACTTATGTTCCTTAGAAAACGCATGCTTGTCTGCTTGAATGTTGCCTTGTTTTTATCCAAACCCCAAAAGATTACTAAGTAGTCGTTCCGTGCATGATTGAACCTGCAAGTATCCGGGACCGTTAGGTCACCAGGCAGCCCCGAGCCAGAGGAATGCATCAAGGCAAGATATTCACTGTACAGAATCATGATTCAAGTATCTCGTGTACTCGTGTTCTTGTGTGCACTCGTGTTCTCTTGTTCTAGTGCACTCTTGTTCTCGTGTATCTCGTGATAATTGGAAAGACCCAATGATTGCATGTCGCGGACAACTCGAAAACGAGGTATAGTTCCACGGACGGTCACCGGGGCACTAGGACCGATCCGATCCGGATGGAACTCACGTTATTGTATAGTCCCTTGTGCTGGACGAGATGTAATATAGCGCTCCTTGTTCTTTCGCTGCATACCATTCTCTCCAGTGACTGAACCCTACTGTATAGTCCATTGTGCTGGACGGGATGGCATGTAGCGCCCCTTGTACTTTCGCTGCATACCATTACCGTCAGTGATTATTGTCCTTTATGGCTATGCCAGCGACTCGTGTTCATATAGATAAGTCATCCTCGCTTAACGGCTATCCGCGTGCGAGTCACTGCATCACATCAATGAATAATTGAACGCCTCAACGATCATGTTAAAACGACCCTCGTGTTTGCTTATTATATGCCTCTTGAATGTTTATACTTGCCCGTGCATGGATTTATAATGTTTGCCTTGGACAGGGAAGGCTAAATGGTAAGTCTTGCCGTGTTTCCTCTAACATCGCACTGCCCGACACGTTAGGCTATTCAAAGTTTGCATGAAACTGATCCTAAGGCAACTAGAAAGACAACTAAATAGTTGTGCACGGACCTGTATTACGTGTTTGGATTTGTCGAGCGGGCGAGTAGCTTCCCCACCAGTGCATTCAATGTACTGGTAATTTACCAGTTTGTATGCAGGGTGCGGGAGAACCTCGTTCAGTGCGGATGCCTCCTTCGTGCGTGCTAAGGTGTGGAGATCACTCCGAAGCAACGGTGCATCCGAACTGAAGCATATGTACAAGACATAATATTGGAACTCGCCTGAACATCGCCTGTACAATCATTCCACAATTGTAGCCACTTGGCACGCTTTACTGTTTTTGAGAGAGAGGCTTGAGCGACTTGTAATCTTGGCTATACGTCGCCTGTAACACATGTTCATATCAATAAAAGATCTTGCTTTACTTAAACTTGTGTTTCAATGCTTCCGCTATATTGTCGACTCAGTGAACCTGTTATCAAATCGCTATGCGTTTATGACTCCGCTGCACTCGGACAATTTGTGTGACTCTGTGACTTAGAATTCTTGCCGCCAGCCAATAAACCATGGCCTTGCACGGGCGTGGATCACGCTCGTGCAGCATCACGCCTGGATGGGTCAAGCGATCGTTCCGCGGGAGCGCTGGCGAGGGTGATTCCCGCCTAGCGGGAACGGCCGATTTGCCTGCGGGAGATCGGGGTGTGACATATACGGCCATGAGCGACTCACTTGCGAGGACCCATGTAGTGCCGGATTTGTTGAGCCGGTCGGTGGTGGAGAACACTTCGAGGGTGGTATCTTCCATGGATTCATACAATGCTCGACTGCAAGCATTAGAGCAGATACGTCCTCCTGGTCCGCCGACATCGACACCGCCTCCTTCACTGCCTCCTCCATCCGCATCGGTGACGCTTTCACATGTGCAGTATGAGTTTCTTCTATCCCAGATGCGTGGCGATGCTCCTCCTAATCAGTAGTAGTCCTTGTTTGGACAGGGTTTTGTGTGTATTGGCCCATTCTTGGGTCTTTGATATATTTATTTTATACTTTTTATTATATTCTGAGATGCATGTGACATTTATTTTAAAATCATTTATCTACTTCTTGGGTCATATTTAGTGTAATATAATGTAAACCCCCTCACCCAAAATAGATATTTTGCATATATTTTATATTATTATATTTATTATAGATTATTTTAAATATTGAATTTCTTTAGAGTATTCTCTTAGTTAATTAGAAAATAAATTTCTTAATAAATTTACTTATATAAATATATATTTAGAATCATTTTTAGGCTATTTTAAATTTTTGAAGATTTTTCTAGAATTTTAGGGTAATTAAAATATAAGACACATAAATTTTTAGGACTTCCATGATTTACTATAAGACCATACTTACATATTATTCCTACCAAATATTTATTTTAGGTTAAAATATTTAATTATATTTTTTGTAATTTATTTAGAATTTTAAGAAATTTATTTTGATTTTTGAAATTATTTAGGATTTATTTGGTTATATATAGTCTTAATATTAGATAGATGCTAATTTAGTGTTAATAGATATTAAAAAGATTATATATAAATTATTTGTATTATCTTTAATTCTATTTAAGATTATAAATTATTGAGATAAACTCAAACTCTATTTTAAATTAATTCAAATCCTGAGTCTACTAGGAAAACAACTTTATGCATATCATATCCTTATTTAAACTCATCCTAACATATCTAAATTAACAAATCCTAGTCGTATTCAATTAAGTAGTCTCCACAATTATAAATACCTATTAGACTTATGGAATAAACTCTTCTTTCATATTTTTCTTCCCCAAACTCCACTCTTTTTCGTCCAAGTCAAAATTCGTCATAAATTCAGCCTCATTTTCTAGTAGTTATGACGACTTAAAAAGACGATATCTCCTAGCTCTGAACTCCAAACGCGCTCCAGTTTTTTTTGTTAGAACTATATCAAGGTTAATTTTCTAAATATATAAATTATTTTAATAATTTATGATCCTATTTTTCTAAAAAATTCTAAAAGTGCCAGTTGTCCGAAATCAGACGCATTTTCGTATTTTTGAGATTTCGGGAGATCCCGAATTCGGAATTATGAATCGTTTGAAGTTTCAGAATATTGACATGATAAATTTACATAAAATAATATTTCCAAAATTTAACAAGTAAGTTTAATTTACTGTAAAATTTGTGCAACGTAGAGATAAATAGGAAACCACCGAAAATTGTCATCAGTGCGCCCTTATAGACATAACTCTTTATCAATTTATGATTTTATGAAACCGTTGATTCTGGTATTCATGTAGCACTAAAATCTATAGAATTCTACACACAAATCAAGGATTTGAGTCGGTTGACCTTTTGGTCAACGGATTGGCTCGATTTGTATGTCATGGATCATAAATCCGTAAAGTTGACTTTCTTTGGACCAAAATTAGGGTTTAACAATAAAATCAGATTATAATAAGTTTAAACTACTATTTTAGGTTTTTTTATTCATAATTAAAATATATTAAAATGGAGGAACCTATTCACCCACTTTTGTAACCTAACTTGTTTAATTTATGTGACGGGTAGATATGACGCCGCCTTGAGTTGCGACTTCATCCCTTTTCAGACCAGGCAAGATACCTTACCAAATTGCTTGCAGTAATTTGCATGCTTATCATATTTTCATATATTCATTATATATGTATTTTTTTTCAGTCATAATTATATATTATATATATTGACACACACTTGACACATAGTATCATGGGAGGGGAGGACAATCAGTAGGCGTATGGGCTATATTCACTATGATAAATTATAGTAACTGGCACGCACTACGGTAGTTGTGTCGCGCTGGTCGCTACCCTCGAGGTATGTCAATTTCTGGTGTCACGATGGTCGCTACCCTCGAGGTATGACGACTTCTGATGTTCATGGACGTGTGTGTGAGTTATGAGAATAGATAGAGTATCCTATACCTACCCATATGTCAAAATGGTTGTCCTCACTATGTATTTTCATATATATTGTCTAGTATAGCGTACTTATATATTTTCTATCTATTATACATATTTTACTGTATTCAATTGGCATGCTTCTATGTATCTTGTTACGTCCCTCTGAGGACCTGGTCCCTTTTCAGGTGTAGACGATCATGACTATTTGCAGGAGGTCTCTCTTCGAGTCTCATTGTTCATTAGATATACTTATTTTTGTTCCTCTTATATTCTAGTTGGTAGTGGATTTGTCTTCGCCCAACTACTTGTTCTTATCAAGCATTTTATACTTGATTCAGTTATATAGTTGATTGGTTATTTGATTCTGTGGATGAGATCTAGTTATGCCCTGTGACTTGTGACAATATAGATATACCACATGTGAGTTAATATTCAAAATACAGCGTACGTGTGTATTATGGTATCCATATATTGGAGTTGTCATATACATACGGCTAGCATGCTTACGTATTCCTACTCCTACGTATTTTGGGACTGGGACATGACATATTTTTATGGTGGCCCATGCAGGTCAAGAGCATATTATCTCGGTTATGTTACTGTACCGAGCAAGCCTACGCATATAATTAGAATATAGGATCTCATCCACTTATTTAATCACCGCCCTTGGTTTTATTTTGCATTCTTTTTGATTGCTTGCATTGCATCTTGCTTGATCCTTTCATAACGTTAATCTTATCTTTTCTTTCGTGCTTGATAGGGGTTAGGAAGATGACTTGTACTAGGTATATACACTCTATTGTTCAATAACACTATTAATTAAATTCTTGTAAGTTTGGTAGTATGCCTCATAACCTAGTATCATATAATCCTTTTGACCCATTAATAAAGTGTAATTGAATGACACCAACTATATGCTAGCATAAGACAATAGTGTTTATCCAGATTATAGAACTAAGAGGCCCATACCCCCATTTGGTCGATTAGAGACTTAGACAAGAAGTTAGTATGACAACTGTAGTGGCACAACACCGATCTTCTTGGTGAACTTAAATTATTTTGTACCTTCCTTCATCATAATCCAGCGTACTTATATTTTCTGGACTACCTTCGCTTATGCTTCTATTTTATGGCCTAGTTTTGCAAGCTTATTCTTTTATCGAGCTTGTTCATGACATATGTGTTATTGGGGACGCCTACTATTATATCGCCTAAATCAGAATCAGTGTATTATGGTCTGATCAACCTTAATGCATTTGGTTCGCTCTTCGCATGACTACTTTACGTGGATTGAGATATAGTTGACTCAGCATGTTAGACGAATATACTTGCCTTTAGATATGTCCGAGCATATCTTATCGGTTACATAACTGTACTAATATGAGCATGTGAATAGGAATTTACCAAAATAAGATTTTAATCCATAACTGCCTTGACAACTCTCATTTTGAATTCTTTAATCGCCTTGAACCCCGTACTTTTATTCTATCGCCTCCTCCTTGAATTCTTTATTATCGTTTTTCGTCTTCCCCTAATTTGAAAAAATGAAATCTTGTGCTTAGGTATAAGTTTGATACACGGATAGTATTATATATACCCCATAGGCCAATTACATTACTTGGTGACTACCTTTTGTAATTAAGGGCATAAAATATGTGAGATACTTTATGGATTGAATGACACGATTAAATAATTTGAGGAAGTTTTCTTAAATATATAGCCTATGTAATAGATCGGTAAATTCTAAGTTGGGTAGAAGTTGCATTGTCAACTTGAGGTAAAAATTTTTAGATTGTAATCAAGTAAGATTAGATTGAGAAATTTAAGTCATTTTAATTTTAAAAATTTTTAGAAGAATGATTTAGATGATGAGGATTTAACTTTAAAGATAAGAATGCCTTATAGAATAAATTTTAAAATTTTGATATTGCAGACCAAATATTTATAATTTGAGCAAATGATTTAAATTTTGAATATTGGAGATTAAATTAACAATTTAAATTTTGAGGATAAAAATATATATATATATATATATATATATATATATATATATATATAACTCAAAACTTGAACAATGATGGATTGAATTCAAAATTTTATAATTTGATGATTTGAATTAAAAGTTGAATTTTGATTTTTGGATCAACTATTTGAAATGTTGATAATAGAAATTGAATTTAAAATTTGAAGAGTACAAAATTCTTAAGTTGAAATATAGAAATAAGATTTGATTATAATTGTTTAAAATCTATAGAAGATTATGATAGTTAAAAATCGTGATGTATTATTTGAGATGGGTTATTTAAATCTTGAAAATGTCATATAGATTTGAATTAAATTTGGATGTTGATTATTTAAAAATTTAGAAGAAATTATGATAGGTTAAATTTTGATTTAAACAGTTGTTATTTTAATTTTGAAGAGATTGTGACGGATTTGAATAGATTTTGTCATTTAAATTTTTGAGAAGATTGCGGTTGACTTGCCTTAGATACGAATGTGAAAGATTTAACAAATTATTCCTTATTTTTAATTTCAAGGATGCAATTTTTGTAAGTTGGGTAGATTGTAAACTCCCTCACCCAAAATTGATATTTTGTGTGTATTTTATATTATTATATTTATCATAGATTATTTTAAATATTGAATTTATTTAGAGTATTCTCTTAGTTAATTAGAAAATAAATTTTTTAATATATTTACTTATATAAATATTTATTTAGAATTATTTTTAGGCCATTTTAAATTTTTGGAGATTTTTCTAGAATTTTAGTGCAATTAAAACATAAGAAACGTAAATTTTTAGGACTTCCATGATTTACTATGAGACCATACTTGCATATTGTTCCTACCAAATATTTATTTTAGGTTAAAATATTTAATTATATTTTTTTGTAAATTATTTAGAATTTTAAGAAATTTATTTGAATTTTTAAAATTGTTTAGGATTTATTTGGTTATATATAGTCTTAATATTAGATAGATGCTAATTTAGTGTTAATAGATATTAATAAGATTATATATAAATTATTTGTATTATCTTTAATTCTATTTAAGATTATAAATTATTGAGATAAACTCAAACTCTATTTTAAATTAATTCAAATTCTGAGTCTACTAGGAAAGCAACTTCATGCATATCCTATCCTTATTTAAACTCATTCAAATCATATCTAAATTAGCAAATCCTAGTCGTATTCAATTAAGTAGTCTCCACAATTATAAATACCTACTAGACTTATGAAATAAACTCTTCTTTCATAATTTTTTCCTCAAACTCCTCTCTTTATTGTCCAAAAACAGTCAAAATTTGTCATAAATTCAGCCTCATTTTCTAGTAGTTATGACGACTTAAAAATACAATATCTCCTAGCTCCAGACTCCAAATGTGCTCTAGTTTTTTTGTTAGAACTATATCAAGGTTAGTTTTTTAAATATATAAATTATTTTAATAATTTATGAACCTATTTTTTCAGAAAATTCTAAAAGTGCCAGCTGTTCGAAATCAGACGCGTTTTTGTATTTTCGAGATTTCGGGAGATCCCGAATTCAAAATAACTAATCGTTTGAAGTTTCAGAAAGTTGACATGATAAAATTACATAAAATAATATTTGCAGAATTTAACATATAATTTTAATTTAATGTCAAATTCGTGCAACGTAGAGGTAAATAGGAAACCACCAAAAATTATCATCAGTGCGACCTTGTGGACATAACTCTTTACCGATCTGTGGTTTTATGAAACCGTCGATTTTGGTGTTCATGTAGCACTGAAATCTATAGAATTCTACACAAAAATCAAGGATTTGAGTCAGTTGACTTTTTGGTTAACGGATTGGCTCGATTTGTGTGCCACGGATCACAAATCCGTAAAGTTGACTTTCTTTGGACCAAAATTAGGGTTTAACAATAAAATCAGATTATAATAAGATTAAACTACTATTTTAGGTTGTTTTATTTATAATTAAAATAGATTAAATTGGAGGAACCTATTCATCCACTTTTGTAACCGAACTTGCTTAATTTATGTGACGGATAGATATGACGACGCCTTGAGTTACGATTTCATCCCTTTTCAGACCAGGCAAGATACCTTGCCAAATTGCTTGCAGTACTTTGCATGCTTATCATATTTTTATATATTCATTATATATATCTTTTCTTTCAGTCATAATTATATATTATATATATTGACACACACTTGACACATAGTATCATGGGAGGGGAAGACAATCAGTAGGCGTATGGGCTATATCCACTCTGATAAACCGTAGTAACTAGCACACACTATGGTAGTTGTGTCGTACTGGTCGCTACCCTCGAGGTATGTCAATTTCTGGTGTCGCGATGGTCGCTACCCTCGAGGTATGACGACTTCTGATATTCATGGACGTGTGTATGAGTTGTGAGAATAGATAGAGTATCCTACACCTACCCATACTTCGAAATGGTTGTCCTTACTATGCATTTTTATATATATTGTCTAGTACAACGTACATATATATTTTCTATCTATTATGCATATTTTACTATATTCAATTGGCATGCTTCTATGTATCTTGTTACGTCCCTCTGAGGACCTGGTCCCTTTTCAGGTGTAGACGATCATGACTATTTGCAAGAGCACGGATTAGGACTTGCTACTCCGTTCTCTTTCGAGGATGTCTCTCTTTGAGTCTCATTGTTCATTAGATATACTTATTTTTGTTCCTCTTATATTCTAGTTGGTAGTGGATTTGTCTCCGCGCAACTACTTGTTCTTATCAAGCATTTTATACTTGATTCAGTTATATAGTTGATTGGTTATTTGATTCTGTGGATGAGATCTAGTTATGCCCTGTGACTTGTGACAATATAGATATACCACATGTGAGTTAATATTCATAATACAACGTATGTGTGTATTATGGTATCCATATATTAGAGTTGTCATATACATACGGCTGACATGCTTTCGTATTTCTAGTCCTACATATTTTGGGACTGGGACGTGACATATTTTTGTGGTGCAGGTCGAGAGCATATTATCTCGGTTATGTTACTGTACCGAGCAAGCCTGCCATAGGATTAGAATATAGGATCTCATCCACTTATTTAATCACCGCCCTTGGTTTTATTTCGCATTCTTTTTGATTGCTTTCATTGCATCTTGCTTGATCCTTTGACAACGTTAATCTTATATTTTCTTTCGTGCTTGATAGGGGTTAGGAAGATGACTTGTACTAGGTATATACACTCTATTGTTTAATAACACTATTAATTAAATTCTTGTAAGTTTGGTAGTATGCCTCATAACCTAGTATCACATAATCCTTTTGACCCATTAATAAAGTGTAATTGAATGACACCAACTATATGCTAGCATAAGACAATAGTATTTATCCAGATTATAGAACTAAGAGGCCCATACCCCCATTTGGTCGATTAGAGACTTAGACAAGAAGTTAATATGGCAACTGTAGAGGCACAACACCGGTCTTCTTGGTGAACTTAAATTATTTTGTACCTTCCTTCATCATAATCCAGCGTACTTACATTTTCTAGACTACCTCCGCTTATCCTGCTATTTTATAGCCTAGTTTTGCAAGCTTATTATTTTATCGAGCTTGTTTATGACATATGTGTTATTGGGGACGCCTACTAATACATCGTCTAAATCAGAATCAGTGTATTATTGTCTGATCAACCTTAATGCATTTGGTTCGCTCTTCGTATGACTACTTTACGTGGGTTGAGATATAGTTGACTCAGCATGTTAGATGAATATACCTGCCTTTAGACATGTCCGAGCATATCTTATCGGTTACATAACTGTACTGATATGAGCATGTGAATAGAATTTACCAAAATAGGATTTCAATCCACAACTGCCATTACAACTCTCTTTTTGAATTCTTTAATCGCGTTGAACCCCGTAGTTGTATTCTATCGCCTCCTCCTTGAATACTTTATTATCGTTTTTTGTCTTTCCCTAATTCGAAAAGACGAAATCTCATATTTGGTATAAGTTTGATACACGGATAGTACTATATATACCCCATAGGCCAATCGCATTACTTGGTGACTATCTTTTGTAATTAAGGGCATAAAACATGTGAGATACTATATGGATTGAATAACACAATTAAATAATTTGAGGAAGTTTTCTTAAATGTATAGCCTATGTAATAGATCGGTAAATTCTAAGTTGGGTAGAAGTTGCATTGTCAACTTAAGGTAATTTTTTTTAGATTGTAATCAAGTAAGATTAGATTGAGAGATTTAAGTCATTTTAATTTTAAGAATTTTAAGAAGAATGATTTAGATGGTGAGGATTTAACTTTAAAGATAAGAATGCCTTATAGAATAAATTTTAAAATTTTGATATTGCGGACCAAATATTTATAATTTGAGCACATGATTTAAATTTTGAATAATGGAGATTAAATTAATAATTTAAAATTTGAGGATAAAAAAAAAATATAGAACTCAAAACTTGAACAATGATGGATTGAATTCAAAATTTTACAATTTGATGATTTGAATTAAAATTTGAATTTTGATTGTTGGATCACCTATTTGAAATGTTGATAATAGAAATTGAATTTAAAATTTGAAGAGTACAAAATTCTTAAGTTGAAATATAGGAATAATATTTGATTATAATTGTTTAAAATCTATAGGAGATTATGATAGTTAAAAATCATGATGTAAAATTTGAGGTGGGTTATTTAAATCTTGAAAATGTCATATAGATTTGAATTAAATTTGGATGTTGCTTATTTAAAAATCTAGAAAAAATTATGATAGGTTAAATTTTGATTTAAACAGTTGTTATTTTAATTTTGAAGAGATTGTGACGGATTTGAATAGATTTTGTCATTTAAATTTTTGAGAAGATTGCGGTTGACTTGCCTTAGATACGAATGCGAAAGATTTAACAAATTATTCCTTATTTTAAATTTTGAGGACGAAATTTTTGTAAGTTGGGTAGATTGTAAACCCCTCACCCAAAATAGGTATTTTGTGTGTATTTTATATTATTATATTTATTATAGATTATTTTAAATATTGAATTTCTTTAGAGTATTCTCTTAGTTAATTAGAAAATAAATTTCTTAATATATTTACTTATATAAATATTTATTTAGAATAATTTTTAGGCTATTTTAAATTTTTGGAGATTTATCTAGAATTTTAGGATAATTAAAACATAAGAAACGTAAATTTTTAGGACTTCCATGATTTACTATAAGACCATACTTGCATATTGTTCCTACCAAATATTTATTTTAAGTTAAAATATTTAATTATATTTTTCTATAATTTATTTAGAATTTTAAAAAATTTATTTGGATTTTTGAAATTATTTAGGATTTATTTGGTTATATATAGTCTTAATATTAGATAGATGCTAATTTAGTGTTAATAGATATTAATTAGATTATATATTAATTATTTGTATTATATTTAATTCTATTTAAGATTATAAATTATTGAGATAAAATCAAACTCTATTTTAAATTAATTCAAATCCTAAGTCTACTAGGAAAGCAACTTCAGGCATATCCTATCCTTATTTAAACTCATCCTAATCATATCCAAATTAGCAAATCCTAGTCGTATTCAATTAAGCAGTCTCCATAATTATAAATACCTATTAGACTTATGGAATGAACTCTTCTTTCATATTTTCCCCCCCAAACTCCTCTCTTTTTCGTCCAAAAATTGTCAAAATTCGTCATAAATTTAGCCTCATTTTCCAATAGTTATGACGACTTAAAAAGACGATATCTCCTAGCTCCGGACTCCAAACGCGCTCCAGTTTTTTTTAGAACTATATCAAGGTTAGTTTTTTGAATATATAAATTATTTTAATAATTTATGAATCTATTTTTCCAGAAAATTTTAAAAGTGCCAGTTGTTCGAAATCAAACGCATTTTTGTATTTTCCAGATTCCGGGAGATCCCGAATTCGGAATTACGAATTGTTTGAAGTTTCGGAAAGTTGACATGATAAAATTACATAAAATAATATTTCCAGAATTTAATATATAAGTTTAATTTACTGTAAAATTCGTGCAACGTAGAGGTAAATAAGAAACCACCAAAAATTGTCACCAGTACGCCCTTGTGGACATCACTCTTTACCGACTTGTGATTTTATGAAATCGTCGATTCTAGTGTTCATGTAGCACTAAAATCTGTAAAATTCTACATACAAATCAAGGATTTGAGTCGGTTGACTTTTTGGTCAACAGATTGGCTCGATTTGCGTGCCACTGATCACAAATCCGTAAAGTTGACTTTCTTTGGACCAAAATTAGGGCTTAACAATAAAATCAGATTATAATAAGATTAAACTACTATTTTAGGTTATTTTATTCATAATTAAAATAGATTAAAATGGAGGAACCTATTCACCCACTTTTGTAACCTAACTTGTTTAATTTATGTGATGGGTAGATATGACGACGCCTTGAGTTGCGACTTCGTCCCTTTTCAGACTAGGCAAGATACCTTGCCAAATTGCTTGCAGTACTTTGCATGCTTATCATATTTTCATATATTCATTATATGTGTGTTTTCTTTAGTCAAAATTATATATTATATATATTGACACACAATTGACACATAGTATCATGGGAGGGGAGGACAATCAGTAGGCGTATGGGCTATATCCACTCTGGTAAACCGTAGCAACTAGCATGCACTATGGTAGTTGTGTCACGTTGGTCGCTACCCTTGAGGTATGTCAAAATAGTTGTCCTTACTATGCATTTTCATATATATATTGTCTAGAACAACGTACTTATATATTTTTTTATCTATTATGCATGTTTTACTGTATTCAATTGGCATGCTTCTATGTATCTTGTTACGTCCCTCTGAGGACCTGGTCCCTTTTCAGGTGTAGACGATCATGACTATTTGCAGGAGTACGAATCAGGACTTGCTACTCCATTCTCTTTCGAGGAGGTCTCTCTTTGAGTCTCATTGTTCATTAGATATACTTATTTTTGTTTCTCTTATATTCTAGTTGGTAGTGGATTTGTCTCCTCCCAACTACTTATTCTTATCAAGCATTTTATACTTGATTTAGTTATATAGTTGATTGGTTATTTGATTCTGTGGATGAGATCTAGTTATGCCCTGTGACTTGTGATAATATAGATATACCACATGTGAGTTAATATTCATAATACAGCGTATATGTGTATTATGTTATCCATATATTAGAGTTGCCATATATATACGACTGACATACTTACGTATTTCTAGTCCTACGTATTTTGGGACTGGGACGTGACATATAACTTTGTAGATTTTTTCTATGTGAGTTTAGTTTATTATTTATATTAACTATACATCAAAATTTATTAGTGTTGGGTATTCCACCGAAGGGGTCGACGAACCTAGGGAATTCAACGGAGCGTTGCTCCGGGTTTATTTATATAAACTGTTATTTTATAATTGCAGGTAGAGTTTTGTTGAAAAATATTTTACAAACTGTATTCTATTTTTTTTAATTTAGCAACGTGTTATGACGCATTGCGACGTTCTACGACCTATATTTACGTCACTAAAAAGTATCGGAACATCGCTACCTGATACCAAGGACGTCGCTAGTATGTCGCTAAACGTCGCTAACATGTTGACATGTCAAAACTTGTCATGTCAGCATTGTTGTAGGAAAATATTGCTTATAATGTCGCTAATGTAGCGACGTTTTGCGACCAAATATTACATCGTCGTTTAACGATGACACGTCGCTAATCGTCGTATATTCTGCGATGTCATGTCGTCGCAAATATACGTCGCTACAATGACGACCAACGATATTTTTGTTGTCAACGACCATGAAATATACGACACCGTAAAAACGTCGCTAATTATGTCGCTAAATTATTTTAGTGATGTTAATTTACCTATTAGCGACGTTAAAAAATGTTGCTAATATGTGTTATTCTGGTAGTGGTGATAATGAAGTACGTAGAATCCTAGATCTTCATAAGTGACGTAAAAATACCAGATGTGTTCTTTAATATGGAAAAAGTAACATGATCACATAAACTTATTGTTGTTCCTACAAGGATAGACATCCCTAAAGAACTATGAGGTGTTGTCCCTTCAGAATGGATTGCATAAACCAAGTGTGACATGGTACACCAGCGGCTAGCTAATTATTATCCCCCAGCCTAAAGTGTGAAAGACCCCTTGGTTCAAAGGATTTCCTTCTTGAAAGAGAAGAAGCTTGGCACCCTCGAATCTTGTCGCTAGCTCAGAAATGTCCAACTTATGAGGTTATTCCGAATTAAGAAATAATTATAGAAGAGACAAGTGTACAAAATCCCATATCCGATGATCAATAAATCTTCATCAATTTGTTAGATTAGTTAAGTTGTGGAACAAGAATGAGATAATCATCGATGATATTTTGCAGATTTATTGCAACTAAAATTATAAAGCGTGATGGCATTGAACCATGTTCCTTTGAAGAATGTCATTATAGAATTGATTAGTCAAAATAGAAAGAAGCAATCCAGGTCGATTTAGATTCTTTAGCAGAGAGAAAAGTGTTCGGATATGTAGTTTCAAGACCACCTAATGTAAAACTTATCAGATACAAATAGGTCTTCACAAGGAAGTAGAATAAAGATGAATGAAATAATGCAGGATAAAGCATGTTCATGGCACAAGGCTTCTCTTAATGCCATGATATTGACTAAAGGAGATGTATTCTTTCGTAATGAATGTCATTATTTTTCTACCTTGTTAGTTTGGTAGTTTTCTAAAATATGAACATGTAGCTTATGGATGTGCTTATATATATATATATATATATATATATATATATATATATATATATATATATATATATATATATATATATATATATATATATATATATATATAAAGGTCCATATAGGACTTTGTCTAACAAATGCAAATAGTTTTTGAGCCCTGAAAATGTTCTCAATCAGTTTGAGGCGTTTACTTTAAAGATTGAAACAATCCGAGCAAATGTGGTATAAAATCCTAAGTAAGTATTTGATAAGTCAGGGATATATGAATAATAAAGTACGTCATTGTATGTTAATTAAAAAAATCATACTTCAGATTTGCAATTGTTTAATGACATTGAATCTAATCCAGACTCCCAAAGAGCTTAAGAAAACTGACTTGCACCTGAAGTCAAAATTTGAGATGAGGGATCTGGAAAACTCGATTCGTCTTAGGTTTGTAACTTGAGCATTGTACAAATGGTATTTTTGTTTATTAATCGAGTTATATCCATAAGGTATTATGCTAGTTTAATATAGACAAAGCAAAACCTTCGAGTACAACTACAAACATTTGTTTTCTAAATGTTAAATGAGACCCATTTCATCCTAAGGAAGATGATGAAGAGGTTTTGGAACTTAAAATTTTATATCTAAGTGCAATAGGTACATTTTTGTACTTAGCTCAATGCTCTATATCAAACATCTCATTTGTTATGAATGTCTTGGCTAGATTTAGAATTGTACCAATACGTCGCCACTATAATGGTATTAAATAAATATGTTCTTACCTTAAGGATACTCCGGACATGGGCTTATTTAACTCCAATGCATCTCAAAATGGATCAAACCCCCTTGATCCTCGAAATAATTCTCGTATTATTGCCTATGTCGATGTCAATTATTTATTTGACTCGTACAAGACAAGTTACCAAAGTGGTTATGTCTTTACTTTTGGATACAATGATATCTTGGAAATCTAAAAAGCAGATCCTAGTTGCCACTTCTTCAAATCATACTAAGCTTATCGTCCTTTATGATGCCACCTGGGAATGCATATGGTTCTAGTTTTCATTGAGCATATTCATACTACGAGCAGATTTTTTTTTCTATCAATAACATCCCGACGATATATATATGAAGAAAACATCATATGTATTGACCAAAATAAGAAGGGTTATATTTATGGAGACAATGCCAACCTCATCATACCAAAATTTTTTTTCTCGAATCAGCAACAACAATAAAAAAAAAGTCAAGAACATATGATCCCAAGATGACTTGGTGGACATGTTCACAAAGTCCATGCCTAAGTCCCTTTCTAGAAGATCCTTCTTGGCATCAGATTATAAAAACTCTATGTATTATAACATTTGTAGTTTGAGATAATATTGATATCAGAAGGAGTAACCAGAAATATATTCATTTGACATTAATGTACTTTTCCCCCCCTAATTTAGTGGGCATTTTACGACCAGGTTTTTAGCATCCTAAGAAGGATTTAACAAGGCACCTAAATTTGGATGGTCATATATATAGATTTTTCTATATCTTGAAAACGTATCGACACTGACTCACTTTTTTTTTCTTCGATTATGGTTCTTCTCACTGGATTTTCCAAATCAAGATTTTGGTGAAATCAATCTACATTTGTTAAGCTCGCGTTAGTTTGTTGCCTTATGACTAATGTTGGTCATCTCTAAAAATTGATATTGATTATCCCTGAAGACTGATATATCTAAAAATTGTTATTGAGTTGTCCACACTTAAGAGGGAGTAATAGTTTTTTAACTAACTATTAGTTGATTATGCTCAACTAGTTGATATCTAGAGATCCTTTATCCCTTAGAAATATTCTTGAGATATTCAATTGTAATATCCATAATGCTTATATATACTTCGTATATAATAATGCTAAAAGGGTTAGAATTAATAACCAATAGAGATTTCTCTCTTCCACCTATTTCTTCTCTCTTAGAATTCTTCCTATAATTCTTTAGTCGATTTTCGACTATAATGATAAATATAGTGTAAAATATTAATAGAGTCTAGATTGTCAACCTTTTCATATGATTTTTTTAATGTATTATTACACTTCCATATACCCTCCAAATTAGCATAGATGTTGTACAAATCCTAATATCATTGGGCACAAGCAGCTATTCGAAGAATATAAACACTTTAAGACTTCAATCTTTGGAAACTCTTACACTTTTTAGTGCACGCTTTAATGTGGAAAATGATAAGGGCACTACGAGTATTGAAAGGGGAAGCACATGATAAGGGCAAGACATATTAGTTATATATTATTAGGGGATGTCATGAAAACTGATTGGGGGCAATATATATTATTTCTCTTATATTTCTCTCTCTAACAGCCCTACCCTCTTTCTCTTCTTAATATCTTCTTTTACACTTCATATTCCTCTTCCAACCTTATTTGGAGATGGCACACATAAGCCACCTTCCCAATCGGGATAAAATTTTCTATTTGTTGTATTCTACTTCTATGTTATTTGTAATTCCAGGATTTTTTTAACATTATTATTTATTTTACTTGTTTATAACATCACTTAGTAGATTTTAGTTTTGTGATTCGCTAATGAGTAGTTTTTTGAAGTTTTGAACCCAAAATTTGGGGTTTCGAATGTCAGATTTCTATATAGTCCCGTTGGCGAGTACAAAGGACTGCCAAAATATTGGCAGGACTACCAAAATTTTGACATCATGTATGTATACATGATGTCAAACTTTTGGTGGTCCTAACAATTTTTTTTTCTATCTTAGGACTGCTAAAATTTTGGCAGGTCTAAGACAACGAGTACAATGATTCTAAAATGTTGGCTATTGTTATTTATTGCCAAATATTACATTTTTGTTGCAGTTGCCCAAGTAACAAAGGGAAACCCTCCGCGAAGGGATAAGTTCAAGGAAAGAAAAGACGATGCCCCCGATGATGTTGGTATGAAAAGCACAACAAGCTAAGCGAACAAGTGAAGTACCCCTCAATATAACAAAGTAGTAAGCGACCTCTCTTGGTATATTACTTCAACCGCATATTGCCAAAATACATTCGAAGAAGAGAGCTCCTCCAACTACAGCTTCAACTTCATCAAATGATAACGAATAAGTGATCGTCCACTAAAGAAGGCAAAATGATGGGTCCGGACCTTCTAAATAGCCGGGTTCTAAGGGACTCATCCCAAAGTTGCTAACTCCTGAATTCCTTCGAAGACCATAGTGTCTATCAGATATGGAATGGGAAGGCATGTACATAATTATGTCATATTTTTTATTTTAAAACTATAAGTTTTTTAATTTTAATTTTATTTTACCTTTCTTCTTTTTAGGAGATCGGACAGATACTTAGAGTTTTTAACCACGAAAAGAAGTGACAAAATTAGGGCTTCAATAAATTAGACAGCGACATCAAGGGAAAATTATATCGTCAATATGTACTTTCTAGCGAAGTACTCATATAGGATGATCAATGATGTGCTAATATCCGCATTTGTCGAATGGTGGCATCCAGACCAATATCTTCCGTCTCCCAAGTAGGGAGATGAAGATTACTCTAGATGATGTTCATCCTATATTGGGGCTGAAGTTAAATGGTATAGTCATGATGCCTACTAATTGAGAACCCACGAGAATGACATAATAAGTTTGTATCACGAGATGAATATTCTTGATTTCAAAAGTAGTACGAGCTTCCATTAAATTTTTTGGAAGACGAGATAAAGGATACAAAACTCGATAGTGAAATTGACGAGGAATAATTAAGTGATTAAAAAGTTCGTGGATATTTCATGTTTATCTTAGGGAAAGTCGGCAATCTAGACAAGTCCAAAACTTTAATACATCCAAAATATATCTGGAAATTCGAATATGTCTCCAATTTTGCTGATATTTCTTGGGAAAGCAGTATACTAACATACCTTTACCGTGAGATTGATGTTGTATCCCATATAGGATCCATGATAGTATTGGGCTGCATGTCTCTTTTGTATGTACAATAACTTCACTTTCACTCTGATATGTGCATAATATGGTATTTTCATGGTTAATTATGATTTTTTTGTCCACATATAAGCATAGATATACGAACGCTTTCCAAGTCTCAAGCGATCTACGCTCAATGGAATATGATGAGTCTCTCACTAGAATATATAGATGAAGGCCGAATTAGCAATATGTAAAACTTTCACATACATTAGACGCCCTAAGGATTGTACTGCTAAAGTTTCAAAAATAGGTGATTAATCACTCTTTAACTTGCTTTCACATTCATTTACTTAACTTAATTTCGCATGCCACATGTCTATTTTTTATGATAATAATTTTCACATAGTTTGGAATCCTTATGTGGATATACAAGACACCACTCTTCCTTTTTAACCAGTGTTTCGATTCCTTGGTATGATCAGGTGCCATGAGATCAAGGAGACTTATATATCCGAGAGAGTACTTCGACAGTTTGGGTACATATAGACGATATTGACATGCTCATTAAAATTAGTATTAGTCCAAGAGAAAAAGCCCTAAAATTATGTGTCGGAGGTTTACAACAATGTGTCGACATCATAAGATGAGTTGCATAGTCACGTAGTTGGCGTGGAGGAACAAAGAAAGCATGTTTCATAGCTACATACACACTATGTAAGACACGAGTATCCAACAGTGGTGATCCTTGATAGTCGCGAAGGGGATGAGCAGTCGATACAATCTCATCAACCATCAAAATCGGTCTTGCTTAATGAAATTTTTGTGTGTAATATTTAAATTTGCATTTGTTAGTACTCAACACAATTTTTGTTTTTAACATATACTGACCAACAAAACGAAGTAGCTTGGTAAGGCTTTGATAGCTCGCAAGGGAAAATATTAGAAAAATATGAGTAAGCGTTTACTAGAGATCGATAATACCGATGACTTCCCGCTATTAGAAAGTGTGGAGAGACTCACAAAGAAGCGCGAGGATATGGCATAGGATTGGATTGTTGTATTTTGCTTGTTTTGTGGTTGCATTTGATGACTTCATGCTTTCTTTTATCTAAAATACAATGGGACTCTGACCCTATGCTAAGCTATTGTTTGACTTTATGTCATTTTTATGGGTTTAATCTATTGTTTGACTTTAATGTATTTTGAAATATCTTTAACTTATTGGCCATATCAGATCTTCATATTATCGACCATATCGGAACATTCCTATATATGATTATCGGCCGTATCAGATGATCGATTATTAGGGTGAATTATGCGATCTCAATATCGACATGTCATAGTGTTATGATGATTCTTTGGGCATGCCGTAAAAGATAAATTTTGGTTCCTTAGGACTGTCAAAATTTTCCAGTCCTAACAATAATTATAAATGCTAAAATTTTTGTAGTCCTAAGTAATGTTAGTACTGTCACAATTTTGACAGTCCTAAGGTATAAAATTTTGTCAGTTTTAGAATGATAAAACCTGACATTGAATCAAATATATTAGGACTTTCAAAGTTTTGATAGTCCATACACTTCAATATCTGAATTTTGTACCTTGATATTCCCAAAAATCTTGAACATGAACCTGAACTAAATAACCAACAAGAACTACACTAATCATTATAGCAACAAATGGTTTCAAATCATGACTATTTAAGAGAAGATGGTTTAAAATAACATGAGACTTCCAAGAAGTTCGATGATGTCTGTATTCGTATGGATGATTGTATCAGTGATATCCATATCCGTATTAGTAATGATCATATATGTATTGGTAATGGATGTATCCATATCGGACTACAAGAAAATAAAAATTAAAAATTAAAAATTAAAATTATATTTCATTTCTTCTTATTATATCCTATATATGTTTTTTCATTAGCTTCGCCAAAATAAAACATAATTATACCTTTCATATGCAGGTCTGCCAAAATTATGGCAGTCCTAAGAGTGTCAGTTGAATTTTACAAAATTTCAACGATTGAACGGAGAAACAAGTTATCAAAGGTTTTTCGGGAGGTTCACAAATGTGAGGTAATGTATTCGACGAGCCAATTACTTCATTGAATTGGTTCAATATCATCATTTCTACATTATTGGGAGCCATTTACATTGGAGAAGGACCAAAAACTTGAGAGTCTTGATAGGAGAGCTTTGGAGAATACAAGACCAGGATTCTCTCGTCGGAGATTCACTGGATGTGATCGGATAGGGATTGGTTACGGGTTAGGAATTTGGGACCACAAGTATTTAATTGTTGTAGGTTCCTATGTATTTACATGAGCATGTGGTATTGCTTTCATTTTGATCGACCAACAATGGTCAGTCCATAAACAAGTACTAACATGGAAATGAAAACTGTATACGGGACTGCCACAATTTTGGCAGTTCTAAGACTGTCAAGTTGTGAATTTTGCAAAATTTCAACGATTGAATGGAGAAATAAGTTACCAAAAGTTCTTCGGCAAGGTAATGTATTCGATGATCCGATTACTTCATCGAATTGATTCTTTATCATCACTTCTACATTGTTGGGAGCTATTTTCATTGGAGGGCGACTAAAAGCTTGAGAAATTTGATCATTGAACTTTGGAGAATACATGACGGGAGATTCGCTCGTTGGAGATTCTCCGGGTGTGATCGGATATGAATTTGTTAGGCTTTAGGAATTTGGGACCACAAGTATTTAACTAGTATAGGGTTTAGAGGTTTGGAAAAGGATGAAGATGGCAAGTGAAAAGAAGACAACATTTTTTTATTTTATACTTTAGTTGGTGTCGGCCCTAACAAGTTTTCAAGAACATTTTGGATATTAAAAATATGCACCATTTGGATAAAGAGTATAAATTTGTACTGTCCCTACTATTTGCCTTTAATTTTAGAAAAGAGAGATTCTCTAGATGCCCCTAGATATTTGTTTACTACAAAGAAAAACTTGATATTATCACGATCGTTTGAAACTTTCAGCATCCGGCCTTACTATTTAAGCAGGGCTCGTCCTGCGGACAAGAACCACACAAAATTAAAACTAATGGAGTTCCACAAGCGCAGAGGGATCAGCGGGAAGCTGGCTATGTACCTCAACCGAGCGCCGAAGCCGTCGGTGCAGTACAACACCAAGGTCGACCCTTCTCCACCCCTTTCATCTGCTTCACTGATCAATTTTCTTCCAGGAGATGACCATGAGTTTGTCGTCGCTTCGGCGCCTCCCTCAAGCTTTGGGGCTTCTTCTTCCTTTGTGAAAGTGGAGAGGGGCGCAGATTTGGGAGGCTATCGCGACAAACCGGTGGCTAGCGAAGTCGACAGGAGGGCCGCAACTTACATCTCAAGTGTTCAAGAGAGGTTCAGGTTGGAACGGGTGCATGGATGAAAGGTGGTAGCAAATACTTCTGCTGCATGTAATAACTCAGATCTTGAGTATCATTTAGTGAAGAACTGTTTCTGTCCGTTACTAGCTTTTATTATCCTTAACTACAATTTGCAGATAATTACTTTCCAGCTAATTTGAGAGTGAAAAAAAAAAAAAAAAAGTAAGAACAACAAAACGTACGATAAACGACTTCTACATAGAAAATTCAAACGGGCGAGTGTTGGGTAAATCGGACACCAGAGCCAAATGCTCTGACACAGGACGTTGGGATCGGACACGTCCTACAAGCGTTCTGATACCGTGTCTAAAACTGACCGCAGCGGAGACTTAGGCCAACCCACATGAGATAACCAACCCACGTCTAACGAGCACCAAGCACATATAAAGACAACGTATATGACGGTGAATACGTCACCTGGACAAATCTAAATCTATATAACTAATTATAAGATTGACAAAAACTAATGTTGAACCCTTTGCCCTAATAATTTCAATCCCCTCACCACACTCAAGAAGAGACGACAGAGATTACAATAAAATCACTTACCCACCCATAGCGATCTTCCTGAACGAAGACGACAACTCCTCGATTAAATCTCCTCTTCCTTCTGTCTTGGGTGACAAGTCCTAAGAGCAAAGTATGGACTTTCTATTAGATCTCCAGTAGACAAGCACTCTGAATCCCCACCTTGTGATCTTATTTATGTCTCCACCCTCAACCAATATATATATATATATATATATATATATATATATATATATATATATATATATATATATATATATATATATATATAATTGAGAAATCCTACTTTAGGTCATAGGAATTCCTAAATAGGAAACTCGTTACCTAAAATAGTAAGCACCAGTTATGGAGGTTCAAATATTGTCAAATTAAATATTTGATACAAATTTGTAAATCTAATCAAATAAAAAATTTAATGTAGATTATCAAATCGCGTCAAATCAAATCTTTGACCATATTTGGTATCACTACCACTTTTCTGGGGAGGAATATTTTTGTCATTTCATAATAATTATATTGTTATATTTATATTTCATAGTATTTAGTATTGTTACATTATATCTATATATTTAATATATTTGATGGTTATTTGTTAGCCATTAGTTAGACTAATTGTTAGTGAACCTAAGTGAACCCAACTAGACTTGACATGACCCATTAGTTCAAACAATTGGTTTAGTCATGGATTGGACTAATTAAATTTAGGAGAATAAATAGAATATTTCTTTTATTAAGATTTGAAGCCCTTTCTTTAGAAACCCCTTAATTAGTTAAACTCTTCATGACAACTTGAGGGTACTTTGGACATTTTCCATTGGGCTCAAAGGGGGCATGTAGTAGCCGGCCCTAGTTAAGAGGGGGAAAGCCTCCATTAATTCCTTCCACTTCAATATTCTAGCCCTAACTTCCCCCAAATTCCTTCATCCCTCCACCAAGTTTTTACCAAACAAATCTCAAACCCTCTCATTTTTTATCACCAAGGAGAGCTAGAAACTTGAAAATTGTAAGAGACTAGTGGAAGAGAAGTTTTGCTAGGAGTTTGTGTTCATTTCTCACTTTTGTGCCCATTAGAAGGAGCTACATTAGGAATCCATCTCCCAATAGGTAAAATCCATATTTTTCTAGTCATTTCTATTCTAATTAGTGTATTAGACCTATAAGGACCTTCCATGGCAAAGGACCACCCATAGGAAGAAGAACTAGGTTCATAGGATGCCTATGGTGAAAGTTACATTGACTTTTATGGCCAAATTGGGGAAAATCCGAGGTTGGACCATTAGGTGTTTGATGAAATATTTCTCTAGTGATTTTAGAGTGAGGTGCATGATTCGGAAGGGCGTATATGTCCAAAATTGGATATGGTGAGTGCGTATCATAATACGCCGTGATACGGTATCGTAGGAGGGTTATTTGCATGGGTAGTGAGATCTAGCATAGCAAATCCTATTCCTTGTATTTAATAGCTAATAAATATTATATATACTATATTTAGTATATTATAAGTGTTCATGGAGTTTTGGGAGTGTATCGTGGTATTGTAGGGGCGTATCGTGAGCTATTGTGTGATACTTGAGTGTGCCCACCAAGTGTTTGGTACTTGGTCTAGTGCTAGGGTATTGATTAGGGGAAAACAACATGGAGCTTGGTGATACAACAACTGCTGCTTGGTGAGAAGTCTGGGTTGTGAGCAACTGTGTAGTGCACTTTGGTGTACTGCAAATTCAGAGGGCAGACATTGTTCAAGTTAAGAGAGGTCTTCCCGTGGGTGTAGGCTATATTTCAAGCTTAGGTACTGGGTGGGAACTGCAATGTGTGTGGGTTATGATTTTAGGTAGGAAGTTGGAGCTCTGTGCTCAAGATTGAGCTCGGTGCTCAGAGATTGAGAGCTTGGTGCAGTGATATTGTTAGAGTGTTAGAGTTGAGTGTGATATTGGATGAATGATATAGGGAGAGTGTTCAAGTGAAGTGAGCTACATGTAAGTGTGTGTGTATACTGGTAACATATGAGTGAAGAAATGGATGTGTACAAGTACTAGAAGTATGTGCCAGTGTGCAACTTGTACTTGCATGTGAGGTAAGTCGAGTGTTTGAATCAAGGTATTAGTATAATGTCAGATGGAATATCCAGTTGAGGTGACCTAGGAGTATAAAGATGTAAGGATGCTATGTGTACAATAGTCTATATGACCAGTGTAGGATGGAGTGATCTGTGGTGGTGCACAGAAATGGGTGCAACAGTTGGGGGTATCCATAAAGCACATAAGTGTGTATTTGTGCAACCGGTGTGCAAATAGTGACAGTGGTACAAGAGTGTTTGTGAGGAGATGTGAGTGTGTGAGGTAGTGCAAGTGAGGGTGTGGTTTTAGTAAATAGGCTAGTGCGTGTTAGTGTTAAGATAATATGTGTTATGTATGATCCCAAGTGAGGATTTGGGTATTTGGGTTCATGGTCTAGGTATGGTTTGGAATATAAGATACTAAAGTAATATAGGATGCTTATGATATATATATATATATATATATATATATATATATATATATATATATATATATATATATATATATATATATATATATATATATATATATATATATATACTTGGCATCCTTAATATCTAGTACGACCTAGAAATGATATTTGATTATAATTGTTTAAAATCTATAGGAGATTATGATAGTTAAAAATCATGATGTAAAATTTGAGGTGGGTTATTTAAATCTTGAAAATGTCATATAGATTTGAATTAAATTTGGATGTTGCTTATTTAAAAATCTAGAAGAAATTATTATAGGTTAAATTTTGATTTAAACAGTTGTTATTTTAATTTTGAAGAGATTGTGATGGATTTGAATAGATTTTGTCATTTAAATTTTTGAGAAGATTGCGGTTGACTTGCCTTAGATACGAATGCGAAAGATTTAACAAATTATTCCTTATTTTTAATTTTGAGGACAAATTTTTTGTAAGTTGGGTAGATTGTAAACCCCTCACCAAAAATAGGCATTTTGTGTGTATTTTATATTATTATATTTATTATAGATTATTTTAAATATTGAATTTTTTTAGAGTATTCTCTTAGTTAATTAGAAAATAAATTTCTTATTATATTTACTTATATAAATATTTATTTAGAATAATTTTAAGGCTATTTTAAATTTTTGGAGATTTTTCTAGAATTTTAGGATAATTAAAACATAAGAAACGTAAATTTCTAGGACTTCCATGATTTACTATGAGATCATACTTGCATATTGTTCCTACCAAATATTTATTTTAGGTTAAAATATTTAATTATATTTTTCTATAATTTATTTAGAATTTTAAGAAATTTATTTGGATTTTTGAAATTATTTAGGATTTATTTGGTTATATATAGTTTTAATATTAGATAGATGCTAATTTAGTGTTAATAGATATTAATTAGATTATATATTAATTATTTGTATTATATTTAATTCTATTTAAGATTATAAATTATTGAGATAAACTCAAACTCTATTTTAAATTAATTCAAATCCTGAGTCTACTAGGAAAGCAACTTCATGCATATCCTATCCTTATTTAAACTCATCCTAATCATATCCAAATTAGCAAATCCTAGTCGTATTCAATTAAGTAGTCTCCACAATTATAAATACCTATTAGACTTATGGAATAAACTCTTCTTTCATATTTTTTCCCCCAAACTCCTCTCTTTTTCGTCCAAAAATAGTCAAAATTCGTCATAAATTCAGCCTCATTTTCTAGTAGATATGACGACTTAAAAAGACGATATCTCCTAGCTCCGGACTCCAAACACGCTCCAGTTTTTTTTTAGAACTATATCAAGGTTAGTTTTTTGAATATATAAATTATTTTAATAATTTATGAACCTATTTTTCCAGAAAATTTTAAAAGTGCCAGTTGTTCGAAATCAGACGCGTTTATGTATTTTCTAGATTTTGGGAGATCCCGAATTCGGAATTACGAATTGTTTGAAGTTTCGGAAAGTTGACATGATAAACTTACACAAAATAATATTTCCAGAATTTAACATATAAGTTTAATTTATTGTAAAATTCGTGCAACGTAGAGGTAAATAAGAAACCACCAAAAAATGTCATCAGTGCGCCCTTGTGGACATAACTCTTTACCGACTTGTGATTTTATGAAATCGTCGACTCCGGTGTTCATGTAGCACTAAAACTGTAGAATTCTACACACAAATCAAGGATTTGAGTCGGTTGACTTTTTGGTCAACAGATTGGCTCGATTTGTGTGCCACAGATCACAAATCTGTAAAGTTGACTTTCTTTGGACCAAAATTAGGCTTAACAATAATATCAGATTATAATAAGATTAAACTACTATTTTAGGTTATTTTATTCATAATTAAAATAGATTAAAATGGAGGAACCTATTCACCCACTTTTGTAACCTAACTTGTTTAATTTATGTGATGGGAAGATATGACGACGCCTTGAGTTGCGACTTCATCCCTTTTCAGACCAAGCAAGATACCTTGCCAAATTGCTTGCAGTACTTTGCATGCTTGTCATATTTTCATATATTCATTATATGTGTGTTTTCTTTCAGTCAAAATTATATATTATATATGTTGACACACAATTGACACATAGTATCATGGGAGGGGAGGACAATCAGTAGGCGTATGGGCTATATCCACTCTGGTAAACCGTAGTAACTAGCATGCACTATGGTAGTTGTGTCGCGTTGGTCGCTACCCTTGAGGTATGTCAAAATAGTTGTCCTTACTATGCATTTTCATATATATATTGTCTAGTATAACATACTTATATATTTCTATCTATTATGCATATTTTACTGTATTCAATTGGCATGCTTCTATGTATCTTGTTACGTCCCTCTGAGGACCTGGTCCCTTTTCAGGTGTAGACAATCATGACTATTTGCAGGAGCACGAATCAGGACTTGCTACTCCATTCTCTTTCGAGGAGGTCTCTCTTTGAGTCTCATTTTTCATTAGATATACTTATTTTTGTTCCTCTTATATTCTAGTTGGTAGTGGATTTGTCTTCTCCCAACTACTTGTTCTTATCAAGCATTTTATACTTGATTCAGTTATATAGTTGATTGGTTATTTGATTCTGTGGATGAGATCTAGTTATGCCCTGTGACGTGACAATATAGATATACCACATGTGAGTTAATATTCATAATACAGCGTACGTGTGTGTTATGGTATCCATATATTAGAGTTGTCATATACATACGGCTGACATACTTACGTATTTCTAGTCCTACGTATTTTGGGACTGGGACGTGACATATAACTTTGTAGATTTTTTCTATGTGAGTTTAGTTTATTATTTATATTAACTATACACCAAAATTTATTAGTGTTGAGTGTTCCACCGAAGGGGTCGACGAACCTAGGAAATTCAACGGAGCGTTGCTCCGGGTCTATTTATATAAACTGTTATTTTATAATTGCATGTAGAGTTTTATTGGAAAATATTTTTCAAACTGCATTCTATTTTTTTAATTTAGCAACGTGTTATGACGCATTGCGACGTTCTACGACCTATATTTACGTCACTAAAAAGTATCGGAATATCGCTACCTGATACCAAGGACGTCGCTAGTATGTCGCTAAACGTTGCTAATATGTTGACATGTCAAAACTTGCCATGTCAGCATTGTTGTAGCAAAATGTTGCTCATAATATCGCTAATGTAGCGACGTTTTGCGACCAAATATTACGTCGTCGTTTAACGATGACACGTCGCTAATCGTTGTATATTCTGCGATGTCATATCGTCGCAAATATACGTCGCTACAATGACGATCAACGATATTTTTGTTGTCAACAACCATGAAATATACGACACCAGAAAAACGTTGCTAATTATGTCGCTAAATTATTTTAGCGATGTTAATTTACCTATTAGGGACGTTAAAAAATGTCGCTAATATGTGTTATTCTGGTAGTGGTGATAATGAAGTACATAGAATCCTAGATCTTCATAAGTGACGTAAAATATACCAGATGTGTTCTTTAATATGGCAAAAGTAACATGATCACATAAACTTCTTGTTGTTCCTACAAGGATAGACATTCCTAAAGAACTATGAGGTGTCGTCCCTTTAGAATGGATTGCATAAACAAAGTTTGACATGGTACACAAGCGGCTAGCTAATTATTATCCCCCAGCCTAAAGTGTGAAAGACCCCTTGGTTCAAAGGATTTCCTTCTTGAAAGAGAAGAAGCTTGGCACCCTCGAATCTTGTCGCTAGCTCAGAAATGTCCAACTTATGAGGTTATTCCGAATTAAGAAATAATTATAGAAGAGACGAGTGTACAAAATCCCATATCCGATGATCAATAAATCTTTATCAATTTGCTAGATTAGTTAAGTTGTGGAACAAGAATGAGATAATCATCGATGATATTTTGCAGATTTATTGCAACTAAAATTATAAAGCTTGATGGCATTGAACCATGTTCCTTTGAAGAATGTCATTATAGAATTGATTAGTAAAAATAGGAAGAAGCAATCCAGGTCGATTTAGATTCTTTAGCAGAGAGAAAAGTGTTCGGATATGTAGTTTCAAGACCACCTAATGTAAAACTTATCAGATACAAGTAGGTCTTCACAAGGAAGTAGAATAAAGATGAATGAAATAATGCAGGATAAAGCATGTTCATGGCACAAGGCTTCTCTTAATGCCATGATATTGACTAAGGGAGATGTATTCTTTTGTAATGAATGTCATTATTTTTTCTACCTTGTTAGTTTGGTAGTTTTCTAAAATATGAACATGTAGCTTATGGATGTGCTTATATATATATATATATATATATATATATATATATATAAAGGTCCATATAGGACTTTGTCTAACAAATGCAAATAGTTTTAGACCCCTGAAAATGTTCTCAATCAGTTTGAGGCATTTACTTTAAACATTGAAACAATCCGAGCAAATGTCGTATAAAATCCTAAGTAAGTATTTGATAAGTCAGGGATATATGAATAATAAAGTACGTCATTGTATGTTTATAAAAAAAATCATACTTCAGATTTGTAATTGTTTAATGACATTGAATCTAATCCAGACTCCCAAAGAGCTTAAGAAAACTGACTTGCACCTGAAGTCAAAATTTGAGATGAGGGATCTGGAAAACTCGATCCGTCTTAGGTTTGCAACTTGAGCATTGTACAAATGGTATTTTTTGTTTATTAATCGAGTTATATCCATAAGGTATTATGCTAGTTTAATATAGACAAAGCAAAACCCTCGAGTACAACTACAAACATTTGTTTTCTAAATGTTAAATGAGACCCATTTCATCCTAAGGAAGATGATGAAGAGGTTTGGGAACTTAAAATTTTATATCAAAGTGCAATAGGTACATTTTTGTACTTAGCTCAATGCTTTATATCAAACATCTCATTTGTTATGAATGTCTTGGCTAGATTTAGAATTGTACCAATACGTCGCCACTATAATGGTATTAAATAAATATGTTCTTACCTTAAGGATACTCCGGACATGGGCTTATTTAACTCCAATGCATCTCAAAATGGATCAAACCCCCTTGATCCTCGAAATAATTCTCGTATTATTGGCTATGTCGATGTCAATTATTTATTTGACTCGTACAAGACAAGTTACCAAAGTGGTTATGTCTTTACTTTTGGATACAATGATATCTTGGAAATCTAAAAAGCAGATCCTGGTTGCCACTTCTTCAAATCATACTAAGCTTATCGTCCTTTATGATGCCACCTGGGAATGCATATGGTTCTAGTCTCCATTGAGCATATTCATACTACGAGCAGATTTTTTTTTCTATCAATAACATCTCGACGATATATATATATGAAGAAAACATCATATGTATTGACCAAAATAAGAAGGGTTACATGAATGGAGACAATGCCAAGCTCATCATACCGAAATTTTTCTTCTCGAATCAGCAACAACAATAAAAAAAAGTCAAGCACATATGATCCCAAGATGACTTGGCGGACATGTTCACAAAGTCCATGCCTAAGTCCCTTTCCAGAAGATCCTTCTTGGCATCAGATTGTGAAAACTCTATGTATTATAACATTTGTAGATTGAGATAATATTGATATCAGAAGGAGTAACCAGAAATATATTCATTTGACATTAATGTACTTTTTCTCCCTAATTTAGTGGGCATTTTACGACCAGGTTTTTAGCATCCTAAGAAGGATTTAACAAGGCACCTAAATTTGGATGGTCATATATATAGATTTTTCTATATCTTGAAAACGTATCGACACTGACTCACTTTTTTTTTCTTCGATTATGGTTCTTCTCACTGGATTTTCCAAATCAAGATTTTGGTGAAATCAATCTACTTTTGTATCTCCCTATAAGCTCGCGTTAGTTTGTTGCCTTATGACTAATGTTGATCATCTCTTAAAATTGATATTGATTATCCCTGAAGACTGATATATCTAAAAATTGTTATTGAGTTGTCCACACTTAAGAGGGAGTAATAGTTTTTTAACTAACTATTAGTTGATTATGCTCAACTAGTTGATATCTAGAGATCCTTTATCCCTTAGAAATATTCTTGAGATATTCAGTTGTAATATCCATAATGCTTATATATACTTCGTATATAATAATGCTAAAAGGGTTAGAATTAATAACCAATAGAGATTTCTCTCTTCCACCTTTTTCTTCTCTCTTAGAATTCTTCCTATAATTCTTTGGTCGATTTTCGACTATAATGATAAATATAGTGTAAAATATTTATAGAGTCTAGATTGTCAACCTTTTCATATGATTTTTTTAATGTATTATTACACTTCCATATACCCTCCAAATTAGCATAGATGTTGTACAAATCCTAATATCATTGGGCACAAGCAGCTATTCGAAGAATATAAACACTTTAAGACTTCAATCTTTGGAAACTCTTACACTTTTTAGTGCATGCTTTAATGTGGAAAATGATAAGGGCACTACGAGTATTGAAAGGGGAAGCACATGATAAGGGCAAGACATATTAGTTATATATTATTAGGGGATGTCATGAAAACTGATTGGGGGCAATATATATTATTTCTCTTATATTTCTCTCTCTAACAGCCCTACCCTCTTTATCTTCTTAATATCTTCTTTTACACTTCATATTCCTCTTCCAACCTTATTTGGAGATGGCACACATAAGCCACCTTCCCAATCGGGATAAAATTTTCTATTTGTTGTATTCTACTTTTATGTTATTTGCAATTCCAGGATTTTTTTAATATTATTATTTATTTGACGTGTTTATAACATCACTTAGTAGATTTTAGTTTTGTGATTCGCCAATGAGTAGTTTTTTGAAGTTTTGAACCCAAAATTTGGGGTTTCGAATGTCAGATTTCTATATTGTCCCGTTGGCGAGTACAAAGGACTGCCAAAATATTGGCAGGACTACCAAAATTTTGACATCATGTATGTATACATGATGTCAAACTTTTGGTGGTCCTAACAATTTTTTTTTCTATCTTAGGACTGCTAAAATTTTGGCAGGTCTAAGACAACGAGTACAATGATTCTAAAATGTTGGCTATTGTTATTTATTGCCAAATATTACATTTTTGTTACAGTTGCCCAAGTAACAAAGGGAAACCCTCCACGAAGGGATAAGTTCAAGGAAAGAAAAGACGACGCCCCCGATGATGTTGGTATGAAAAGCACAACAAGCTAAGCGAACAAGTGAAGTACCCCTCAATATAACAAAGTAGTAAGCGACCTCTCTTGGTAGATTACTTCAACCGTATATCGCCAAAATACATTCGAAGAAGAGAGCTCCTCCAACTACAGCTTCAACTTCATCAAATGATAACGAATAAGTGATCATCCACTAAAGAAGGCAAATTGATGGGTCCGGACCTTCTAAAGAGCCGGGTTCTAAGGGACTCATCCCAAAGTTGCTAACTCCTGAATTCCTTCGAAGACCATAGTGTCTATCAGATATGGAATGGGAAGGCATGTACATAATTATGTCATATTTTTTATTTTAAAACTATAAGTTTTTTAGTTTTAATTTTATTTTACCTTTCTTCTTTTTAGGAGACCGGACAGATACTTAGAGTTTTTAACCATGGAAAGAAGTGACAAATTTAGGGCTTCAATAAATTAGACAGCTACATCAAGGGAAAATTATACCGTCAATATGTACTTTCTAGCGAAGTACTCATATAGGATGATAAATGATGTGCTAATATCCGCATTTGTTGAATGGTGGCATCCAGACCAATATCTTCCGTCTCCCAAGTAGGGAGATGAAGATTACCCTAGACGATGTTCATCCTATATTGGGGCAAAAATTAAATGGTATAGTCATGATGCCTACTAATTGAGAACCCACAAGAATGACATAATAAGTTCGTATCACGAGATGAATATTCTTGACTTCAAAAAGTAGTACGAGCTTCCATTAAATTTTTTGGAAGACGAGATAAAGGCTACAAAACTCGATAGTGAAATTGACGAGGAATAATTAAGTGATTAAAAAGTTCGTGGATATTTCATGTTTATCTTAGGGAAAGTCGGCAATCTAGACAAGTCCAAAACTTTAATACATCCAAAATATATCTGGAACTTCGAATATGTCTCCAATTTGGCTGATATTTCTTGGGGAAGCAGTATACTAACATACCTTTACCGTGAGATTGATGTTGTATCCCACATAGGATCCATGACAGTATTGGGCTGCATGTCTCTTTTGTATGTACAATAACTTCACTTTCACTCTGATATGTGCATAATATGGTATTTTCATGGTTAATTATGATTTTTTTTGTCCACATATAAGCATAGATATACGAACGCTTTCCAAGTCTCAAGCGATCTACGCTCAATGGAATATGATGAGTCTCTCACTAGAATATATAGATGAAGGCCGAATTAGCAATAAGTAAAACTTTCACATACATTAAACGCCCTAAGGATTGTACTGCTAAAATTTCAAAAAATAGGTGATTAATCACTCTTTAACTTGCTTTCACATTCATTTACTTAACTTACTTTCGCATGCCACATGTCTATTTTTATGATAATAATTTTCACATAGTTTGGAATCCTTATGTGGATATACAAGACACCACTCTTCCTTTTTAACCAGTGTTTCGATTCCTTGGTATGATCAGGTGCCATGAGATCAAGGGGACTTATATGTCCGAGAGAGTACTTCGACAGTTTGGGTACATATAGACGATATTGACATGCTCATTAAAATTAGTATTAGTCCAAGAGAAAAAGCCCTAAAATTATGTGTCGGAGGTTTACAACAATGTGTTGACATCATAAGATGAGTTGCATAGTCACGTAGTTGGCGTGGAGGAACAAAGAAAGCATGTTTCATAGTTGGAATTGTAGAGATGACTACATACACACTATGTAAGACACGAGTATCCAACAGTGGTGAACCTTGATAGTCGTAAAGAGGATGAGCAGTCGATACAATCTCATCAACCATCAAAATCGGTCTTGCTTAATAAAATTTTTGTGTGTAATATTTAAATTTGCATTTGTTAGTACTCAACACAATTTTTGTTTTTGACATATACTGACCAACAAAACGAAGTAGCTTGGTAAGGCTTTGATAGCTCGCAAGGGAAAATATTAGAAAAATATGAGTAAGCGGTTACGAGAGATCGATAATACCGAAGACTTCCCGCTATTAGAAAGTGTGGAGAGACTCACAAAGAAGCGTGAGGATATGGCATAGGATTGGATTGTTGTATTTTGCTTGTTTTGTGCTTGCATTTGATGACTTCACGCTTTCTTTTATCTAAAATACAATGGGACTCTGACCCTATGCTAATCTATTGTTTGACTTTATGTCATTTTTATGGGTTTAATCTATTGTTTGACTTTAATGTATTTTGAAATATCTTTAACTTATTGGCCATATCAGATCTTTATATTATCGACCATATCGAAACATTCCTATATATGATTATCGGCCGTATCAGATGATCGATTATTAGGGTGAATTATGCGATCTCAATATCGACATGTCATAGTGTTATGATGATTCTTTGGGCATGCCGTAAAAGATAAATTTTGGTTCCTTAGGACTGTCAAAATTTTCCAGTCCTAACAATAATTATAAATGCTAAAATTTTTGTAGTCCTAAGTAATGTTAGTACTGTCACAATTTTGACAGTCCTAAGATATAAAATTTTGTTAGTTTTAGAATGATAAAACCTGACATTGAATCAAATATATTAGGACTTTCAAAGTTTTGATAGTCCATACACTTCAATATCTGAATTTTGTACCTTGATATTCCCCAAAATATTGAACATGAACCTGAACTAAATAACCAACAAGAACTACACTAATCATCAAAGCAACAAATGGTTTCAAATCATGACTATTTAAGAGAAGATGGTTTAAAATAACATGAGACTTCCAAGAAGTTCGATGATGTCTGTATTCGTATGGATGATTGTATCAGTGATATCCATATCCGTATTAGTAATGATCATATATGTATTGGTAATGGATGTATCCATATCGGACTACAAGAAAATAAAAATTAAAAATTAAAAATTAAAATTATATTTCATTTCTTCTTATTATATCCTATATATGTTTTTTCATTAGCTTCGCCAAAATAAAACATAATTATACCTTTCATATGCAGGTCTGCCAAAATTATGGCAGTCCTAAGAGTGTCAGTTGAATTTTACAAAATTTCAACGATTGAACGGAGAAACAAGTTATCAAAGGTTTTTCGGGAGGTTCACAAATGTGAGGTAATGTATTCGACGAGCCAATTACTTCATTGAATTGGTTCAATATCATCATTTCTACATTATTGGGAGCCATTTACATTGGAGAAGGACCAAAAACTTGAGAGTCTTGATAGGAGAGCTTTGGAGAATACAAGACCAGGATTCTCTCGTCGGAGATTCACTGGATGTGATCGGATAGGGATTGGTTACGGGTTAGGAATTTGGGACCACAAGTATTTAATTGTTGTAGGTTCCTATGTATTTACATGAGCATGTGGTATTGCTTTCATTTTGATCGACCAACACTGGTCAGTCCATAAACAAGTACTAACATGGAAATGAAAACTGTATACGGGACTGCCACAATTTTGGCAGTTCTAAGACTGTCAAGTTGTGAATTTTGCAAAATTTCAATGATTGAATGGAGAAATAAGTTACGAAAAGTTCTTCGGCAAGGTAATGTATTCGATGATCCGATTACTTCATCGAATTGATTATTTATCAACACTTCTACATTGTTGGGAGCTATTTTCATTGGAGGACGAATAAAAGCTTGAGAAATTTGATCATTGAACTTTGGAGAATACATGACGGAAGATTCGCTCGTCGGTGATTCTCCGGGTGTGATCGGATATGAATTTGTTAGGCTTTAGGAATTTGGGACCATAAGTATTTAACTAGTATAGGGTTTAGAGGTTTGGAAAAGGATGATGATGGCAAGTGAAAAGAAGACAACATTTTTTTATTTTATACTTTAGTTGGTGTCGGCCCTAACAAGTTTTCAAGAACATTTTGGATATTAAAAATATGCACCATTTGGATAAAGAGTATAAATTTGTACTGTCCCTACTATTTGCCTTTAATTTTAGAAAAGAGAGATTCTCTAGATGCCCCTAGATATTTGTTTACTACAAAGAAAAACTTGATATTATCACGATCGTATGAAACTTTCAGCATCCGGCCTTACTATTTAAGCAGGGCTCGTCCTGCGGACAAGAACCACACAAAATTAAAACTAATGGAGTTCCACAAGCGCAGAGGGATCAGCGGGATGCTGGCTATGTACCACAACCGAGCGCCGAAGCCGTCGGTGCAGTACAACACCAAGGTCGACCCTTCTCCACCCCTTTCATCTGCTTCACTGATCAATTTTCTTCGAGGAGATGACCATGAGTTTGTCGTCGCTTCGGCGCCTCCCCCAAGCTTTGGGGCTTCTTCTTCCTTTGTGAAAGTGGAGAGGGGCACAGATTTGGGAGGCTATCGCGACAAACCGGTGGCTAGCGAAGTCGACAGGAGGGCCGCAACTTACATCTCAAGTGTTCAAGAGAGGTTCCGGTTGGAACGGGTGCATGGATGAAAGGGGGTAGCAAATACTACTGCTGCATGTAATAACTCAGATCTTGAGTATCATTTTAGTGAAGAACTGTTTCTGTCCGTTACTAGCTTTTATTATCCTTAACTACAATTTGCAGATAATTACTTTCCAGCTAATTTGAGAGTGAAAAAAAATAAGTAAGAACAACAAAACGTATGATAAACGACTTTTACATCGAAAATTCAAACAGGGGGAGTGTTGGGTAAATGGGACACCAGAGCCAAATGCTCCGACACCGGATGTTGGGATCGGACACGTCCTACAAGCGTTCTGATACCGTGTCTAAAACTGACCACAGCGGAGACTTAGGCCAACCCACATGAGATAACCAACCCACGTCTAACGAGCACCAAGCAAATATAAAGATAACGTATATGACGGTGAATACGTCACCTGGACAAATCTCAATTTATATAACTAATTACAAGATTGACAAAAACTAATGTTGAACCCTTTGCCCTAATAGTTTCAATCCCCTCACCACACTCAAGAAGAGGCGACAGAGATTACAATAAAATCACTTACCCACCCATAGCGATCTTCCTGAACGAAGACAACGACTCCTCGATTAAATCTCCTCTTCCTTCTGCCTTGGGTGACAAGTCCTAAGAGCAAAGTATGGACTTTCTATTAGATCTCCTGTGGACAAGCACTCTGAATCTCCACCTTGTGATCTTATTTATGTCTCCACCCTCAACCAATATATATATATATATATATATATATATATATATATAATTGAGAAACCCTACTTTAGGTCATAGGAATTCATAAATAGGAAACTTGTTACCTAAAATAGTAAGCACCAGTTATGGAGGTTCAAATATTGTCAAATTAAATATTTGATACAAATTTATAAATCTAATCAAATAAAAAATTTAATGTAGATTATCAAATCGCATCAAATCAAATATTTGACCATATTTGGTGTCACTACCACTTTTCTGGGGAGGAATATTTTTGTCATTTCATAATAATTATATTGTTATATTTATATTTCATAGTATTTAGTATTGTTACATTATATCTATATATTTAATATAGTTGACTTGACATGACCCATTAGTTCAAACAATTAGTTTAGTCATGGATTGGACTAATTCCGATTCCTCCGGTACGGATGATCCTTCGGCAAAAATTGTCGATAACAATCGAAGAAGCACGGTTTACCTCCGTGTTTCAAACGGAAAGCCTGAGAACGGTCCATGCAATACGGACATGAGAGACGACCATGGGTGCTCCATCCCGATAACATTCCATAGGCCGGAAAGTCGTTGATGGTCCACATAAGTGCTGCCCTCATCTAAAAATTCTGCTTTCTAGAAACATCGTACGTGTTGGCACCTACTTCCCACAGCTGATTCAACTCATCTATCAAAGGCTGTAAATACACATCGATGTTCCTCTTCGGATTGTTCGGACCCGGGATAATAATGGTTAGGAACATATACGGAGTCTTCATGCACATCCAAGGCGGTAGATTGTATGGAGTGACGATCACAGGCCAACACGAATACTGGGAGCCCGAAAGTCCGAATGGGGTAAAACCGTCAAAGTAGAGCCCCAATCTCACATTACGCGCTTCCTCGGCAAAATGTGGATACTCTCGATCAAAGTGCTTCCATGCTTCTCCATCGGATGGATGATCCAATACTCCTTCGATCTGTTTTCGCCTGTGCCAACTCATATTTTCTGCAGTCTCCTTAACCATAAACAACCGCTGCAACCGCGACGTCAAAGGCAAGTAGTGCATCAAATCGGTAGGCTTCCTTGCACCGACAGACTTTCCTCTAACAGTGGCCTTGTAGCGATCAGCACTACAGAATCTGCACGCATCTTCATCCTTGTCGTCTTTGTAGTACAACATGCACCCGTTGCGACATGCATCAATTTTCTCGTATCCCATCCAAAGCGATCTTACCATCCTCTTAGATCGATAGAAGTCTTTAGGCAACTTTGCACCCTCGGGCAAGATCTCTATAATCAAATCGAGCAGTCGATTATAGCATTCTTGCGACATGTTAAAATCGGACTTGATGCTCAATAATCTTGTAACCACCTCCAACGATGAATGATCCTCACAACCAGGATATAGTGGAGTCCTTGCATTCTCCAGCAACTCCATAAACTTTGCAGCATCGGCATTCGGTGCCTTCTCAGCTGCATCATAATTGTCCGGATTGAAACTAGGTCCCGCCGTATCATAATTGTCAGGATTGAAACTAGGCCCCGCCGCATCATAAACCATGTTCACCAACCCGTCGTCGTAAGCATCGTGGTCTTGGACATCCATATACGGCTCCACATAGGGCTCCGACTCCGATGCTAGAGATACAAGTTCTCCGTGCGCGGTCCACTGATAGTAATTCGGCGTGAAGCCCTTCGAGTATAAATGATATGTAACTTCCACTTCTGGATGATATTTTCTGTTACGACATCTCACACACGGACACTTAATTTTGGTACCGTCCATGTACTGAGGAAAAGCCTTGGCGAACTGCAGGAACTGCTGTACACCCTCAATAAATTTATCCCGCACACCACACATGTCATCAGGATGACGGTTGTACATCCACGAACGATGACGCATATAGTAATTCATATCCATTTCTAGATACTTCTGCAAAAATAACAGTATGTATCATATAAATTATTACATACAGTGGTTTATCACCTAACTTCATAACTTAACCGTACGATAAAAATCATAACTGATATAATACATACTTTCATTTATCAAAGTCTAAAATAAGCAATATTCAAAACAACTGAAAAGAGGCCAAGTCTCTTAGTTTTTTAATATTTTATACTATTGGTAAAAGCTTGGGTTCTTTACTGTATACAATGCTTACTAGGACATATAGTTACTTAGCTAACTATTAACAAAATCAAGTATATCAGTAAGTAACTATTTAACTACACTAACTATGTACTAATTTAATACTAAACTGATACCCTTAACTTCTACCCAATAACTCATGCTAACCCATCTTAAACCAACTAACCAATACCTTGACACTAAGCTAACTAACACTAGTATACATAGCTCACTAAATGCAACTGAAACTGCACACTGGTGATACTTTCCTACTGCTGAACTTCTCCCTTTATATTGTGCCCTTGCTGCATTGCTGCAGGGCTCGACTGATACACTGAACTCCTATTGCAACACCAATACCCAAGCACAATGTTGCATTTCTGGGTACAATGACTGCTCCTTCTCGAGGCTGACTCCACGTTGTGGCTCATCGCAAGCTCCTCAACCCGATCCCCCTCGACCACTAGTACACTGATACACAGTGTGGTCGAGGCACACTGTGCACACCATAGTGAAACCGATTCCCCCCTGATACACTGGCATACTGATGCACAGTTTTACGGCCCGAGCTTTCTCTCTCTCACACAAAAATATAAAGTCACTGAACTTACTCACTCACTCACTCACTGATACACTAAACTAAACTCACTGATACACTAAGCTCACTGATACACTAACCTCAACATAGCCCTACCTTCATGTAAAACAACAAGCTCTCCACTGACTACACTGAGGTATCAGTACCAACACAGTGCATATACAGTGAATACACAGTAAAGAACAACGATGCTCCCTGTGTAAATCAGTCCCATGTCAGTGTCTGTGTGAGTGTGTGTATCTACGTCTGTGTATGTGTCGTGTGTGTCTGTCAGTGTATGTCTGCGTGTGTCGTGTCTGTGTGCGTGTGTCGTGTCTGTCCAGTCATCAGTTGTGTCAGTGTCACATGAGAGAGAGAGAGAGAGATTACCTAGAGCTCGAGGAGGAGGAGGGGGGTGCCGGAGTAGCCGCAGCCGTGGAGAGGCGGTCGCCGGAGAGGGGGGGGGGAAATCTGCGCTAAACTTTGAATTTTTTCGACAGATGGGGGAAAAGAATCTGAGCCCTAATTAACCAAAATTTAGCGACGTTTAGCAACGTCAAATAAAAACGTCGCTAAATTTTTATTTAGCGACGTCAAAGACGTCACTAAACACGTTGCTAAATATTTTTGGCATATACGTCGCTAATCACGACGCTAAACGTCGCTAAAACAGATATATTAGCGATGTTTGGCGACCTTAATTGAACTTATACCGACTCATCTTTTAAAATCTTAATAAAAGTCGCTGAACGTCGCTAAATGTCGCCATTTAGCGACGTTTAGCGACTTTTACAATGGAGTCGCTAATTTAGCGATGTTTATACCAGGAGTCGCTAAAATACGTCGCTAATCCCGCTTTTTTTAGTAGTGGGGGGCATGTAGTAGCCGGCCCTAGTTAAGAGGGGGAAAGCCTCCATTAATTCCTCCCACTTCAATATTCTAAGCCTAATTCATTTCTTCCCCCAAATTCCTTCATCCCTCCACCAAGTTTTCACCAAACCAATCACAATCCCTCTCATTTTTATCACCAAGGAGAGCTAGAAACTTGAAAATTGTAAGAAGCTAGTGGAAGAGAAGTTTTGCTAGGAGTTTGTGTTCATTCCTCACTCTTGTGCCCATTAGAAGGAGCTACATTAGGAATCCATCTCCCAATAGATAAAATCCATATTTACCTAGTCATTTCTATTCTAATTAGTGTATTAGACCTATAGGGACCTTCCATGGCTAAGGACCACCCATAGGAAGAAGAACTAGGTTCATAGGATGCCTATGGTGAAAGTTATATTGACTTTTGTGGCCAAATTGGGGAAAATTCGGGGTTGGACCATTAGGTGTTTGATGAAATATTTCTCTAGTAATTTTAGAGTGAGGTGCCTGATTTGGAAGGGCGTATGTGTCCATAATTGGATATGGGTAGTGCATAGCATGATATGCCGTGATACGGTATCGTAGGAGGGTTATTTGCATGGGTAGTGAGCTCTAGCATAGCAAATCCTATGCCTTGTATTTAATAGCTAATAGCTAATATATATACTATATTTAGTATATTAGAAGTGTTCATGGGGTTTTGGGAGTGTATCGTGGTGTTTTAGGGGCGTATCATGAGCTATTGTGTGATACTTGAGTGTGCCCACCAAGTGTTTGGTACTTGGTCTAGTGCTAGGGTATTGAGAGCTTTGTGTGTGTGTATGTGTGTGTGTATACATATATATATATATATATATATATATATATATATATATATATATATATATATATATATATATATATATATATATATATATATATATATGTGTGTGTGTGTGTGTGTGTGTGTGTGTGTATGATTGTGGAGTATTCATGTGTGTATTGATGAGGGTGCTCGAAGAGGGGGGGGGGGCATTGGTGTGCAAGTGTGTGTGAAGAGGGGATGTAGTGTTCAGGTGTTGGATTCATAGTTCGAATGCAATATTGCAGGCAAAGGGGGAGTGTCTGGTTTGGCTTGGGTTAAAGAATAATGCATTAGCAGTAAAATTTGAGTGATACAACAGCAGTACTAAGTGAGATAAAGAGAGAAGGGGGGGGTTAAAGAGGTATTAGCAAGCAAGTAGCAGTTGCTTTGGGATTATACAACAGAGTGATAGCAACAACTTAGACTTGCTGTAGTGGCAACAACAATATCAATTAGAGAACAGATTAGGGGAAAACAACAGGGAGCTCGGTGATACAACACCTGCTGCTTGATGAGAAGTCTGGGTTGTGAGCAGCAGTGTAGTGCACTGCAGATTCAGAGGGTAGACATTGTTCAAGTTAGGAGAGTCACCCCTTGGGTGTAGGCTATATCTCAAGCTTAGGTACTGGGTTGGAACTGCAATATGTTTGGGTTATGATTTCAGGTAGGAAGTTGGAGCTCTGTGCTCAAGATTTAGCTCGGTGCTCAGAGATTGAGAGCTTGGTACAGAGATATTGTTAGAGTGTTAGAGTTGAGTGTGATATTGGATGAATGATATAATGAGAGTGTTCAAGTAAAGTGAGTTGCATGTAAGTGTGTGTGTATACTGGTAATATATGAGTGAAGAAACAGATGTGTACAAGTACTAGAAGTATGTGCCAGTGTGCAACTTGTACCTGCGTGTAAGGTAAGTCAAGTGTTAGAATCAAGGTATTAGTATAATGTTCAGATAGAATATCCAGTTGAGGTGACCTGGGAGTATCAAGATGTAAGGATGCTATGTGTACAATAGTCTACATGTACCAGTGTAGGATAGAGTGATCTGTGGTGGTGTGCAGAAATGGGTGCAACAGTTGGGGGTATCCATAAAGCACATAAGTGTGTATTTGTGCAACCAGTGTGCACATAGTGACAGTGGGACAGTGGTATAAGAGTGTTTATGAGGAGATGTGAGTGTGTGAGGTAGTGCAAGTGAGGGTGTGGTTTTAGTAAATAGGCTAGTGCATGTTAGTGTCAAGATAATAGGTATTATGTATGATCCCAAGTGAGGATTTTGGTATTTGGGTTCATGGTATAGGTATGGATTGGAATATAAGATACTAAGGTAATATATGATGCTTATGATACTATAGTATATGGTTGGTATGTATATATATATATATATATATATATATATATATATATATATATATATATATATATATATATATATATATATATATGATACTTGGCATCCTTAATAGCTAGTACGACCTAGAAATAACATAGTATTAGCTAGTATTAGCTAGTTCAACCCTATATGCCAATCTTATAGATAGTTATGAACTCTAACCTAGATATAGATTTAGTTTGGACACCAAGACCTAGAATTGACCTAGAAGTCTATCCTAGAGTTAATTATACATGATTATCATTCAAGTCTCCCTTTTAACATGAAATTTTATATATAGGTCACTTGGACTAAAGTACAAACACTGTTTGATATTCATTGCTTTGGACCACATGCGAGTACATTCTCTAATAGTTTTCATTATTTAATAATTACTATAATACAAGTATTTATTAATATTTTACTTGATTTTTGACACAATGGTACATAGATTGGTACATGCATTGGATCTTCAATCATGAAATATCACCTTGACTCATCGCATTGATATTGGATAATATTCATAGTATTGTCATTGGATAACATTGGATACATCGGCTAGTGACGTGTCATGGTTGAAACCATCGTACCTGTCGGGGCGGGGGAAGTGCTAGATAGATATGTGATCAAGACATTGGCAATATTGCAGACATTGGAAAACTTTATAGACATTGGAAAACATTGTAGACATTGGCAAACATCGTAGACATTGGCAAACATTGTAGACATTGTCAAATATCGTAGACATTGGCAAACATTGTAGACATCGGCTACTCGTGTAAACATTAAAATGCCTTGATCAAATATCAAACTAGTATTTCAAAACACTTAGTATAGTGGCAGATCTTCTTGTTCTGTTTATATATTACATTATCTTGCGCCTGATACTCGTGGATTCTTTCTCTCCTATTTCATATATGCAATGGTTATTTTACATTGCTTATATTGTTTGTATCTCTTTACTATTTACCTGTACATCATCATATTGCTTTCCCATCTTGTATACGTTCACTATTTACTATTTTATAATCTTTATCAATTAACTTGGAACTGATATTGAGTTTATTCGTTCCATCCTGACTGTATATATTTTTAAGACATTTATTTAGAGGATTTGTGTCTGACTCATTACGGATCGCAGGAGGGAGTAGCTGCTGTAGTGCTCCGCTCCTAGTAGTGCACTATATAAGATTTGTGGCTCGATTGACTCAGTCAGAATTGAGTATGGGAAAACTTTACGATAGAATTGATCACGGACAATGCAATGAACCTTTCCAATTGATGGATCGACTTCTATTGGAATGAGTACAATAGTTTTCGTTGGATTTTTGGTTAGCTTTATTGGATTTTCGCTGCTTGGTTTTGATGAATGCATTTTCGTGATTGGTTTTCGAAAATTGATTGTTTAGCCCATTTTTATCGATTGCATGCATTCATTCTATAGAACTCTGAGAGAAATGAAGACGATAGTCTAACCAAATATTGGTGCCAATGTAGATAGACATGTGACCAGAGCCTGAGCAAGCAAGCGTCCTTTTATCTCTGCATTCTCTATTTGGTGAGCAGTTCTGTCCCTTATTCTCTACTCCTTCATGCCAATAAGCAATAATGTTCTCTGGTAACCTTGCTAAGTAAAATGATCGATATAGCCACTAATGCCATAAGTTTTATACCACTATTATAAATCAATGAATCACATTGATAAGAGAAAAGTTCAATTATGTAAAACAAGGAAGGATATAATCATTGTGTCATAGTTTGGTGCCATGACTTAGCGATAAATTAGAGTCTACAGACTACCAATCGAATCAAATGAATAAGTATGCTGAAATAAGAATTGGGAAATGTGTATTGCTGCTCTAATATTTTAATAATGTACACTGTTATCTATGCTTATCATATAGTCGTAGATGCATTATATGGTCATGGACAACTTGTGCACAAGGTAGTAAATTTACTCAAACATGATCTGGGGCAATGGGGACCGTTCGACCCAAGGAAAATAGTAGCACTTTGGTAGCGCCGGGTATAAGCGAGACATTCATTGAGGCTTGCTACCTGCTTTGAATGGCGCATCGCACGCCCATCGAAGTCCTATATAGCATGTCCATTGTGGTGCTACACCACAAATGACCCTGTAGGAATGAGTTGCATACTAATGATGTCTTATGCAGGGGTGGTAAGAACAACCCTGTAAATTATACAAGTACAGCCATTGGTCGGGGTAAGGATTCCAAATGTGCAAAGCTTATATATATTTCACTACATGAACTGTTGCTTATGAACTGTTGCCTATTGAAATATTGCGTATATATAATATTGCCTATTAAACTGCTGCCTTAAATAAGAAGTGTTGGTTTAGGTGAGTGGGCCAGTTCTGCTCACCAATACAAGTTAAGTACTGACCTACGTCGCTGTGGGCAAACCAGGTGACCGAGATACCGAGAACATTCAAGGGAGATAGAGCTTTCGTTGTAGTCTTTTCCAGCTTCTTCCTATTTTAAAGTATTTCAAAGATTTCTAGTAGCTGCTTTCAAGTTTTCAAGAATGTAATAAAGGGGCAGGGTGTATGGGATAAGAACATTATTTTGTGTCAATTTATCAGTCTTTTCTTTTGTGCAAAAGCTATGTAAGCCGTTAAGGCATTTCTATTTCGGTGCTGAGAAAATTGTACTTTATTGCAACCTTTGCTGATGATTTCATGATCTTTATGGGAGCCTATTTTTATGTGGTCCACCATTTGATATATAAACCAGCTCGATAATTTTACAGAGCTGTATGGCTTGGAAGCGAATGGCAAAAAAGAGCAAGGTTTTCTTCACCAATGTTAAGATTCATTTGAGGAAGGATATGTTAAGCTGCTTAGAGAATGAATCAATAAAAGAATTATTTTCTTCCTATACAAATGTGTGCTTCGTGTGCTTTATAATCTACTGCTGTATTGGGGATATATTTATAAAATATATTTGACATGTGTGCACGTTCTTGTCTTGTATAAGCGCAACCCCAGACTTGTACGATATTACGTCCAGCGAGGACTAACGGTTCTACAGAACCGAATGCGAGGACGAATTGGTTCTGCGGAACTGGGTCATGACAATTGGTATCGAGTGAAAGTTTTCAAATAATAACGATTTTCTCAGATGATTTGCTTTTCGATAGTGTTGTATGAAATAATATTCCTTACAATAAGCCCATAAATATTTTATGAGTGCTAATGGAAGTTATTTCTTTTATAGATGACTAAGGGTGATAGCGCGAAGGCGACATCGTCGTCTGACCCAATGGATAAATTAATAAAAATGTTAGAGGCACAAAGGAAGCATAGCGATGCACATCATAAGATGATTGAGGCACAGAATCGTGAGCTTCAAGCGTAGCTAATAAACCAGTTTCAAGCGCGATTCGACGCGTAACAGCAGCAAGTTGATAACTTGTCTCAACTGGTGGCTTCATTAACTGAGAATAACAAAGAGACCAAAGTGGCTGCCGCAAAAGAAATAGTGGTAGTAGAAGCAGAGGAGACGGAACAGCCTCCAAGAAGGCGACCAACATTTAAGTTTTCTGAATTCAAAAGCTGCAATCCGCCTGAGTTCAATGGCAAGGCAAAACCAGAGAAAGTAATGGGCTTCCTAAAGACTTTGGAAGGCATCTTCTGTATGCTGGATGTGTAAGGCACCGAAAGGGTGGATTTTGCAACTGTGCAACTGTATCTCAAAGCAGAAGACTGGTAGGAGTCGAAGAGATAAGCACTGTGCGGTGCCAACCAAGAAGCCAAAGTCTCTTGGAAGACATTTAAGCAGGCGTTCATCGCATAGTTCATTCCACCAGCTGTCCGTCACAGGAAGGAAAAAGATTTCGTAGTGCTCGAGCAGGGCAATATGTCCATCAGCGACTACGAAGTAGAGTACTTAAAGCGATCCAAGTTCAACGGCTACATGATACCGAATGATGAGGCAAAATGACATGATTTATTGAAGGTCTGAATGAAGGATTATAACGTGATGTTCTTAATCGGAAGTGTGTGACCTACCGAAAATCCTATGAAGCGTATCTCGAGATGGAGAAATTTTATCTTCTAGGGGCGACACTGCACAACCATGGGAACAACTACAAACGACCCATGGCAGTAAGCGGGTTTGATGCTTCCAAGCGTCAAAACACAAATGACAACAAGGGACCCTATCAGCGACCGTACTGTAATAGGTTCAAGCGGGTTGGACACTGGCAAAACGAATACGGGCTGGATGTTTTTAGTGTGGCAGTTTGGATCACAAGCCTGCGTGGTAAAATAGTCGGGGAAGAAATCAGAATCACGATCAATATCGCAATCAGAATCATGATCAACAGTACAATCAGAATCGTGGACAAGCGCCACGAGCTCCGTAGATGACAGCTGTGAATGCTCAGAACCCGCGACTATGAGGACAGGGTAGAGTGTTTGCACTGACTCAAGAAGAAGTACTTGCCTCAAATACTGTCATAATAGGTATATTGCTTTACAGAGAAATACCTGCTCGTGTACTATTTGACTCTGGTGCTACACAAAGCTTCATATCATCTACATTTGCTAATAAAAACAAATTTTAAGACACCATTATATATGAATCTTAGTGTCAACACTCCGTCCAGAATAGATTTGCTTGCTTGTTCAATTTGTAGGGATGGTTACCTTTGAATTGGGGAAAAGTATATGTCCTTAGATTTAATAGTCCTGGACATCACCGATTACGACATCAGCTTAGGCATGGATTGGCTCGGAATGTGCAATACAATAATTGACTGTGCGGAGAAGAGAGTTGTGTTTCGTATTCCTGGCAAGGCAGAGTTATTTTATTCGTATAGTTCGACGGTTAAAACAGTGATGGTGGTATCAGCAATGACGACAAGGCTTATGCTAAATCCGGGGTATGAAGGGTACCTTGTCGGCTAAAATAGTGATGGTGGTATCGACTAAAACTTATTTCCAGAGGAGATACCTGGAATGCCTCTAGACCGAGAAATTGAGTTCAGTATTGACACCTTTCTGGATACTTGGCCGATATCAAAAGCTCTATATCGGATGGCTCATGTCGAATTGAAAGAACTGAAGTCACAACTACAAGAGTTACTAGATCGTGGTTACATTCGTCCCATGTTTCACCTTGTGGAGCTCCAGTGCTGTTTGAAGAAAGATGACAAATTGCATCTTTGCATAGATTATCGAAAATTAAATAAAGCGACAGTTCGGAACAAGTATCCATTGCCAAGAATTGATGATCTGTTTGACCAACTTTAGGGCACAACAGTATTTTCAAAGATTGATCTTCGTTCAGGGTATCACCAGTTGAAGATCAAATCAGAGGATATTCTGAAGTAATCTTTTCGTACACGATATAGATACTACAAATTTTTGATTATGCCTTTTGGTTTGACCAATGCTCCAACGACTTTCATGGATATGATGAATTGAGTATTCCGACCCTTCTTAGACAAGTTCGTCTTCGTGTTCATCGATGATATCTTAATCTACTCGACAGATAGAGAAAGTCACATTGAATATTTAACGACTGTATTGTAGACACTTCTTGAATATCAGTTATATGTGAAGTTAAGCAAGTGCAAGTTTTGGATGAGTAGTGTGGCTTTTTTTGGGCATGTTATTTCAGAAGATGGTGTATCAGTTGACCCAAAGAAAATAGAGGCGGTACTAGACTGGAAACAACCTACATCATCTAGTAAGATATAAAGTTTTCTCGGCTTGGCTAGCTACTATCAGAGATTCGTAAAAAACTTTGCGAAGATTGCGTCGCCTCTGACTCGCTTCACCCAAAAGGGAGTAGTATTCAAATGGACAGTCGACTGTGAGAACAGTTTTCAGGAACTGAAGCAGCGACTTGTCTAGGCTCTAATTTTTACTCTTCCAGATGGACCTGAGGGATTTCAGATATACAATGATGTATCTCGTCTCGGATTGGGATGTGTTTTTATGCAGCGTGGGAAAGTAATTGCGTATGCCTCAAGACAGCTGAAATAACATGAAAAGAATTACCCGCCGCATGATTTGGAACTTGCGGCAATTGTGTTCGCGTTGAAATAATGGCGATACTATTTCTATGGAGTGTCCTGCGAGATCTTCACGGATCACAAAAGCCTTAAGTACATATTCACGCAAAAGGAATTAAACTTGAGGCAACGATGATGGCTGGAATTGATAAAGGATTATGACTTGACGATTGCTTATACGTCGAAAAAAGCAAATATTGTGGCAGATGCATTGAGTCAAAAATTCATCGGATAGTTATCTGTGTCAAGCAGGCTATTTTGAGAGCTGAAAAAAATAGGCATCGACTACAAATTTCGTACACATGGAGCCAACTAGCTCAATTGCAGTTTAAACCAAACTTGCTCTAAAAGATCAAATCCTTGCAAGAGGATGACCAATTCCTGCAGAAGATACGCGAGTTAATTTTAGAAGGAAAGACCACCGATTTCATGGAACACGAGAATGAAACGTTGTGGTTTAAGGGTAGATTGTGTGTACCTAAGGATGATGAACTCAGGAAGGAGATACTAACTGAGGCTCATTATGCTTAGTATACCTTGCATCCATGAAGCACCAAAATATACAATGATTTGTGTAGTGTCCCACTCCGTGTTGGCAATATGTATAAGAGATATCGGTTTGCTGACTCAAAAAGAAAACCTTCTTGAAGAGATCCTTGTTGAACCAGAAGATGACTGATCTAGGTGAGTGGGCAGAACTTTATTCTATGATTCTTGCACGCCTTAATAGTGAATCTGAGTTTTTGCAATGCTTGTTTGCTTAATAAGAAAATTATCGCATTGAGAATGGTAGAACGAGAACCTGCTTGCCTAAAAGAGATAGAACTATTGCCATGATAAGTATAGAAATAAATGTTGCATGCGAGTTACACTGACACTACTATCGAACGAACCTTGCCATGCTAAATAAAGAGTAGAACTACATGCTAACTTGATGATATAAATAGACCTGTGCCATGCTTGCTTAAATTAAAGATCGTTCGTATACTTATTTGTCGTCGTGTTTATAATTGCTTATCTTTGATACAAAAGCTAGATTGAATGTGTTTATTTTGCTATAAAGAGTAAATGGCTTGTCTTGTTAGAGAAGAGACTAGTAGCCCGCCCTGATATTCTGGTCCTACGGGATCTAGGGAGGTATGGCTATTAGATAAGAGATTGATGGATTGAAAGCTTGTATTGTTATGTTGTGTTATGCTTGTGATATGCTTGTTATCGAGGAGCTTGTGGTGGATGTAGGCTAAGCGACAAGTTTGGAGACTAATATTGCTCCCTAATATTCCGATCCTACGGGATCTAGGGGGCGTGGCTATTAAAATGGTGGATGGAGATTGATGGGGTAAGACTAATAGTGCGTCCTGATATTTCGGTCCTACGGGATCTAGGGGGACGTGGCTATTAGATAGGTATAAAGAGTCATGACTGTCACGTATTCATGGAGAGGTTAATTCCAATTCTATTTCAGGAATTCTTACCGCAGGTAGTTAGGGATCCATTGACTGAGCTTAGCATATTCTTCAGGGATCTTTGTTCTACAAAGTTGATCATCGATCGTCTAGAAAAGCAAGAGAACGACATTACGATAACACTATACAAGCTTGAAAGAGTGTTTCCTCCAGAATTCTCTAACTCCATGGAGCATTTGCTAATTCATCTTTCTTACGAGGCACATGTTGGTAGACCTGTCAGTTATCGATGTATGTACCCGTTCGAGCCTCAACTGAACCACCTAAAGGGATAGGTAAAAAATAAGGCACGGGTCGAGGGTTCGATTTGTGAAGCCTATGTTCTTGAGGATATTACAAACTTTTGCTCGATGTATTTCAAGCCGCATATTGGTACTAATAGAACAAGAGTTCCCAAAAACGACGACGAATATCAGGAATCTAATGATGCAATATTGAAAGTATTCATTTCTTTTGGTAAGCCTTAGGAAAAAATGAATAAGAGATATTTGAATAACGATGAGCTAAGGGATGCTCAGTTGTATATATTACTCAACTACGACGAGGATAAAATGGAGAAGCTAGAGGGGTAAGTAATTAATATGTCAACATTTAAGTCATCTTAATATAATAGTATACGCTAATATTGTTATACTAATCGGGCGATGTTTTATTTTTTTTAGCATATTTAATGATGAGGTGTGGTCGATAAGACCATACATAACAGATAAAAAAGTAGAACAGGAATTGAGACTTTATTTCCCATCTTGATTGAGTGAATATGTAAGGATCTTTTTGTGTAAGTACTATGCACAATAATAAACATACCGTTGAACTTAATATCGATTTTTTGGTATTTAGGTCGATCATCCCCACACAACATTCGAGAATGAGTCTATTAGAACTCTAGACAAGGGACTAATTTATGCCGTCAAAATCTGGCCAAGCTACTGTGTGAATGGGTTTAGGTTCAAGTCAACCAAAACCCCTATAAGAGACAGCTTCTTGGATCTCGATTCTACGAAAAATAGTTGTTTGTGTATCAGATCTTCAAGCTACAAAGATATTAATCCAGGCAATAATTTCTATAGCGTCTTACGAAAGATTGTGGAGTTAACATATAATTATGGAACAGAACCTGCTAAGATCGTATTATTCAGGTATGATTGGCTCGATCCGATCCAAGATCAAGGTCAAAAAATAGACAAGCATGGTCTTGTGGATATAAACTACCGACGTTGATATCAAGGCTATGAACTATTTGTCCTATCAAGTCAGGCTCAACTCATGTACTTCACAACCTAAACGGAAACAACGATGTCGGACTGGTGGGCAGTATGCAAGACGAAAGCTAGAAATACCTTTGACGTTAACGAAATAGCTTATCAAAAATATGAGCTACCTATTGTAACAAATATTATATATGTGGAATCAACGAAAGTTCCTCATTACACGTCTAATTGTGTGGAAGAGGTAGAACTATCCGAAGAGGAAGACGTAGTAGATGAAAGTGAAGATGATGAGGAAGAGGAGGACGAGGAAAACGAAGAAGATAAATTTTTAGAAGAGGATTGAAAGTAAAATAAAATCTATTTAGAACTCTAGCCATGTACTATTTTTTTAATATGGAATGTAACATCTATTTTTAATGTGAATGTGCTTATTGTGTGACTGTGATACTTTTATATTGTACTTATTGTGTGACTGTGATATTTTTATATTGCGCTTATTGTGTGACTGTTATAATTTTATATTATGCTTATTGTGTGACTGTGATACATTTTTATTATGATATTTCGTACCCAAGAAATTCAACGGAGGGTTGCTCCAAGTCTGTATATTTTGATGAACTGTTACAAGTCTGTGTATTTATTTTATCATCATATGTTATTATCAGGTATGACAGGACGACAAGGATCATACGAAGGTAGATCCTCTTGACGGAGTGCTCCTTTAGTGTCACTCCCCGCTCCCGAAAGGGTCAATCGTCCTCGCTGGATCCTTTACGAAACTAATCGTCCTTTCTGGGGCGTGATACCGTGCGAACCTGGAGTTGCGCTCGCACAAGGTAAGAACGTGCAGTGGTAGGAACCCATTTGAAAACACAAGTATAGGAAGAAACATGCTTTTTATTGATAATTCAGAGTAATTTATATAGAGTTTACATTTGATGCGCCTCTCGGCTACTTGGTTTGTATTACAAAAAGAAAACTCAAAAGGCAGGGCACGCTCCATCAGATAGTCCTCGTCATTCATACATTACACCCTTGTATAGATTGGAAGTCCACACCTCCAAAATGAATTGACTTTAACTATACTTCAAAATAGAAGGGCTTCTAACGCCTTCTCGTCTATCCACTAGCGTTGCACCGCCCGAGTGCCTGAAATAGTTGTCCACAACGTGGGTCAGTACTCAGCTGTACTGGTGAGCAGGACAAACCCACTCGACTAAATCAACACTAGCTTATTAGGGACAAGTATACATTAAGATGATCTTTCTATAGAGAACTAAGTGAATTCAGTTTATATCAGTTGCATTTTTTGATAGGAATAAAAAATAACATTGAATCCATCAAGTACATCGGTCGCTTACTCAACCGATGCACGCCTTCCCTACAACAAAACACAACTATACTTACCATCTGCACAAGACAATAAATTAGCATGTGTTCTATTCTATGCGGTCATTGGTGTGATCGACACCATAGGGACTTATCCAAAGCATTGCGGCGCGTCCTGTCAGCCCTGGTAGCAAGCCCTGCTGAAGGTCCCGCAATGCACCGTGACTTGTACGATCAAATATTCTCCCCGGGTCGATACCGGTCCAGTGCCCCAGAATACTGTTTCGAAGAAATGCCAAACCTTGTGCATAAGTTATCCAAGACCATGCAAATGCATGAACAATTCATATATCATACAATGCATGAAATAAAACAGAAGAAGTAAAGCAGCAATATATATACTTATGCAACAGTTCATATTTTCTCAAGCCGTGTTCCGATTTTGGTATCCCGTGGGTCCAAACTCTATCCGAGGCACCAGACCGCAACAAATAACCAAATTCCTTTATAAAGAAGCTTGTGTTTATAAGGTGTGCAAGCATATAATAAGTTAGTCTACAATCCTATGTTCCTTTCTTAGTGGCTGGCATGCATTGTGGCTAAGGATTTCCTAGGCGTTCAGCATGACATCATCGATTGAACGTTTAAAATATTAGAGATATGGACGTGAAGAGGTAGGAAAGAAGGGTTCGAACCACTCATTGGTTAAGGGAAAGTGCTGAAAGATGGAGTCTCGTCTAGCGGCGATCAAACGTCAGTTACGCGGACCTGCAATAGAACGAGCACCGAGTTAGAATCATTTGCCTATCCTTCCTCCCGAACTCTCCAAGAATCAAAGCTCCAAACGAGAAAACCAACAGCGAAAAGCAATCAAATCTAAAGCAACACCAAATCAAAATCCCAAAGTGACATCAAGAAAACTAAGCAATAAAGAACGAAAAATATTAGACTTGTTTCAATAGAGGCCTATCCATGAGTTGGAAAGGATCATCGTATTTCGTCCATGGCAAAAGGGTGCCGAAGATCTAAACTCCAAACTATGACTCAGACGGACTAGCCACAAGGCCAATTATATAGTGCACATCATGGTCGGATCGGGATTTGAGGTACTACATAATATGTCACGCCCCGATCCCGAAAGGGTCAATCGTCCTCGCTGGATCCCTTACGGAACCAATCGTCCTCGCTGGGGTATGATGCCATGTGAGCCTGGAGTTGCGCTCGCACAAGGCAAGGACGTACAGTGATAGGAACCCGTTTTTTTGAAACACAATTTAGAAAACACATTCACAGATATTTGAACACAAGTGCAGGAAGAAACATGATTTTCAATGATAATTCAGAGTAATTTACAAAGAGTTTATATTTGATGCACCTCTCGGCTACTTGAATTGCATTACAAAAGATAACTCAAAAGGCAGGGCGCGCTCCATCAGATGGTCCACGTCGTTCATACATTACGCCCTTGTATAGATTGAAAGTCCAAGCCTCCAAAATGAACTAACTCTAACTATACTTCAAAATAGAGGTGCTTCTAATGCCTTCTCGTCTATCCACTAGCGTTGCACCGCCTGAGTGCCTGAAATAGTTGCCCACAACGTGGGTCAGTACTCAGCTTGTACTGGTGAGCGGGATGAACCAACTCGACTAAATCGACACTAGCTTATTAGGGGTGAGCATGCATTAAGATGATCTTTCTATAAAGAAGTAAGTGAATTCAATTCATATCAGTTGCATATTTTGATAGGAATGAAAAGAACATTATATCCAACAAGTACAACGGTTGCTTACTCAGTCGACGCACGCCTTCTCTACAACGAAACACAAGTATACTTACCATCTGCACAAGACAATAAATTAGCATGTGTTCTATTCTATGTGGTCATTGGTGTGATCGACACCTTAGGAACTTATTCCAAGCAATGTATTGCGACTAGCACGATCAAATATTTCCCTCCGGATCGATACGGTTCCAGTGCCCCGGAATGCCGTTTCGAGGAAATGCCAAACCTTGTGCACAAGTTATCCCAAACCATGCAAATGCATGAACAATTCATATATCATATAATGCATCAAAATAAACAGAAGAAGTAAAGCAGCAATATATATCTTATGCAACAGTTCATATTTTCTCAAGCGGTGTTCCAATTTTGGTATCCCATTGGTCCAAACTCTATCCGAGGCACCAGGCCGCAACCAACAGCCAATTTTCTTTATAAATAACTCAAGTTTATAAGGTGTGCAAGCATATAGTAAAACTAGTCTATAATTCCCATGTTCCTTTCTTAGTAGCTGGCATGCATTGTGGCTAAGGATTTCCTAGGCGTCCAACCGGGCATCATCGAGTGAACGTTTGAAATATTAGAGATGTGGGCGTGAAGAAGTAGGAAAGAAGGGTCCAAACCACTCACTGGTTAAGGAAAAAGATGCTGAAACATGGAATCCCGCCTAGCGACGATCAAGCGTCAGTTACGCGGACCTGAAACAACACGAGCACCGAGTTAGAATTTTTGCCTATCCTTCCTTACCGAACTTCCCAAGAATCAAAGCTCCAAATGATAAAATCAGCAGTAAAAACCAAGCAAATCAAAAGTAACACCAAATTAAAATCCCAAAGCGGCAATTAAGAAAACCAAGCAACCAAACACGAAACTATTGGACTTGTTTCAATAGAGGCCTTTCTATGAGTTGGAAAGGATCATCGCATTTCGTCCATGGCAAGAAGATGCCAAAGATCTAAACTACGACTCTGACGGACTAGCCACAAGCCCAATTATATAATGCGCATCCCGGTCGGATCAGGATTTGAGGCACTACATAATATACCACTAAGAAAAAGTTTTATCCCGAAACTTAAGAACAAGGCCTTACCTCCGACTGAAAGAACAATGAAGGATACTTCTCCTTCATCTTCGACTCCATTTCCCAAGTTGATTCCCCAACTGAATGGTTCTGCCACAGCACGCGAACCAAGGACATCGTACGGTTGCGAAGTACTTTTTCTTTACGATCCAGAATTTGTGCCGGCTCCTCTGAGTATGATAAATCCGTGCACATTTCCAATTGTTCGAAGCTAACCACATGACTCGGGTCATGCACATACTTCCGAAGTTGAGAAACATGGAATACGTCATGCACTTAAGCCAAGGCGGGAGGTAGTGCAATCTGGTATGCCAAAACTGCCACTCGTTCCAGTATTTCAAAGGGCCCGACAAACCTCGGACTCAGTTTGCCCTTCACGCCGAAACACATCATCCCACGCATCGGCGTCACTTTCAAGAAAACATGATCCCCGACCATGAACTCCAAAGGTCTATGATGAGCATCGGCATAACTTGTCTGTCGGCTCTGCACAGTGCGGAGTTTTTCTCGAATCAAACGAACTTTCTCAACTGCCAGCTCCACCAGCTCTGGCCCGAGTACCTGCCGCACACCGACTTCGTCCCAACAGATTGGAGATCGACACTTGCGCCCATAAAGTGCTTCATACGGTGCCATCTGGATGCTCGATTGGTAGCTGTTGTTGTACGCGAACTCCGCCAACGGAAGGTGCGTGTCCCAACTAGTCTTCAAATCGATTGAACACAGTCGTAACATGTCTTCAAGTATCTGATTTGTCCTTTTTGTATGTCCATCAGTCTGCGGGTGGTATGCGATACTGAACTTTAGCTTGGTTCCAATGGTAGACTGTAGGCTTGTCCAAAAATGAGATAAGAAGTGTCTGTCACTGTCAGAGACGATTGAGGCAGGTACTCCGTATAATCGAACAATCTCGTCTATGTAAATTTGTGCTAACCGATCGACGCTCCAAGTAACTTTTATAGGAAGAAAGTGGGCTAATTTGGTCAAACGATCAACTATAAACCAAATCGCATCATGCCCCCGTGGCGTCTTCGAAAATCCCATAATGAAATCCATAGTGATGTTGTCCCATTTCCACTCGGGAATAGCGAGGTTCTGCAGCTCCCCGTCGGGCCTCTGATGTTTAGCTTTCACCTGTTGACAGGCCATACACTGTGACACAAAGGTCGCCATATCCCGTTTCATACCGTGACACCAGAAGGTCCTGCGTAAGTCCATGTACATCTTAGTGCTCCCCGGATGCAAGGAATACTTCGCATAGTGTGCCTCTGCCATAATTTCCCTTCGGAGTTCTGGGTCGCTAGGAACACATAGCCTCCCTATCATATGCAAGGCCCCATCTTCGCCTGCCACAAAGTCGGACGTCTTCCCCATCGAGATCAGTCCGCGTACCTTCGCTAGGAACTGATCGCCCACCTGAGCAGATTTGATTCTATCACGTAAACTCGGTTCAAGATGGAGTGGTGCCAGCTGCACTCCTTGATGCCGAACTCGAAACTCGATGCCCATCGTCTCTAGATCCCGAAGTAAACGGTTGTTTATGGATAAAGAGCCTACGTGCTTCCGAATCAGAGCATCAGCGATGATGTTTCCCTTGTCCGGTGTATATGCGATCGTCAAGTCAAAGTCCTTAATTAGTTCTAGCCAACACCTCTGTCGGAGGTTCAGTTCCCGTTGGGTGAATAGATACTTGAGGCTCTTGTGATCTGTGAAGATTTTGCAAGCAACACCATAAAGATAATGCCTCCACAACTTCAGTGCAAATACAATTGCCGCCAATTCTAAGTCATGTGTCAGGTAGTTTTTCTCGTGCGGCTTCAGTTGCCTGGAGGAGTACGATATTACCTTATCATTTTGCATGAGCACACACCCTAAGCCGAGTCCTAAAGCCTCACTGTATATCTGGAACTCCTCTACCCCATCTGAAAGTGCAAGAATCGGAGCTGAAACAAGACGCCGCTTAAGTTCCCGAAAGCTGGCTTCGCAGTCATAAACCCATTTGTATGTAATCCATTTCTGAGTAAGGCGAGTCAAAGGCGAGGCCAGTTTAGATAAATCCTTCACAAACCTACGGTAGTATCCCGCTAGGCCCAGAAAGCTTCGAACTTTGCTGGCTGACGTAGGTTGCTTCCAGTCCACCACCGTCTCAATCTTCTTTGGGTCTACGGCGACGCCTTCTGCCGAGACGACATGACCAAGGAATGCCATGCTGTTCAACCATAACTCACACTTGCTGAGCTTAGCGAACAGCTGATGCTCTCGTAATTTCTATAGCACGGTCTTCAGGTGTTCCTTGTGCTCCACCTCATTCTTGGAATAGATTAGTATGTCGTCAATGAACACGACCACAAACTTGTCTACGAACGACCGAAACATGCGGTTCATCAGATCCATAAAAGCTGCAGGGGCGTTCGTCAAGCCGAACGACATCATGAGAAATTCATAGTGTCCGTATCGGGTTCTGAATGCAAATTTTTGAACATCATCTGATTTGATTTTCAACTGGTGATAGCCCGACCTGAGGTCAATTTTAGAGAAAACCGTTGCACCTTGCAGCTGATCAAACAAGTCATCTATCCTTGGCAATGGGTATTGATTTCGCACGGTAGCCTTATTCAGTTCTCGGTAGTCAATGCATAGCCGTATGGATCCATCCTTTTTCTTCATGAACAGCACGGGAGCGCCCCATGGAGAAATACTTGGACAAATGTATCCTCGGTCCAACAGATCTTGTAACTGTAACTTTAGTTCCTTCAGCTCTACTGGGGCCATTCGATAAGGTGCCTTCGATATCGGTCGCGAATCCGGAAAGTGTCGATGCTGAATTCAATCTCACGATCAGGAGGCATTCCAGGCAGCTCGTCCGGGAATACGTCGAGGAAATCTGCTATGACTTCATCCTGAGCTGCATCTGCACTTTCCTGTCGGGTGTCTCGAACAGAAGCTAAGTACCCTTCACAACCCAAATGCAACATACGCCTAGCCAAAATTGCTGATATCACCATTGCCGTCTTCGGTTCAGCGCTGCACGAATAGTAGAAGTCTGCCTCGCCGAGTAGACAAAATATGACTCGCTTCTCCGCGCACTCGATTGTTGCATGGCAAGCACCCAACCATTCCATCCCGAGAATAATATCATAATCCTTAATGTCTAATACAATGACATCTAAGGAAAGCTTTCTTCCTCCGATGCAAATATAACCATCCCTACAGATAGCATGGACGGGCATGTCGACTCCCGAAAGGGTACTCACGCAAAAGTTCATATTTAAAGGAGTAGAAGCTAATTTATGCTCAATAGTAAAATCAGCAGATATAAAACTATGCGTAGCACCTGAATCGAATAAGACTCTAGCGGACAATTCTCTGAAAAGTAAAGTACCTATAACGACAGTATCAGAGACGAATTCCTCATCCCGAGTCAGTGCATAGACTCGGCCTTGAGCACCCTGGCGTCGTGGGTTCACTGGCACAATATTGGCACCATTTGCTGGAGGCCCCTTGTTCTGATTTTTGTTGTTCTGATTCCCGTGGTTCTGATTTGGCTGTGGCCTGACCATCAGTCTTGGATCTCGACAGTCAAAATGTTTGTGGTCCAGACGACCACATTTAAAACATCCAATAACTGGCACTCATTCACTCGATGCCCTAATTTGTCGCACCTATAGCAGAACGGTGCCTGGGACGGACCCCTGTGTTCGGATATGTGCGAACGCTTTTGTGCTCTAGACCCTCCGATTTCTTGAGGCCGCTTATTGTTGTTGATACGGGGGGTTTGTACGTCGACCTTTGTTGGATAGCGCCCAAAGATCCGCTCGCTATTCAGGGCAGCTTCGTAACATTTCCTGTAGGTTTGACATTTCTGGTTGATGATGTCCCTACGCAAATCGTCATTCAAACCTTTCTGAAAATGATAGCACCACGCCTACTGGTTAGGCAAGAAGTGCCCAGCAAACTTAGCCAATCTAGCAAACACTGAGTCATAATCGTCAACAAACATACTTCCTTGTACCAGGTTGCAAAAATCATCTTCCTTCTGTTGTCGCACGGCCCAGGGAATATATTGTTCAATGAAGGCATATTTGAACATTTCCTAGGTGATTTTGCAGTTGGGATTGACATTATAAATCCCTTACTTAGTAGCTTCCCACCAATCATGTGCACGCAGTTTCAGTTGAACCGATGTACAGGCCACTCGTTTGGATCCCCTAATGCCCACCAGATTGAAGAGTCCTTCCAGCTTTGCAATATATCGCATCACCACGTCCGGTTCTGCTCGTCTGTTGAACGTTGGTGGATGCATTTTAGTGAACTCTGCTGCTCGGCAGGTATTCCTAGCTGGAGGCTGAATTTTTTCTGACTCATCCTCTACCGCCACCGCCGACGGCATGGCAGACGTCACTGTAGCTCCCTCGTTGCTGGGTACCAAGGATGCAATCAGTTGCATCATGGTATCCATCTTCTTTTGTTGAGCAGCAAACTATGCCTGAATATGCGCCTGTTGAGTAACGGCTTGTTGTTGCTGCACCTCCATGAGATGCATAAGCCGCTCGGCCATATCGGTTGAACCCGCTCCTCCGGATTCGCCAGAACTTGTCGGATTGCTCTGGATGGGCTGAGCACTGCTTGCAGCGGCAGTATTTTTCTTAGCCATTGCTACAAAAGAGAGAGTAGCTTGTCAATACTCCAAAAATAATAGATTTTATATCTATGGGCTCATTGTATAGGCGACTCATCTCATGCAGCGAACGCCAAATTCAACTCAATTGAGAGGCGCATCAAACTCCTATATTATCTTTTGAAATCCCAAGGAAGTGAAGCCGTAATCTGATACCAATATTTCATGCCCCGATCCCGAAAGGGTCAATTGTCCTCAAGGGATCCCTTACGGAACCAATCGTCCTCGCTGGGGCGTGATGCCGTGCGAGACTGGAGTTGCACTCGCACAAGGCAAGGACGTGCAGTGATAGGAACCCATTTTTTTGAAACATAATTTAGAAAATGCATTCACAGATATTTGAACACAAGTGCAGGAAGAAACATGCTTTTCATTGATAATTCAGAGTAATTTACATAGAGTTTACATTTGATGCGCCTCTCGGCTACTTGAATTGCATTATAAAAGATAACTCAAAAGGCAGGGCGCGCTCCATCAGATGGTCCACGTCATTCATACATTACGCCCTTGTATAGATTGAAAGTCCAAGCATCCAAAATGAACTGACTCCAGCTATACTTCAAAATAGAGGTGCTCCTAATGCCTCATCGTCTATCCACTAGCGTTGCACCGCCTGAGTGCCTGAAATAGTTGCCCACAACGTGGGTCAGTACTCAACTTGTACTGGTGAGCGGGATGAACCCACTCGACTAAATCGATACTAGCTTATTAGGGGCGAGCATGCATTAAGATGATCTTTCTATAAAGAATCAAGTGAATTCAATTCATATCAGTTTCATGTTTTAATAGGAATGAAAAGAACATCATATCCAATAAGTACATCGGTTGCTTACTCAACCGACTCACGCCTTTCCTGCAACCAAACACAAGTATACTTACCATCTGCACAAGATAATAAATTAGCATGTGTTCTATTCTATGCGGTCATTGGTGTGATCGACACCTTAGGGACTTATTCCAAGCATTGCGGCACGCCCTATCAGCCCAGGTAGCAAGCCCTGCTGGAGGTCCCGCAATGCATCGCGACTAGCATGATCAAATATTTCCCTCCGGATCGATACGGTTCCAGTGCCCCGGAATGCTGTTTCAAGGAAATGCCAAACCTTGTCCACAAGTTATCCCAGACCATGCAAATGCATGAACAATTCATATATCATACAATGCATCAAAATAAACAGAAGAAGTAAAGCAACAATATATATCTTATGCAACAGTTCATATTTTCTTAAGCGATGTTCCGATTTTGGTATCCCATAGGTCCAAACTCTATCCGAGGCACCAGGCCGCAACCAACAACCAATTTCCTTCACAAATAACTCAAGTTTATAAGGTGTGCAATCATATAGCAAAACTAGTCTACAATTCCCATGTTCCTTTCTTAGTGCCTGGCATGCATTGTGGCTAAGAATTTCCTAGGCGTCAAACCTGGCATCATCGAGTGAACGTTTGAAACATTAGAGATGTGGGCGTGAAGAAGTAGGAAAGAAGGGTCCAAACCACTCACTGGTTAAGGGAAAAGATAATGAAACAAGGAATCCCGCCTAGCGACGATCAAGCGTCAATTACGCGGACCTGAAACAGCACGAGCACCGAGTTAAAATTCTTGCCTATCCTTCCTTGCTGAACTCCCCAAGAATTAAAGCTCCAAACGATAAAACCAGCAGCAAAAACCAAACAAATCGAAAGCAACACCAAATCAAAATCCTAAAGCGGCAATCAAGAAAACCAAGCAACCAAACACGAAAACTATTGGACTTGTTTCAATGAGGCATTTCCATGAGTTGGAAAGGATCATCGCATTTCGTCCGTGGCAAGAAGATGCCAAAGATCTAAACTACGACTCTGACGGACTAGCCACAAGTCCAATTATATAGTGCTCATCCCGGTCGGATCTGGATTTGATGCACTACATAATATACTACTAAGAAAAAATTTCGTCCCAAAACTTAAGAACTAGGCCTTACCTTCGACTGAACGAACAATGAAGGATACTTATCCTTCATCTCCGACTCCATCTTCCAAGTTGATTCCTCAACTGAATGGTTCTACCACAGCACGCGAACCAAGGATATCGTATGGTTCCGAAGCACTTTCTGCTTACGGTCTAAAATCTGTACAGGCTCGTCTAAGTACGATAAGTCCGTGCGTAGTTCCAATTGTTCAAAGCTAACCACATGACTCGAGTCATGCACATACTTTCAAAGTTGAGAGACATGGAAGACATCGTGCACTTCAGCCAAGGTGGGAGGTAGTGCAATCCGGTATGCCACAACTGCCACTCGTTCCAGTATTTCAAAGGGGTCAACAAACCTGGGACTCAATTTGCCCTTAACACCGAAGTGCATCACCCTACGCATCGGTATCACTTTCAAGAAGACATGATCCCCGACCATAAACTCCAAAGGTCTATGATGAGCATCGGCATAGCTCTTCTATCGGCTCTCTGCAGTGCGGAGTCTTTCTCGAATCAAGCAAACTTTTTGAACTGCCTGCTACACCAGTTCTGGACCGAGTACCTGCCGCTCACCGACTTTGTCCCAACAGATTAGAGATCGACACTTGCGCCCATAGAGCACTTCGTACGGTGCCATCTGGATGCTCGATTGGTAACTGTTGTTGTACGCGAACTCCGCTAACGGAAGGTACGTGTGTCCCAACTAGTCTTCAGATCGATCGCACACAGTCGCAATATATCTTCAAGTATCTGATTCTTTCTTTCCCTCTGTCCGTTAGTCTGGGTTGGTATGCGATACTGAACTTTAGCTTGGTTCCCATAGCAGACTGTAGGCTAGTCCATAAATGAGATAAGAAACGTCCATCACAATCCAAGACGATTGAGGCAGGTACTCCGTGTAGTCGGACAATTTTTTTAATGTAAATCTGTGCTAACCGATCGACGCTCCAAGTAACTTTCATAGGAAAGAAGTGGGCAGATTTGGTCAAATGATTAACTATGACCCAAATCGAATCATACCCCCGCGGCGTCTTCGAAAATCTCACAATGAAATCCCTAGCGATGTTGTCCCATTTCCACTCGGGAATAGCGAGGTTCTGCAGTTCCCCACTGGGCCTCTGATGCTCAGCTTTTACCTGTTGATAGGCCATACACTATGACACAAAGGTCACCATATCCTGTTTTATACCGTGCCACCAGAAGGTCCTGTGTAAGTCTATATACATCTTGGTGCTCCTCGGATGCAAGGAATACTTCGCATAATGTGCCTCTGTCATAATTTCCTTTCGGAGTACTGGGTCGCTAGGAACGCATAATCTTCCTTTCATCTGTAAGGCCCCATCTTCGCCTTCCACAAAGTCAGACGTCTTCCCTGCCGAGATCAGCCTATATACCTTCGTTAGGAACTGATCGTCCGTCTGAGGAGATTTGATTCTATCACACAAACTTGGTTAAAGATGGAGTGGTGCTAGCTGCACTCCTTAAAGTCGAACTCGAAACTCGATGCCCATCGCCTATAGATCCTAAAGTAAATGATTGTTTATGGATAGCGAGCCCACCTGCTTCCGACTCAGAGCATCAATAATGACGTTTTCCTTGCCCGGCGTATATGCGATCGTCAGGTCATAGTCCTTAATCAGTTCTAGCCAGCGCCGCCGCTAGAGGTTCAGTTCCCATTGGGTGAATAGATACTTGAGGCTCTTGTGGTCTATATAGATTTTGCATGCAACACCATAAAGATAATACCGCTACAACTTCAGTACAAACACAATTGCCGCCAATTCCAAGTCATGTGTCGGGTAGTTTTTCTCGTACGATTTCAGTTGTCTGGAGGCGTACGATATTACCTTATCCCTTTGCATGAGAATACACCCTAAGCCGAGTCTCAAAGCATCGTTGTATATCTAAAACTCTTCTACCCCATCTGTAAGTGCAAGAATTGGAGCTGAAATGAGCTGCTGCTTAAGTTCCTGAAAGCTAGCTTCGCAGTCATCATCCCACTTGTATACAATCCCATTCTAAGTAAGGCGAGTCAAAGGCGAGGCCAATTTAGAAAAATCTTTCATGAACCTATGGTAGTATCCCTCTAGGCCCAGAAAGCTTCGAATTTTACTGGCTGACATAAGTTGCTTCCAGTCCACCACCGCCTCTATCTTTTTTGGGTCTATGACGATGCCTTCTGCCGAGACGACATGTCCAAGGAATGCCACGCTGTTCAACCAGAACTCACACTTACTAAGCTTTACGAACAACTAATGGTCTTATAATGTTTACAGCACGATCTTCAGGTGTTCCATGTGCTCTGCCTAATTCTTGGAATATATTAGTATGTCTTCAATAAACACGACTACAAACTTGTCCACAAACAGCCAAAATATGCAGTTCATCAGATCCATAAAAGCTGCAGGGGCATTCGTCAAGCCGAACGACATTACAAGAAATTCATAATGTCCATATCTGGTTCGGAATGCTGACTTGGGGACATCATCGGATTTAATTTTCAACTGGTGATAGCCTGAACGAAGATTGATTTTAGAAAAAACTATTGCACCTTGCAGTTAATTAAACAGGTCATCTATCCTTGGTAATAGGTACTGGTTCTGTACGGTAGCCTTATTCAGTTCTCGGTAGTCAATGCATAGCCGCATGGATCCATCATTTTTCTTCATGAACAGTACCGGAGCTCCCTAAGGAGAAACGATTGGGTGAATGTATACTCGGTCCAACAGATCTTGTAACTGTACATTCGATTCCTTTATCTCTGCTGGGGCCATTCGATAGGGTGCCTTCGATATCGATCGCAAATCTGGAAAGGTGCCAATGGAGAATTTGATCTCTCAATCATGAGGCATTCCAGGCAGCTCATCCAAGAACACGTCAAGGAAATCTGCTATGACATCAGCCTGGGCTGCATCTGCACTTTCCTGCCGGGTGTCTCGAACAGAGGCTAAGTACCCTTCACAGCCTGAATACAACATATGCCTAACCAAAATTGCTGATATCACCATTGCCGTCTTCGATGCAGCGCGGCACGAATAGTATAAATCTGCCTCACCAGGTAGATAAAATACGACTCACTTCTCTGCGTACTTGATTGTTGCATGGCAAGCACCCAACCAGTTCATCCCGAGAATTATATCATAATCCTTAATGTTTAGCACAATGACATCTAAGGAAAGCTTTCTTTATCCGATGTAAATATAACCGTCCCTACAGATTGCATTGGCGGGCATGTCGACTCCCGAAGGGGTACTCACGCAAAGGTTCATATTTAATGGAGAAGAGGCTAATTTATTCTCAACAATAAAATTAGCAGATATGAAACTATGCGTAGCACCTGAATCGAATAAGACTCTAGTGGACAATTCTTGAAAAAGTAAGGTTCCTGTCATAATAGTGTCGGAGACGGATGCCTCATCCCGAGTTAATGCATAGACTCGGCCTTAGGCACCCTGGCGTTGTGGGTTCTCTAGTACAACATTGGCGCCGAGTGCTAGAGGCCCCTTATTCTGATTCCCGTTATTCTGATTCGGCTGCCGTCTGACGATTGGCCTGGGGTCTCGACATTCAAAAGCTTTATGGTCCAAACGACCATATTTGAAGCATCCAATAACTCGACACTCATTCACTCGATGCCCCATCTTGCCGCACCTATGGTAATACGGTCCCTAGGGCGGAGCCCTTTGCTCAGATGTGTGAAGAACCATCAGTGCTCCAGACCCTCCCGTTTTATGAGGCCGCTTATTGAAATTGGTATGGGGGTCTGCACATTGACCTTTTGTGAATTACGTCCAAAGATTCGTTCGCTATTCAGGGCAGCTTCATAACATTCCCTGTAGGTTTGACAATTTTGATTTATAAAGTCCCTACGCAGATCGTCATTCAAACCTTTCTGAAAATAGTAGCACCACACCTGCTGGTTAAGCAAGAAGTATCCGACAAATTTGACTAGTCTAGCGAATATTGAATCATAATCATCAACAGACATACTTCTTTGCACCAGATTGTTGAAGTCGTCTTCTTTTTGTTGCCGCACGGCCCGCTTGATGGTTAGGCAAGCATGCATTAAGATGATATTTCTATAGAGAACTAAGTGAATTTAGTTCATATCAGTTGCATGTTTTGATAGGAATGAAAAATAACATTGAATCCATCAAGTACATCGGTCGCTTACTCAACCGATGCACGCCTTCCCTGCAACGAAATACAAATATACTTACCATCTGCACAAGATAATAAATTAGCATGTGTTCTACTCTATGCGGTCATTGATGCGATCGACAACATAGGGACTTATCTAAAGCATTGCGGTGCGCCCTGTCAGCCCGGGTAGCAAGCCCTGCTGAAGTTCCCGCAATGCATCCCGACTAGTATGATCAAATATTCCCCTCGGGTCGATACCGTTCCAGTGCCCTCGAATACTGTTTTGAGGAAATGCCAAACCTTGTGCACAAGTTATCCCAGACCATGCAAATGCATGAATAATTCATATTTTATACAATGCATGAAATGAAACAAAAAAAGTGAAGCAGCAATATATATAATTATGCAACAATTCATATTTTTCAAGCTGTGTTCTGATTTTGGTATCCCGTGGGTCCAAACTCTATCTGAGGCACCAGGCCGCAACCAATGACCAAATTCCTTTATAAAGAAGCTGGTGTTTATAAGGTGTGCAAGCATATAATAAGTTAGTCTACAATCCCATATTTCTTTCTTAGTGGCTGGCATGCATTGTGGCTAAGGTTTTCCTAGGCGTTCAGCCGGGCATCATCGATTGAACATTTGAAATATTAGAGATGTGGACATGAAGAGGTAGGAAAGAAGGGTCCGAACCACTCATTGGTTAAGGGAAAGTGTTGAAAGAAGGAGTCCCGTCTAGCGACAATTAAACGTCAGTTATGCGGACCTGCAATAGCATGAGCACCGACTTAGAATCCTTTTTCTATCCTTCCTCCCGAACTCCCCATGAATCAAAGCTCCAAACGATAAAGCCAACAGCGAAAACCAAGCAAATCAAAAGCAACACCAAATCAAAATCCTAAAGCGACATCAAGAAAACCAAGCAACAAAGCACAAAAACTATTGGACTTATTTCAATAGAGGCCTGTCCATGAGTTGGAAAGGATCATCGCATTTTGTCCATGGCTGCCGAAGATCTAAACTCTAAACTATGACTCAAACGGACTAACTACAAGCCTAATTATATAGTGTGCATCCCGGTTGGATCGGAATTTGAGGCACTATATTTGGTACCGGCTACTGGTTCTGGATCCTCGTCGCGGAGTACTCTATTGTACTGACTAGTCACATCTCTAACTCCGTCGATGGTAAGTGGCAGTACTCCTTGGACCAGCAGTTCTATTCCTGAGACTACTCCTCCGTCCAGCTTTCCTCCTGATGACGACACCATGGAGATAGAGGAGCATATAGAGAAGATCGAGCCGACTCCGTCTGCGCATGATCAGAGCGTTCCTCCAAGCTTGCCTCCAGACGAGACGAGAATAGAGATTTGGAGGGATGGGCCTAGCAAGTAAGTTAAATAGTTAACATTTTATAAATGATTATATCTATATATTCATGAATTTAATTATCGTTATATAGATATCGTCCCTCGGCGGTACATAGAGCACTGGGACATTTTTTGAGGCAGAACTATGGTGGGCCTTGGATCAACTACTCAGATGAATCCCAAATCTTCCTATTTTATTTAGGAACTGCGCTGAGGAGAACCAATCCACGGTTGGATCATACGTAAGCAGTGGACTGCGATGAAGGAGAGATTCGACAAACCCAAGTACAAGGAACGGTTGGAGAAGGCAAAGGTGGTTAGGTCAAAGGCAAAAAAGTAGTATGGTGGCTCGATTCCCATGACAGAACATTTTTGTCGTCTGGTATGTATTCTATTGAATATATATTATTTTTATGCAAGTATGATAAGATGTTTAATTTTAATAATAAATAATATAATTTTTAACAGGTACAAAAGGGTGAGGACGCCAACATTGTGACAGTCTTCCTGGCCACCCATCAGATGGGTGGAAAGCTCATCGATGAGAATGCCATGCAGACCTATGTACGTTTTACTATCCTGTGTTAGTTTTAATATAACTTAAAAAATATGCAAATAGATATCTATATAGTTAGTAATACGTAACTTAGACGTTAGCAACCACTTTTCTAGGACAAGTATCTTAAATTACGTGAGTGGACGATTGCTAGTGCACCTGTAGAGGGAGGGGCTGCTACTTCCTTGCATCCCTCTACAGCTCCGTCGGTGGACGAGCTCTGGATGATCATCGTTAGTGGTCTTTAGAGGGGTATGTACTATGGTACGGGATCCTACAATACCTATGTTGCGATGTAGTCATTCAGGGCCCCCTCTGTCAGTGTGTATGTAATGCCTCGCTCCTAGTGGGTTACTTATGGAACACTTGTTACTTTGACTCGGTTGAGAATCGAGTCTCGGGGAGACCTTATCGCTAAATCAACACGAACGAAATACAATAAAACCTGTAAACTGATGGAATAACTTCTATTAAAATGAGTCCAAGAGTTTTTGTTGGTTGTTTTGCTGCTTGGTTTTGTGTTGCTTTATATTTTGCCTTGCTTTCGATGACTTGGTTTTTCATAATTTACTTTCGCGCTTGCGCATTCATTTTGAATCTTAAGAGAAAGAGATCGAACGATGCTAACCAAATATTGTTGCAATTTCAGGACGCATAACTAAGGAGTGATCGTTGTGTAAGGATTCTCCATCCTCTCATTGGTTCATTCGGTGAGTGGCTTCGTCCCTTCGATGAATCCTTTGTCTGCACGACTTAACAAAAATGATCTCTAGTTTACTTGAATTATATGTCCCTATGCTAAATGTTAACTCGTTAAGAAGACATGCTAAATAGTTAGAAATTCCATGCTAGATTTATAGAACTGCTACTTCCTTGTTTCTTGTTAAAAGAACTATACTGCTTGAAACATAGAATTTGCCTTGAACACGTTTAAGAGAACTGTTGCTTGACCCTTATTGAATGTTGTACATAGATAACTTTTAGAAAACCCCTTATCTTTTGAAATGATCGATATGATAGATTGAAGAGCTAAGGCTCTATCGAAAAGAGATAGTCCCTAGGGATGCATTTTTGTTCAACTGTTGCTATAGAAATATTATTTTCGGATAGAACGCATTCTTCGTATCGGTCTTGGACAACTTGTGCACAAGGTACCATCTCTCGAGCGGGTCCTGGGGCACTAGGAATCATTCGGCCTGGGAGAGATAATCGAAATACCCTAAGGCTTGAAGTGTCACGCCCCAGTCCCAAAAATACGTAGGACTAGGACACGTAAGCATGCCAGCCGCATGGATATGGCAACTCCAATATATGGAAACCAAATCCATACGTACGCTGTAATATGAATATAAAATCCACAAGTGGTATAAAATATAATACAAGTCACAGGGTAAAATCTAAATCTCATCCACCAAAATCATATAGAAATAAATAACCAGTATCTATGAAACTAGATCTTAATAAGAAGTATCTAAGGATGATAGTTGGATGGAAACAAATCCACTACCAACTCGAATATAAGAGCAAATACAATATGAGTACAACACCACAACACAATATAAGAATACCAACTATCCATCACAGCTCGAAGAGAAGACATCCTCGGATCATATGTAACCATCCAAATCCGCACTCCTGCAAATACTCAAGAAAAGATACACCTGGCAGCGGACCAGGTCCTCAGAGGGACGTAACAAGATACAGAAAATACGAGCCAATTTGAATACAGTAAACATGCATATGGTTTGAAAATAAATAAGTACGCTGTACAAGACAATCTATATGAATGCAAATGAGGACAACTTTTCGACGTATGGGCAAGGGTAGGCTACTCGATCTAATCCTCACAACCTCACGCTCGTCAGTGGACATCATCAGCCGACATACCTCTGGGGTAGCGACCCTCGGACTCCATCAATCGACATACCTCTGGGGTAGCGACCATCGGACACGACCCACCATAGTGCGTGCTAGTGACTACGGTATTACCAGAGTGGTTAAAAGCCCATACGCCTAATGATTGTCCTCTATGATACTAAGTGCCATGTGTGTGTCAACATATCTAATACATAGTAATGACTGAAAGAAAACTACACATGCAAGAATAAACAAAAATGCAATAAATATAAAGAAATATAAATAGTATGCAAAAGTACTGTAACAATTTGGCAAGGTATCTTGCTTGGGGTCCTGCTGCTGGTATGAATCAGAGTCCAAGTCACAGTCCAAATAGCCTATGTATTACAAATTTATCACGTCAAAAGATAATTTATTTAATTATGGAATAATTACTCTAAAATCCTATTTTAATCTTATTATTCTTATTTTTATGTTAATTCCTAAATTTTGTCCAAAGAAACTAAATTTTATCAACTCGAGTCTCATGGCACGCAAATCGAGGCGATCTGTTGACCAAAAAGTCAACCGACACAAACTCAACTTTCATGCATAATTTCCTGTAGATTTTAGCGTCAAAAATATGCTAGAATTTACGGCTCGTCCGAATTCAAATTCGTTTGGGAATTATGGCACATACAAATTTTGTATTGTGCACCGATGGTTAAATTCTAACCTAGAAGTTCTACAGAATTAACAGTATGTAAATAATTCGAATTAAATTCTGGGAAAAATTTATGTCGATGATCTCGACATTAGCTTTCCGAAACTTTAAACGGTTCGTGATTCTGACTCCTGGTTCTCCCGGAATCACGAAAATATCGAAATACGTCTATTTTCGGACATGTTGTGCTCTACTAATTTTACAGAATTTAATACTCATAATTTAGAAAAACAATTTATATAATCAGAAATCTAACCTCATTATCGTTCTAACAAAAAAAACTGGAGCGTGTTTGGAGTCCGAAGCTAGGAGATATCGTCTTTTAAATTTGTCATAACTAGTGGAAAATGAGACTGAATTTATGACGAATTTGACTATTTTTTGGACGAAAAAAGAAAGGAATTTGGGGAAGAAAAATATGAAGGATGAGGTATTTATAATGGTGGACACTACTTAATTAAATAGGACTAGGATTGGTTAATTTGGATAGGATTATGATGAATTTAAATAAGGATAGGATATGCATGAAGTTGATTTTCTAGTAGGTTCAGGATTTGAATTAATTTAAAATAGAGTTTGAATTTATCTCAATAATTTATAATCTTAAATATAATTAAAGATAATACAAATAATTTATAAAATCTTATTAATATCTATTAACACTAAATTAGCATCTATCTAATATTAAGACTATATATATCCAAATAAATCCTAAATAATTTTAAAATCTAAATAAATTTCTTAAAATTCTAAATAAATTACAAAAAAATATAATTAAATATTTTAAACTAAAATAAATATTTCGTAGGAACGACATGCAAGTATGGTCGTATAGTAAATCATAAAAGTCTTAGAAATTTATGTTTTCTAAGTTTTAATTACCAAAAATTCTAGAAAAATCTCCAAAAATCTAAAATAACCTAAAATAATTCTAAATGAATATTTATATAAGTAAATATACTAAAAAAAAATTATTTTCTAATTAACTAAGAGAATACTCTAAATAAATTCAACATCTATAATAAATATAATAATATAAAATATACACAAATACCTATTTTGGGTGAGGGGGTTTACAATCTACCCAACTTAAAACAATTTCGTCCTCGAAATTAAAATAAGACATAATTTGTTAAATCCTTCACATTCATACATAAGGTACGTCAATCGCAATCTCTTCCAAAAATTTAAGTAAGAAAATTTATTCAAATCTATCGCGATCATTTCAAAATTAAGATAATCATTGTTTAAATCAAAATTCAACCTATTGTAATCTCTTCTCACTTTTCCAACTCATCAATATCTAAATTTAAATTGAATCCATATAATATCTTCAAGATTTAAATAACCCATATCAAATTTTACCTCACGATCTCCAAGTATCATAATCTCCTCTAGAAGTAATTCGAGTCCAATATTATTCCTATTTTCACTTATAATTTTTTTTTTGTATTCTTTAACTTTTTAAATTTCATTCACATCCTCAATATTTCAAATAGGTAGTCCAACCATCAAATTTTAATTCTTAATTTAAATTATCAAATTGAAAAATAATTTAATTGCAGTCCACCAATGTTCAAGTCTGAAATTATATATTTATCCTTCAAATTCAAATTGATGATTTTACCTTCAATACTCAACAATTTAAATTATGTACTTAAGGTATAAATATTAGGTCCTCAATATCAAGATTTTTAAAATTCATTAATCCTCATCATCTTAGTCATTCTTCTAAAATTCTCAAAATTGAATGGCTTGAACCTCTCCCAATCTAATCTTACTCGATCACAATCTAAAAGAAATTCCTCTCGAGTTGCCAATGCACTGCTACCCAACTTAGAATTTACCAATCTATCACAGAAGGCTATATACTTTAAGAAAAATATTTCTTAATTTATTTACTCATGTCATTCAATCCTCAAAACTTCAATGCCGATTATATTATTTATGATATGTCCTTAATTACGAAAGAATAATCCTCAAGTATGTGATCGGCCTATGGGGTATATCTAGTACTCTCTGTGTATCAAACTTATACCAAGCATGAGGTTTCGTCTTTCCGAAATAAGGAAAGACGGAGATCAATAATAAAGAGTTCAAGGGCGAGGTAATAGAATAGAAGTATCGGGATCAAGACGTTTAAAGAATTCAAATAGGAATTGTCAAAGCAGTTGTGGATTGAAGTCCTATTTTGGTAATGCCTATCCACATGCTCGCATCGGTACAGTTATATAACGGAAACGATATGCTTAGACATATCTAGAGGGCAAGTTCATTCATCTACTAATTACTAGATATCTCAATCCACGTAAAGTAGTTATACGAAGGGCGAACCACGTGCACTATGGTTGATCAGACCGTAGTACACTGATTCTGAAATGTATTAATGTATGCATCCACTAATACATATATAGTGAACAAGCTTGATGAAAGAATAAGCTTGCAAAACTAGGCTATAATAGCGGCATAAGTCAAGGTGGTACAACAATTATAGGTACGCTAGATGATGATGAAAGGAGGTACAAGTCAATTCAAGTTCACAAAAACAAAACAAAAAAAATAGAATAAGCAATAATAATAAAGACTCTACAAATCTCTATAGTTATAATATAACCTCCTTGTCTGTGTCGCTAGTCGACCAAATGGGGGCAAGGACCTCTAAATTCTATTGTCTGAATAAACACTGTCTCCTAAGCTAGCATACAATTAATGTTGTTCAATCACACTCCATTAATAGGTCAAAAGACTATGTGATACTAGGTGTCAAACATTATGGTAAAACTTCTAACTACTCTAGTAGTGTCTATACTACCCTCCAGTCTTCATAATATATCAGGGGTAATGGTAAACCAATCTATAGCTAAGGAATTCTAGGGTTCACTAGATATTCTAAACTTAGTGGTGTCTATATTCTCGTTGTATTCTTAATAGGTGTGCTACTCTAATTATCATCCTAATAACATGGGTTCCTATATTCTAGCAGAAGGCTATATATACTCAAGGAACTTATTAGGGAAGTACAGGAATCAAGCAGGATAAAATTGTTCGAATAGAACAGAGAGGAGAAAGATGAATCACAGTCAATTGTGGATGAGATCCTATACTCTACTCCTAGGTGCAGGCTTGTTCGGTACAGTAACGTAACCGAGACAATATGCTCTCGACCTGCATGGGCCACCACAAAAATATGTCACGCCCCAGTCCCAAAAATACGTAGGACTAGGACACGTAAGCATGCCAGCCGCATGGATATGGCAACTCCAATATATGGAAACCAAATCCATACGTACGCTGTAATATGAATATAAAATCCACAAGTGGTATAAAATATAATACAAGTCACAGGGTAAAATCTAAATCTCATCCACCAAAATTATATAGAAATAAATAACCAGTATCTATGAAACTAGATCTTAATAAGAAGTATCTAAGGATGATAGTTGGATGGAAACAAATCCACTACCAACTCGAATATAAGAGCAAATACAATATGAGTACAACACCACAACACAATATAAGAATACCAACTATCCATCACAGCTCGAAGAGAAGACATCCTCGGATCATATGTAACCATCCAAATCCGCACTCCTGCAAATACTCAAGAAAAGATACACCTGGCAGCGGACCAGGTCCTCAGAGGGACGTAACAAGATACAGAAAATACGAGCCAATTTGAATACAGTAAACATGCATATGGTTTGAAAATAAATAAGTACGCTGTACAAGACAATCTATATGAATGCAAATGAGGACAACTTTTCGACGTATGGGCAAGGGTAGGCTACTCGATCTAATCCTCACAACCTCACGCTCGTCAGTGGACATCATCAGCCGACATACCTCTGGGGTAGCGACCCTCGGACTCCATCAATCGACATACCTCTGGGGTAGCGACCATCGGACACGACCCACCATAGTGCGTGCTAGTGACTACGGTATTACCAGAGTGGTTAAAAGCCCATACGCCTAATGATTGTCCTCTATGATACTAAGTGCCATGTGTGTGTCAACATATCTAATACATAGTAATGACTGAAAGAAAACTACACATGCAAGAATAAACAAAAATGCAATAAATATAAAGAAATATAAATAGTATGCAAAAGTACTGTAACAATTTGGCAAGGTATCTTGCTTGGGGTCCTGCTGCTGGTATGAATCAGAGTCCAAGTCACAGTCCAAATAGCCTATGTATTACAAATTTATCACGTCAAAAGATAATTTATTTAATTATGGAATAATTACTCTAAAATCCTATTTTAATCTTATTATTCTTATTTTTATGTTAATTCCTAAATTTTGTCCAAAGAAACTAAATTTTATCAACTCGAGTCTCATGGCACGCAAATCGAGGCGATCTGTTGACCAAAAAGTCAACCGACACAAACTCAACTTTCATGCATAATTTCCTGTAGATTTTAGCGTCAAAAATATGCTAGAATTTACGGCTCGTCCGAATTCAAATTCGTTTGGGAATTATGGCACATACAAATTTTGTATTGTGCACCGATGGTTAAATTCTAACCTAGAAGTTCTACAGAATTAACAGTATGTAAATAATTCGAATTAAATTCTGGGAAAAATTTATGTCGATGATCTCGACATTAGCTTTCCGAAACTTTAAACGGTTCGTGATTCTGACTCCTGGTTCTCCCGGAATCACGAAAATATCGAAATACGTCTATTTTCGGACATGCTGTGCTCTACGAATTTTACAGAATTTAATACTCATAATTTAGAAAAACAATTTATATAATCAGAAATCTAACCTCATTATCGTTCTAACAAAAAAAACTGGAGCGTGTTTGGAGTCCGAAGCTAGGAGATATCGTCTTTTAAATTTGTCATAACTAGTGGAAAATGAGACTGAATTTATGACGAATTTGACTATTTTTTGGACGAAAAAAGAGAGGAATTTGGGAAAAAAAAATATGAAGGATGAGGTATTTATAATGGTGGACACTACTTAATTAAATAGGACTATGATTGGTTAATTTGGATAGGATTATGATGAATTTAAATAAGGATAGGATATGCATGAAGTTGATTTTCTAGTAGGTTCAGGATTTGAATTAATTTAAAATAGAGTTTGAATTTATCTCAATAATTTATAATCTTAAATTTAATTAAAGATAATACAAATAATTTATAAAATCTTATTAATATCTATTAACACTAAATTAGCATCTATCTAATATTAAGACTATATATATCCAAATAAATCCTAAATAATTTTAAAATCTAAATAAATTTCTTAAAATTCTAAATAAATTACAAAAAAATATAATTAAATATTTTAAACTAAAATAAATATTTGGTAGGAACGACATGCAAGTATGGTCGTATAGTAAATCATAAAAGTCTTAGAAATTTATGTTTTCTAAGTTTTAATTACCAAAAATTCTAGAAAAATCTCCAAAAATCTAAAATAATCTAAAATAATTCTAAATGAATATTTATATAAGTAAATATACTAAAAAAAAATTATTTTCTAATTAACTAAGAGAATACTCTAAATAAATTCAACATCTATAATAAATATAATAATATAAAATATACACAAATACCTATTTTGGGTGAGGGGGTTTACATGAAGTCCTCGCGATTATGGGGTGTTATATCTAATAGTTATCCTGGGCTTATAGTCCCAGCTGCTATTCATGGATTTTCCTATGGACCATCATATAGTTAGGTTGCATGCTAGGTTTACCTTCTTACATACCTAATACTTGATGCCAAGATTGATTCATAAGTTTATTCATATATGCACATTATGGCTAATTTGTGTATCTGCTGCAGGGATAACCGTTCGACTGTGGATAGGAATTATCATATACATGGTTTAATTTATCTGGTATGTTTCTTTGCATAAATTATTAAAATGAAACTAGACAACCAGAAATATCACCTAATAATCATAGCTTCACATATTTACTTAGTGTGGATTTCTAGGTGAGTTTGGCCATGGTCGCTCACTAGTACATGTTGTAGTACTGACCCACGTTTGTCGACAAATCTCCAGGTTCTGGTAGCAAAAGTTTGGCAAGAATTTTGAACCAGTACTAGCGCATCCATCCAGCGGAACCATGCTCGTGCTGCTTCCTTAGCTTTCCTCTCATGTGTGCAAGCTCTTCTTCTACTAGTTATTTTAATTTTTGGTCCTACTACAAGGACATGATGTATGGGCGTTGTGACAAGTTTTGGGTATATAAAAAGGGTTGTATCCATCAATGGCATATTTTGTAATCAACCAAGCAAGTACTTGTAATCCAATCTTCATGTATTCAATAAAGAAAATATTTTGTGTTCCTATCAAATATGTTCAACTTTGGTTCTCTGTATTTTGAATTATGTGTCTCTATTTATGTATATTTTTGTTTTACTTGTGTCTTGTGCAGGTACTATGCCTGGTGCAAGCGCAACTTAGGCTTGCACAACATCGTGCCCAAGCAAGGACGATCGGACCTTACGGGACCAGGGCATGACAGGTGGTATTAGAGCACGACTTTACGTCCTTGGCCTATTCAAATATCGTTTTAAAAAATAATATAAGTTTTTAAGTGATTTCAAAAGTCCCGAATTTCGAAAATGGTTGTGAATCTATATAAGTAAATCGAAGGTATAAAATGTCCCGATCTTGAAAAACATGAAAACCCAATGGCCCATACAATAAGTCCATAATATGTGATGAGACTAATACAAGCTATCTTCTTTTGTAGCAAGATGCCAAAAGCGAGTAATCCAGGTATATCGCATGGAACTGGATTAAGGGGTGACCAAATTGATAGGCTGATTGGCATGTTTAAAAATTAAGAAGAAAGATTAAATGCCCAACATGATCATTGAGGCTCAGCAGCAACAGGCTGATGCTCGAGTCATAGCACAACAGAAGCAGTTAAACTCTTTGACTCAGATAGTGACAACCTTGGTCGCCAATAGCAGTGCATCGGGAACCGCCGCAACACCTGTGGAAGTCTACCTTTAAAGGTGCCGAGTTTCTAAAGTTGAACCCTCCTGAGTTCGAAGGCAGGACCGCGCTGGATAAGGTAATAGACTGGGTCGCCAAGTTGGAGGACTTGTTCGAATTTGCTGGGATACCTGTGAATAAGAGGGTAGCATGTGCAGTCATGCAATTGCGGTTACGAGCATACGATTGGTGGCAGATCAAAAAATAAGATCTTGCCACAAGGCGCCAAGATGACAAAATTACTTGGGAAATGTTCAAGGAAGCATTCCAGGAGCAATACCTTCCACCAGTCTTCAGGCAGAGAAAGGAAGATGAGTTTACCGAACTTAAGCAAGGGAGCAAGTCCATCGAGGACTATGAGTCAGAGTTCTTCGCTAGCTCATTGATTCCAAATGAGTGGGCCCGTACACACTGGTTCATAAAAGGCCTAAACGATGACCTAAGGAAGGACGTTATGAACCAGGATTGTACATCATACATTAAGGCCTTTGAGGCAGCGGTACAGAATGAACAGTTCACACCATAAAGGACTGCAAAAAGGGCATCAACAAATCAGAACCCTCCTTCCAAAAGATACCAAGATGGAGAGAAAAAGATAGAGGGCGAACAACGGCCTAGACTTGAGTGCAGCTATTATGGCAAGCAAGGGCATAGAGTGGAAACTTGTCGTGTTGCTAACGGAAAGTGCTTCAACTGCGGTCATAAGGGCTATCTTCTGAGAAACTGTCCGACCAAGAGGCCCGCGCCACCTGACTGCAATGAGAATGCCGGACGTGGCCAGGATCAGAATCCTGTGCCAGCCCTGGTTTAAGCTAATGGACAAACTGATCAGACGAGAAGGCCTAGAGTTTATCGGTTGAATATTGAGTGTGATGCAAGCGGACACAATATTGGTGAGTCTGATTCCTTTGACCTCTTGATACTTTGCCCCTCAACTCCTTGATCTCTTAAGTTTTAAGGATGAAACTTCTTCTCTTTGGGGTATTATGTAATGCCCCGCTCCTAGCGGGTTACTTATGGAACACTTGTTACTTTGACTCGATCGAGAATAGAGTCTCGGGAAAACCTTACCGGTAAATCAATACGGGCAAAATGCAATAAACCCTTCAAACTGATGGAATGACTTCTATTGAAATGAATCCAAGAGTTTTCGTTGGTTGTTTTGCTGCTTGATTTTGTGTTGTTTTGTGTTTTGCCTTGCTTTCGATGACTTGGTTTTTCATAATTCGCTTTCCCGCTTGCACATTCATTTCAAATCGTAAAAGAAAGAGATCAAACTATGATAACTAAGTGTTGGTGCAATTTCAGGATGCATAACCAAGAAGCCATCGTTGCGTAAGGCTTCCCCATCCTCTCGTTGATTCATTCGGTGAGTGGCTTCGGCCCTTCGATGAATCCTTTGTCTGTACGACTTAAACAAAATTGATCTCTAGTTCACTTGAATTACATATCCCTATGCTAAATGTTAACTCATTAGTAAGACATGCTAAAAAGATAGAAATTGTATGCTAGATTTATAGAACTGCTATTTCTTTGTTTTTTGTTAAAAGAACGATACTGCTTGAAACATAGAATTTGCCTTGAACTCGTTTAAGAGAACTGATGCTTGACCCTTATCCAATGTTGTACATAGATAACTTATAGAAAACCCCTTATTGTTTGAAATGATTGTGTCACGCCCCAGTCCCAAAATACCGAGGGACTAGACACGTGGCAATGGCCAGCAGTACGCACCGATGGACAAACCTAATTTAATGGATCCATCAGGGCATACTTAAGCTGTAAAATCAAGTCTACGACAACATGGCACAACTAATCTCATCCACATAAGATATAAAATATGATCCATAGAATAAATAAGGAATATAAATCATCAGCTAGTCTCAACAAAGTGCTTCGGGGAACAACCCGATAAATATCTAATACAATGGTTCAATAGACTAGAATATAAATGACTGAAATAAATAAATGCTGAGCATGAAACATGGATGCTCAGGAAAAGTCTTCAGCTAACACCTCATCCTCTGATGGCGGTATAACTCCTGGATCAACTCTTGCTGCAGTCCCGTATACCTCGGGATAGATCTCGTCCTCAAATCCTGGGGTCATAATCCATATCCAGGTCCTCAGGGGACATAGCAAGGTACAAGAAAATATACAAGCTAAAATATAATCAGTGCAGCAAATAATGAGAATAATAGGGTAAGTATCTAAATATCTGTGTGAAATGCAAGAGAGAACATCAATAGTACCCAGGTTGAAATAACTACAAGCTCTGTGTAGGGGAGCCGGTAGCAGTGATATCATGAGGTGGTCTAGCTCAGTGGGAGACTGAGTAGCCGGCATAACATAATCAACCTGTAGCCTGTGGGTCTCTCCAGCAATAGATGGAACAATAAAGGAGTACTAAATAACCAGCTAAGTGATATGCAAGATGAGAGCAGCATTAGAACTCAGGCTGAAGCTACTACAAGTTTTGTGTCGGGGAGCCGGGTAGCAGCAGTAATAATGAGTAATGGGCCAAGCTCGGGCTTCAGAGTCTTGTGCCTCACAATAATAGGGGTTTATATATATATGATCAGCCTGTAGCCTGTGTGTCTCTCCCCACCCAATGTAACCACATATATCATGACCATAACGTCTTATGTCCATGGCAAGCAGGATCATAACTAATGCACAAGTCATAATGTATCTAAGAATATAGTATCCCTGTCAAGTCCTGTATCCTATACAGAATTACCACGAATATCTCGGGAAGATCCTGTCTCATGAACAGTGTCAAGTGTCCTGGGTCAAAGTGTACTTGGTAAGACAAGTACGAGAAGATAAAGTGTCACGCATGTCCATCTCTAGATGACAATACACAACACCGCGTACGGTGTTGGCACCCGACTAATAATCGGACCTAAGTACGTCACACGGTCCTAGGTTAAGCATGCACAGCAATATAATAAAGTAAGGAACAATATGTAATAATACTGCAGAGTTTGGCAAGGTACACTTGTCTGGGGTCCTGTTGCTGGTATGAATCAGAGTCCAAGTCACAGTCCAAATAGCCTATGTATTACAAATTTATCACGTCAAAAGATAATTTATTTTAATTTATTTAATTCTGAAATAATTACTCTAAAATCCTATTTTAATCTTATTATTCTGATTTTTATGTTAATTCCTAAATTTTGTCCGAAGAAACTGAATTTTATCAACTCGAGACTCATGGCACGCAAATCGAGGCGATCTGTTGACCAAAAAGTCAACCGACACAAACTCAACTTTCATGCATAATTTCCTGTAGATTTTAGCATCAAAAATATACTAGAATTTATGGCTCGTCCGAATTCAAATTCGTTTGGAAATTATGGCACATACAAATTTTGTATTGTGCACCGATGGTTAAATTCTAACCTAGAAGTTCTACAGAATTAAAATTATATAAATACTTCGAATTAAATTCTGGTAAAAATATATGTCGATGACCTTGACATTATATTTCTGAAACTTTAAACGGTTCATGATTCTGATTCTGGGTTCTCCCGGAATTGCGAAAACATCGAAATACGTCTATTTTCGGACATGCTGTGCTCTACGAATTTTCTAGAATTTAATACTAATAATTTCGAAAAACAATTTATATAATCAGAAATCTAACTTCAATATCTTTCTAACGCAAGAAACTAGGCCTCGTTTGGAGTCCGGAGCTATGTGCAATAGCTTCTGGAATATGAAGAAATCCTAGATGACAATTCTCCCAAATCTCTCTCTCTCTAAAATAATGAGATAATTAGGGTTATTATATTATATATATATATATATATGTACCTGCGGCTGAATGGATATTTATAGGCTGACATGTGTCAGAATCTGATTGGATGGTTTTATTTATATTATTTATTTTTGATTTGCCTTTATCGAAACATTATTTAAGTCGTTTTAAATCTAAATAACTCAAAATAAACATTAAAAATAATCATAAAAAATTTGGAAAAATTATAAAAAATATATTTTGAACCAAAAAACCCGAGAAAAATATTTGGGATAATCTTATATTCATAGATTTCCTACTATAATTAGGAGAAGCTCTAAAAATTAGTTTTAAATATTTAAATAAAATTAAATATTAAATATATTCCAAAAATTCTGAAATAATTTTAGAAAATATATAATAATATTATAAACACTAAAAAAAATTATGTGGGTCCATTATATATACTTGGACTTGCACAATAAATTCTAGAAGTCCTAAAAATTAGTTATTAGTCTAAATAACTCCCAATAAATACTAAAAATATTCAAAAAATTTCCAGGAACTTCTAGAAAATATATTTGACTATTTAGAACCTAAAATAAAATTTTAGGATATTTTTAATTAAGTTTGAATCTAAAATAAATTCTTAAAAATCCTAAAAAATTACAGAAAATTGTAAAAAATCCAAATTAAAAATTTCTGAAAAATCAGGGGGTTACAATCTACCAAACTTATAAAATTTTGTCCTCGAAATTAAAATTAAGCCATGGTAGAAGTCAAGGATGGTCTAAGATTTGTATTGGTTAAAATGCAAGGCTAGGTTTAACGGAGTGGACGATGTTGCACGTTACACATTCCGAAAATCATGGGAGAAATTCACATGAGTGAAAATAGGTTTCTTCGTGTGTCATATCCAATAGTGTGGACACCTAAATGCTCTTTTGCATAAAAGCGCCCAACAATTGAAATGTTGCACAAAGATAAAAATTGGAGGATGGGCATGTCTAGGACAAGGTATGGAATTTACAGAAAGGCAGTGACTAGGGAAGTGCTCCAATTATCGAAGCAATGGTAAGGCGCGCCGAGGGATACCATGTTATAAAACTAAAAGGAAAATGTCATGTTCTATTCCTAAGTGGATTCGAGCTAGCCTCAGTCTCACTATCTAAGCCAAGTAGGTCTACTTCTTAGGTGAGGGGGTTTCACAATCCAGCCAACTTAAGACAATGTCGTCCTCAAAATTAAAATAAGGCATAATTTGTTAATCCTTCATGTACATAAGGCAAGTCAATCGCAATCTCCTTGCGACAATTAAAATCCTAATCATATCCGTTATAATCACTTCTAGGTTAAGATGACCACGAATCCAATCAAATTCAACCTATGGTTATCTCTTCTCGCTTTTTTAAATTATCCATATCCAAATTTAAATTAAATCCATATATCATCTTCAAGATTTAAATACGCATATCAATTTTACCTCACGATCTCCAATTATCATAATCTTCTCTAGAAGTAATTCGAGTCCATTATTATTCCTATTTTCACTTATAAATTTGTGTATGCTTCAACTTCTTAAATTCCATTCACATCCTTAATATTTCAAATAGGTAGACCAACCATCAAGTTTTTATTTTAACTCAAATTATCAAATTGAAAAAATAATTTAAATGCAGTCCACCATTGTTCAAGTCTGAAATTCCATCTTTTTATCCTCTAAATTTCAAGTTGATGATTTTACCTTCATTGTTTAAATCATGTACTTAAGGTATAAATATCGGGTCCTCAATATCAATTCATTAATCCTCATCATCTTAGTCATTCTTCTAAAATTCTCAAAATTAAAATGGCTTGAACCTCTCCCAATTTAATCTTACTCGATCACAATGTAAAAGAAATTCCTCTCGAGTTGACAATGCACTACTAGCCAACTTAAAATTTACCCATCTATCACATAAGGCTATATACCTTAAGAGAATATTCCTTAATATGTTTACTCATGTCATTCAATTCTCGAACTTTAATGCCGATCATATCACATATGATATGTCCTTAATTACGAAGAATAATCCTCAAGTATGTGATCGGCCTATGGGATATATCTAGTATTCTCTGTGTATCAATTTATACCAAGCACGAGGTTTCGTCTTTCCGAAATAAGGGAAGAAGGAAACCAATAATAAAGAGTTCAAGGGCAGCGTAATAGAATAAAAGTATTGGGATCAAGGCGTTTAACGAATTCAAATGGGATTTGTCAAGACAATTGTGGATTAAAATCCTATTCTGGTAATCCTTTGTTCGTATGCTCGTATTAGTACAGTTATGTAACTGATACGATATGCTCAGACATATCTAGAGGGCCAGTATACTAGTCAACTATATATCTCAATCCACGTGAAGTAGTCGCGCGAAGAGCGAACCAAAATGCACTAAGGTTGATCAGACCGTAATACATTGATTCTGAATAGACAATTGTATTAGTGTGTCGACCCAATAATACATATATCATGAACAAGCTCGATAAAAGGATAAGCTTGCAAAACTAGGCTATATTAGCAGCATAAGTCAAGGTAGTACAACAAATACAAGTACGCTAGATGATGATGAAAAGAAGGTACAACTTAGTTCAAGTTCACAAAGACAAACAAAATAAGCAATTAACAAAAGACTCTACAATCTCTACGGTTATTAATTATAAGCAAGTTCAAAATTACATAGGTTAAGGCTGAGGTCACGAACCAATAGGCACGAGATAAAACAAATCTATAAACAGATAACTACGAGAAATTATGCGCATTAGCTACTCCATGGGTCTGTGTGTCTTCCAAAGTCATCGATGGAGCTTGTTTACGTTCTTGCAGTTGATTCCTCTGCTGTTGTTGAGCCTGCTGGAAGAGTGTTGCTTGTGGTGCCAAGGGTGGCCTCAGCTGATTCCCTCCTGGGGCTGGTGGTCTGACTCCTTCAACTCTCGTTTGCGGTGCTTCCAATGTTGGAGAGGCTGGCGTTGGTGCTGGTGACATTAGCGCTCTTTCTCGACGTTCAGGGCATTCCTTTATTAAATGCTGACTGGATCCGCAAGCTAAGCATAATTTCCTTTTGCGTCTGCACTCGTTCTCTATATGGCCTCGCCTGCGACAATATGGACAGACAGGTATTTCTTGAGGAGGTGCTTCTGGTGGCTGGTGCATGTGAGACATCCTTGCAATTTCTTCCTGTGGTGCTCCGACTGGTGCTGATGTGGCTGGTTGTTGAATCATCAATGCTTTCTCTTGATGCTGAGGATAATCCTTGGCTAAGTGTTGATTAGTTCTGCAAATCAAGCATAATCCTAACTTGCGTCTGCACTCCTTCTCAATATGGCCTCTCTTGCGACAATGCTGACAGGTAGGCAGTACTTACGGAGATGCTTCTGGTAGCTGGTGCATGAGAGAACCCTTTGCAATTCCTTCCTGTGGTGCTCCGGCAGGTACTGATGTGGCTGGTTGATGAATCATCACTGCTTTCTCTCGACGTTCAGGGCAATCCCTTATCGAATGCTTTTTGGATCCGCAGGATAAACATAGTCCCAATCTGCGTCGGCATTCTTTAGCAAAATGGCCTACTTTGCCACAGTAGTGACAGGTAGGAAGAACTAAGGCTCTTGATGCTGCTCTCGGTGGTGGATTCATCTGTGGTCGCTTTGTAACTCTTTTCTGTTGTGCTTGGTCTTGTGCTGATGTATACGGTCGCTTCTGGCTGGATCCTATCCTTGTGTCGCACTCTATGGGTCTTGCTGTAGTAAGAACATCCTCGTCTAAGGTAGTTGCAGCGGGGCTGATTAACTTCCGTAACTCTGAGCTGAATCTATCGATGAACTTCTCCGCTTGGATCTGCTAAGCTTCTTCCTGAACCTTCTGATGGGCTTGCATCATCGCGTAGAATATTCGAAACATTTATTGTTCGTCCATAGCCTGCCCTTGTGGAACGGTAGGTATCGGTGGAGCAAACTGCGTCAATGGTGGAATGTCATCTTCCTGGATTCTCGAGGTATGCTGACCTGTTGGACTACGTTGTTGTGATGATTGACCTGCACCAACTAGTGTCACTTCATTCTCGTGGGTAACCACAACACCTTGTGGTGTTCCTGGATGAGTATCTTCGCCGGCTTGGGGATTCATTTCTCTGCAACCAAAATATACTATAAGGGCACTCAGGGATCAAGGCAGGATACGAGTCAAGAAATTTAATTTGAATCCGATATAGATATCAAGAACGTTTCAAGCAAGTGGATGAGATCCTAAACTTATCCTATTCTTATTGTAGGCTTGCTCGGTCCCTAAGTTGAAACCGAATAATTTAGTCGTTGACCTGCATGGGCCACCATGCACAAAAACTATGTCACGCCCCAGTCCCAAAATACCGAGGGACTAGACACGTGGCAATGGCCAGCAGTACGCACCGATGGACAAACCCAATTTAATGGATCCATCAGGACATACTTAAGCTGTAAAATCAAGTCTACGACAACATGGCACAACTAATCTCATCCACACAAGATATAAAATATGATCCACAGAATAAATAAGGAATGTAAATCATCAGCTAGTCTCAACAAAGTGCTTCGGGGAATAACCCGATAAATATCTAATACAATGGTTCAATAGACTAGAATATAAATGACTGAAATAAATAAATGCTGAGCATGAAATATGGATGCTCAGGAAAAGTCTTCAGCTAACACCTCATCCTCTGATGGCGGTACAACTCCTGGATCAGCTCCTGCTGCAGTCCCGTATACCTCGGGATAGATCTCGTTCTCAAATCCTGGGGACATAATCCATATCCAGGTCCTCAGGGGACATAGCAAGGTATAAGAAAATATACATGCCAAAATATAAGCAGTGCAGCAAATAATAAGAATAATAGGGTAAGTATGTAAACATCTATGTAAAATACAAGAGAGAACATCAATAGTACCCAGGTTGAAACAACTACAAGCTCTGTGTAGGGGAGCCGGTAGCAGTGATATCATGAGGTGGTCTAGCTCAGTGGGAGACTGAGTAGCCGGCATAACATAATCAACCTGTAGCCTGTGGGTCTCTCCAGCAATAGATGGAACAATAAGGGAGTACTAGATAACCAGCTAAGTGATATGCAAGATGAGAGCAGCACTAGAACTCAGGCTGAAGCCACTACAAGCTCTGTGTCGGGGAGCCGGTAGCAGCAGTAATAATGAGTAATGGGCCAAGCTCGGGCTTCAGAGTCTTGTGCCTCACAATAATAGGGGTTTATATATATATGATCAGCCTGTAGCCTGTGTGTCTCTCCCCACCCAATGTAACCACGCATATCATGACCATAATGTCTCATGTCCATGGCAAGCGGGATCATAACTAATGCACAAGTCATAATGTATCTAAGAATATAGTATCTCTGTCAAGTCCTATATCCTATACAGAATCACCACGAATATCTCGGGAAGATCCTGTCTCATGAACTGTGTCAAGTGTCCTGGGTCAAAGTGTACTTGGTAAGACAAGTACGAGAAGATAAAGTGTCACGCATGTCCATCTCTAGATGACAATACACAACACCGCGTACGGTGTTGGCACCCGACTAATAATCGGACCTAAGTACGTCACACGGTCCTAGGTTAAGCATGCACAGCAATATAATAAAGTAAGGAACAATATGTAATAATACTGCAGAGTTTGGCAAGGTACACTTGTCTGGGGTCCTGTTGCTGGTATGAATCAGAGTCCAAGTCACAGTCCAAATAGCCTATGTATTACAAATTTATCACGTCAAAAGATAATTTATTTTAATTTATTTAATTCTAAAATAATTACTCTAAAATCCTATTTTAATCTTATTATTCTAATTTTTATGTTAATTCCTAAATTTTGCCCAAAAAACTGAATTTTATCAACTCGAGACTCATGGCACGCAAATCGAGACGATCTGTTGACCAAAAAGTCAACCAACACAAACTCGACTTTCATGCATGATTTCCTGTAGATTTCAGCATCAAAAATATACTGGAATTTATGGCTCGTCCGAATTCAAATTCTTTTGGGAATTATGGCACATACAAATTTTGTATTGTGCACCGATGATTAAATTCTAACCTAGAAGTTTTACAGAATTAAAAGTATGTAAATACTTTGAATTAAATTTTGGTAAAAATATATGTCGATGATCTCGATATTAGATTTCCGAAACTTTAAACGGTTCATGATTCTGATTCCGAGTTCTCCCAGAATTGCAAAAACATCGAAACATGTCTATTTTCGGACATGCTATGCTCTATGAATTTTCCAGAATTTAATACTAATAATTTCGAAAAACAATTTATATAATTAGAAATCTAACCTCAATATCTTTCTAACGCAAGAAACTAGGCCTCGTTTGCAGTCCGGAGCTATGCGCAATTGCTTTTGGAAGATGAAGAAACCCTAGATGACAATTCTCCCAAATCTCTCTCTCTCTCTCTAAAATAATGAGATAATTAGGGTTATTATATTATATATATATATAGATGTACCTGCGGCTGAATGGATATTTATAGGCTAACATGTGTCAGAATCTGATTGGATGGTTTTATTTATATTATTTATTTTTGATTTGCCTTTATCAAAACATTATTTAAGTCGTTTTAAATCTAAATAACTCAAAATAAACATTAAAAATAATCATAAAAAATCTGAAAAAATTACAAAAAATATATTTTGAACCAAAAAACCCTAGAAAAATATTTGGGATAATCTTATATTCATAGATTTTCTACTATAATTAAGAAAAGCTCTAAAAATTAGTTTTAAATATTTAAATAAAATTAAATATTAAATATATTCCAAAAATTCTAAAATAATTCCAGAAAATATATAATAATATTATAAACACTAAAAAAATTATGTGGGTCCATTCTATATACCTGGGCTTGCACAATAAATTCTAGAAGTCCTAAAAATTAGTTATTAGTCTAAATAACTCCCAATAAATACTAAAAATATTCAAGAAATTCCCAGGAAATTCTAAAAAATATATTTGACTATTTAGAACCTAAAATAAAATTTTGGAATATTTTTAATTAAGTTTGAATCTAAAATAAATTCTTGAAAATCCTAGAAAATTACAGAAAATTGTAAAAAATCCTAATTAAAAATTTCTGAAAAATCAAGGGGTTACAGATTGATATGACAGAATGAAGAGCTAAGTCTCTATCGAAAGGAGATAGTCCCTATAGATGCATTTTTGTTCAACCGTTGCTATAGAAATGTTATTTTCAGATAGAACACATTCATCGCATCGATCTTGGACAGCTTGTGCACAAGGTACCGTCTCTCGAGTGGTTCCCAGGGCACTGTAAATCGTTCGACCTGGGAGAGATAATCGAAATACCCTGAGGCTTGTAGTCCTCAGGATTAGAGGGGTGTTATATCTAATAGTTAGCCTGGGCTTGTATTCCCAGCTGCTATTCATGGATTTTTCCATGGACCATCATACTCATGCTAGGTTTACCTTCTTGCATACTTAATACTTGATGCCAAGATTGATTCATAAGTTTATTCTTATATGCACATTATGGCTAACTTGTGTGTATGCTGCAGGGATAACCGTTCAACCGTGGGTAAGAATTATCATATGCATGGTTCAATTTATGGTTTATGTTTCTTTGCATGAATTGTTAAAAAGGAACTAGACAACCAGAAAGATCACCTAATAATTTTAGCTTCACATGTTTACTTAGTATAAATTTTTAGGTGAGTTTGACCACGGTCGCTCACCAGTATATGTTGTAGTACCGACCCACGTTTGTGGGCAAATCTTCAGGTTCTAGTAGGGAAAGCTTGGCGAGCATTTTAAACCAGTACTAGCGCATCCATCCAGCGAAATCGTGCTCGTGCTGCTTCCTTAGCTTTCCTTTCCTGTGTGCAAGCTTTTTTTCTGCTAGTTGTTTTGATTTTTGGTCCTACTACAAGGACATCATGTATGGGCTTTATGGCTAGTTTTTGGTTTGTAAAAAGGGATGTAGCCATATATGGCATATTTTTTAATCAACCAAGCAAGTACTTTGTAATCCAATCTTCATGTATTCAATAAAGAAAGTATTTGTGTTCCTATCAAATATGTTCAACTTTGGTTCTCTGTATTTTAAATTTTGTGTCTCTATATATGTATATTTTTGTCTAACGTGTGTCTTGTGCATGTACTATGCCTAGTGGAAGCACAACTTAGTCTTGTACGGTATCTCACCCAAGCGAGGACGATCTATTTCGTAGGGACCAAGCGAGGACGATCGGTCCTTACGGGACCGGGGCATGATATTGCATTCCTCGCAGCCTTTGCAGGCGTCGGTATGAGCCCGTGAGAGCATTGCCTGTCAGATTACTGACCTGCGTGACGAGTTGCTACAGAGGATTACGGGACGGCTAAAGTCTGCGTCACAGATGGACGATATGATAATCACTACATGTTTTGATTCGCTCTAGCATAGCCTTAGGGAGCTCAGGACTCTGAGCCATACGCAGAGAATAGCCTTATGGAGCTCAAGACTATGGGCCAGACGATAGAGCGCAACTTGGCAACTCTAGCTTCGTCTACGGAGCACAGATAGACGGAGATGGAGAGGTCACATACGGCCATGAGCGACTCACTTGCGAGGACCTATGTAGTGCAGGATTTGTTGAGCCGGTCGGTGGCGAAGAACACTTCGAGGGTGGTATCTTCCATGGATTTATACAATGCTCGACTGCTAGCATTGGAGTAGATACGTCCTCCTGGTCCATCGACTTCGACACTACCTCCTTCACTTTCTCCTCCATCCGCATTGGTGACGCTTTCACATGAGCAGTATGAGTTTTTTCTATCCCAAATGCGTGGCGATGCTCCTCTTGATCAGTAATAGTCCTTGTTTGGACCGGTTTTTGTGTGTTTGTGTGTATTGGCCTATTTTTGGATTTTTGATATATTTATTTTATACGTTTTATTACATTCTGAGATGCATGTGACATTTATTTTAAATTCATTTATCTACTTCTTGGGACATATTTAGTGTAATATAACTTTATAATTTTTTTCTATATGAGTTTAGTTTATTATTTATATTAACTATACACCAAAAATTTACCAGTATTGAGTGTTCTACCGAAGGGGTCGGCGAACCCAGAGAATTCAATGAAGCGTTGCTCCGGGTCTATTTATATAAACTATGATTTTATAATTGCAGGTAGAGTTTTGTTGGAAAATATTTTACAAACTGTATTATATTTTTTTTTAATTTTTTTAATTTAGCGACGTGTTACGACGCATTACGACGTTCTAAGACGTACATTTACGTCGCTAAAAAGTATCGAAACATCGCTACCTGATACCAAGGACATCGCTAGTATGTCGCTAAACGTCGCTAACATGTTGACATGGCAAAACTTGCCATGTCCGCATTGTTGTAGCAAAATGTTGCTCATAATGTCGCTAATGTAGCAATGTTTTGCGACCAAATATTACATCATCATTTAACGATGACACGTAGCTAATCGTCGTATATTCTGGGAATTCGTGTCGTCGCAAATATACGTCGCTACAACGACGATTAGCGACATTTTTGTTGTCATCGACCATGAAATATACGACACCGTAAAAACATCGCTAATTATGTCGCTAAATTATTTTAGCGACGTTAATTTATCTATTAGCGACGTTAAAAATGTCGCTAATATGTGTTATTCTGGTAGTGGTGATAATGAAGTACATAGGATCCTAGATCTTCATAAGTGACACAAAATATACCAGATGTGTTCTTTAATATGGCGAAAGTAACAAGATCACATATACATGTTGTTGTTCCTACAAGGATAGACATCCCTAAAGAACTATGAGGTGTTGTCCCTTCAGAATGGATTGCATAAACAAAGTGTGACATGGTACACCAACGGCTAGCTAATTATTGTCCCCCAGCCTAAAGTGTGAAAGACCCCTTGGTTCAAAGGATTTCCTTCTTGAAAGAGAAGAATCTTTGCACCCTCGAATCTTGTCGCTAACTCAGAAATGTTCAACTTATGAGGTTATTCAGAATTATGAAAGAATTATAGAAGGGACGAGTGTACAAAATCCCATATCCGATGATCAATAAATCTTCATCAATTTGCTAGATTAGATAAGTTTTGGAACAAGAATGAGATAATCATCAATAATATTTTGCAGATTTATTGCAACTAAAATTATAAAGCGTGATGGTATTGAACCATGTTCCTTGGAAGAATGTCAATATAGAATTGATTGGTTAAAATAGAAAGAAGCAATCCAGGTCAATTTAGATTCGTAATGAATGTCATTATTTTTCTACCTTGTTAGTTTGGTAGTTTTCTAAAAACTGAACATGTAGCTTATGGATGTGCTTATATATATATATATATATATATATATATATATATATATATATATATATATATATATATATATATATATAGGACTTTGTCAAACAAATGGAAATAGTTTTAGACCCCTGAAAATGTTCTCAATCAACTTGAGGCGTTTACTACAAAGATTGAAACAATCCGAGCAGATGTGGTATAAACTAAGTAAGTATTTGATAAGTCAGGGATATATGAATAATAAAGTATGTCATTGTATGTTTATACAAAAATCATATTTCATATTTGCAATTATTTATGACATTGAATCTAATCCAGACTCCCAAAGAGCTTAAGAAAACTGACTTGCACCTGAAGTCAAAATTTGAGATGAGGGATCTAGAAAACTCGATTCTTCTTAGGTTTGCAACTTAAGCATTGTACAAATGGTATTTTTGTTCATTAATCGAGTTATATCCATAAGGTATTATGCTAGTTTAATATAGACAAAGCAAGACCCTCGAGTACAACCACAAACATTTGTTTTCTAAATGTTAAATGAGACCCATTTCATCCTAAGGAAGATGATGAAGAGGTTTTGGAACTTAAAATTTTATATCTAAGTGCAATAGGTACATTTTGTACTTAGCTTAATGCTCTATATCAAACATCTCATTTGTTGTGAATGTCTTGCCTAGATTTAGAATTGTACCAATACGTCGCCACTATAATGGCATTAAATAAATATGTTCTTACCTTAAGGATACTCCGAACATGGGCTTATTTTACTCCAATGCATCTCAAAATGGATCAAACCCCCTTGATCCTCGAAATAATTCCCATATTATTGGCTATGTCGAAGTCAATTATTTATTTGACTCGTACAAGACAAGTTACCAAAGTGGTTATGTCTTTACTTTTGGATACAATGATATCTTGGAAGTCTAGAAAGCAGATCCTGGTTGCCACTTCTTCAAATCATACTAAGCTTATCGTCCTTTATGATGCCACCTGGTAATGCATATGGTTGCTAGTCTCCATTGAGCATATTCATACTACGAGTAGATTTTTTTCCTATCAATAACATCCTGACGATATATATGAAGAAAACATCGTAAGTATTAACCAAAATAAGAAGGGTTATATGCATGGAGACAATGCCAAGCTCATCATACCAAAATTTTTCTTCTCGAATCAGCAACAACAATAAAAAAAAGTCAAGCACATATGATCCCAGGATGACTTGGCGGACAGGTTCACAAAGTCCATGCCTAAGTCCCTTTCCAGAAGATCCTTCTTGGCATCAGATTGTGAAAACTCTATGTATTATAACATTTGTAGTTTGAGATAATATTGACATCAGAAGGAGTAACCAGAAATATATTCATTTGACATTAATGTACTTTTTCCCCTAATTTAGGGGCATTTTACGACTAGGTTTTTAGCACCCTAAGAAGGATTTAACAAGGCACCTAAATTTGGATGGTTATATATATAGATTTTTCTATATCTTGGAAACGTATCGACACTGACTCATTTTTTTTTCTTCGATTATGTTTCTTCTCACTAGATTTTCCAAATCAAGATTTTGGTGAAATCAATCTACTTTTCTATCTTCCTATAAGCTCGCATAAGTTTGTTGCCTTATGACTAATGTTGATCATCTCCAAAAATTGATATTGATTATCCCTGAAGACTGATATCTCTAAAAATTGTTATTGAGTTGTCCACACTTAAGAGGGAGTAATAGTTTTTTAACTAACTATTAGTTGATTATGCTCAACTAGTTGATATCTAGAGATCCTTTATCCCTTAGAAATATTCTTGAGATATTCAGTTGTAATATCCATAATGCTTATATATACTTCATATATAATAACGCTAAAAGGGTTAAAATTAATAACCAATAGAGATTTCTCTCTTTCACCTTTTTCTTCTCTCTTAGAATTCTTCCTATAATTCTTTAGTTGATTTTCGACTATAACAATAAATATAGTATAGAATATTTATAGAGTCTAGATTGTCAACCTTTTCATATGATTTTTTTAATTTATTATTATACTTCCATATACCCTCCAAATTAGCATAGATGTTGTACAAATCCTAATATCATTGAGCACAAGCAGCTATTCGAAGAATATAAACACTTTAAGACTTCAATCTTTAGAAAATCTTACACTTTTTAGTGCATGCTTTAATGTGAAAAATGATAAGGGCACTACGAGTATTGAAAGGGGAAGCACATGATAAGGGCAAGACATATTAGTTATATATTATTAGGGGATGTCATGAAAACTGATTGGGGGCAATATATATTATTTCTCTTATATTTCTCTCTCTAACAGCCCTACCCTCTTTTTCTTCTTAATAACTTCTTTTACACTTCATATTCCTCTTCCAACCTTATTTGGCCACCTTCCCAATCGGGGTAAAATTTTCTATTTATTGTATTCTACTTCTATGTTATTTGCAATTCTAGGATTTTTTTAATAATATTATTTATTTCACGTGTTTAGAACATCACTTAGTAGATTTTTGTTTTGTGATTCACCAATAAGTAGTTTTTGAAGTTTTGAACCCAAAATTTGGGGTTTCAAATGTCAGATTTCTATATAGTCCCATTGGAGAGTACAAAGGGCTGCCAAATTATTGGCAGGACTACCAAAATTTTGACATCATGTATGTATACATGATGTCAAACTTTTGGTGGTCCTAACAAATATTTTTTTGATCTTAGGAATGCTAAAATTTTGTCAGGTCTAAGACAACGAGTACAATGATTCTAAAATGTTGGCTATTGTTATTTATTGCCAAATATTACATTTTTGTTGCAGTCGCCCAAGTAACAAAGGGAAACCCTCTGCGAAGGGATAAGTTCAAGGAAAGAAAAGACGATGCCCCCGAAGATGTTGGTATGAAAAGCACAACAAGCTAAGCGAACAAGTGAAGTACCCCTCAGTATAACAAAGTCGTAAGCGACCTCTCTTGGGAGATTACTTCAACCTCATATCGCCAAAATACATTCGAAGAAGAGAGCTCCTCCAACTACAGCTTCAACTTTATCAAATGATAACGAATAAGTGATCGTCCACTAAAGAAGGCAAAATGATGGGTCTGGACCTTCTAAAGAGCCGAGTTCTAAGGGACTCATCCCAAAGTTGCTATCTCCTGAATTCCTTCGAAGACCATAGTGTCTATCAGATATGGAATGGGAAGGCATGTACATAATTATGTCATGTTTTGTATTTTAAAACTATAAGTTTTTTAGTTTTAATTTTATTTTACCTTTCTTCTTTTTAGGAGATCGGACAGATACTTAGAGTTTTTAACCACGGAAAGAAGTGACAAATTTAGGGATTCAATAAATTAGACAGCGACATCAAGGGAAAATTATATCGTCAGTATGTACTTTCTAGCGAAGTACTCATATAGGATGATCAATGATGTGCTAATATCCATATTTGTCGAATGGTGGCATCCAGACCAATATCTTCCGTCTCCCAAGTAGGGAGATGAAGATTACCCAAGATGATGTTCATCCTATATTGGGGCTGAAATTAAATGGTATAGTCATGATGCCTACTAATTGAGAACCCACAAGAATGGCATAATAAGTTCGTATCACGAATTACATATTCCTTGGGATTTGACCCAAATTATTTGATGAATATTCTTGACTTCAAAAAGTAGTACGAGCTTCCATTAAATTTTTTAGAAGACGAGATAAAGGATACAAAATTCGATAGTGAAATTGACGAGGAATAATTAAGTGATTGAAAAGTTCGTGGATATTTCATGTTTATCTTAGGGGAAGTCGGCAATCTAGACAAGTCCAAAACTTTAATATATCCAAAATATATCCGGAACTTCGAAGATGTCTCCAATTTGGCTAGTATTTCTTGGGAAAGCAGTATACTAACATACCTTTACCGTGAGATTGATGTTGTATCCCACATAGGATCCATGACAGTATTGGGCTGCATGTATCTTTTGTATGTACAATAACTTCACTTTCACTATGATATGTGCATAATATGGTATTTTTATGGTTAATTATGATACTTTTTGTCCACATATAAGCATAGATATATGAACGCTTTCCTAGTCTCAAGCGATCTACGCTCAATGGAATATGATGAGTCCCTCACTAGAATATATAGATGAAGGCCGAATTAGCAATATGTAAAACTTTCACATACATTAGACGCCCTAAGGATTGTACTACTGAAATTTCAAAAAATAGGTGATTAATCACTCTTTAACTTGCTTTCACATTCATTTACTTAACTTACTTTCGCATTCATGCCACATGTCTATTTTTTATGATAATAATTTTTACATAGTTTGGAATCCTTATGTGGATATACAAGATACCACTCTTCCTTTTTAACCAGTGATTCGATTCCTTGGTATGATCAGGTGCCATGAGATTGATGAGACTTATATGTCCGAGAGAGTGATTCGACAGTTTGGGTACATATAGATGATATTTACATGCTCATTAAAATTAGTATTAGTTCAAGAGAAAAAGCCCTAAAATTATGTATCGGCGGTTTACAACAATGTGTCGACAACATAAGATGAGTTGCATAGTCACGTACTTGGCGTGGAGGAACAAGAAAGCATGTTTCATAGTTGGAATTGTAGAGATGACTACATACACACTATGTAAGACACGAGTATCCAACAGTAGTGAACCTTGATAGTCGCGAAGATGATGAGCAGTCGATACAATCCCATCAACCATGAAAATCGGTCTTGCTTAATAAATTTTTTGTGTGTAATATTTAAATTTGCATTTGTTAGTACTCAACACAATTTTTGTATTAACATATACAGACCAACAAAACGAAGTAGTTTGGTAAGGCTTTGATAGCTTGCAAGGGAAAATATTAGAAAAATATGAGTAAGCAGTTACGAGATATCGATAATACCGAAGACTTCCCGCTATTAGAAAGTGTGGAGAAACTCACAAAGAAGCGCGAGGATATGGCATAGGATTGGATTATTGTAGTTCGCTTGTTTTGTGGTTGCATTTGATGGCTTCATGCTTTCTTTTAGCTAAAATACAATGGGCCTATGACTCTATGCTTGAATATTTTGTTTGACTTTATGTCATTTTTATGGGATTATTTTGGCAGTTCTAAGATATAAATTTTTGTCAGTTTTAGCATGATAAAACTTGACATTGAATCAAATATATTAGGACTTTCAAAGTTTTGACAGTCCATACACTTCAATATCTGAATTATGTAGCTTGGTATTCCCCAAAATCTTAACATGAACCTGAACTAAATAACCAACAAGAACTATACAAATCATCAAAGCAAGAAATGGTTTCAAATCATGACTATTTAAGAGAAGATGGTTTAAAAGAATATGAGACTTCCAAGAAGTTCGATGATGTCTGTATTCGTATCGATGATTGTATCAGTGATGTCCATATCCGTATTAGTAATGATCATATATGTATTGGTAATGGATGTATCCGTATTGGACTACATGATTTTAAAATTAAAAATTAAAAATTATATTTCATTTCTTCCTAATATATCCTATATATGTTTTTTTATTAGCTTCGCCAAAATAAAACATAATTATACCTTTCATATGCAAGTCTGCCAAAATTGTGGTAGTCCTAAGAGTGTCAGTTGAATTTTACAAAATTTCAACGATTGAATGGAGAAACAAGTTATCAAAGGTTTTTTGGGAGGTTCACAAATGTGAGGTAATGTATTCGACGAGCCAATTACTTCATTGAATTGGTTCATTATCATCACTTCTACATTATTGGGAGCCATTTACATTGGAGAAGGACCAAAAACTTGAGAGTCTTGATAAGAAAGATTTGGAGAATACAAGACCCGGGATTCTCTCGTCGAAGATTCACTAGATGTGATCGGATAGGGATTGGTTACGGGTTAGGAATTTGGGACCACAAGTATTTAATTGTTGTAGGTTCCTATGTATTTACATGAGCATGTGGTATTGCTTTCATTTTGATCGATCAACACTGGTCAGTCTATTAACAAGTACTAACATGGAAATGAAAACTGTATACGTGACTGCCACAATTTTGGGCAGTTCTAAGATTGTCAAGTTATGAATTTTGCAAAATTTCAACGATTGAATGGAGAAATAGGTTACCAAAAGTTCTTCAGGAGGTTCACAAATGCAAGGTAATGTATTCGATGATCCGATTACTTCATCGGATTGATTCATTATCATCACTTCTACATTGTTGGGAGCTATATTCATTGGAGGGCGACTAAAAGTTTGAGAAATTTGATCATTGAACTTTGGAGAATGCATGACGGGAGATTCGCTCGTCGGAGATTCTCCGGGTGTGATCAGTTATGAATTTGTTAGGCTTTAGGAATTTGGGACCATAAGTATTTAACTAGTATATGGTTTAGAGGTTTGGAAAAGGATGAAGATGGCAAGTTAAAAGAAAAACATTTTTTTATTTTATACTTTAGTTGGTGTTCGCCCTAACAAGTTTTCAAGAACATTTTGGATATTAAAAATATGCACCATTTTTATAAAGAGTATAAATTTGTAATGTCCCTATTATTTGCCTTTAATTTTCGGTGCATATGTATCATGACCAGGACCAGACATGTGCATTTTAGAACAGAGAGATTATCTAGATGGCCCTAGATATTTGTTTACTACAAAGAAAAACTAATGGAGTTCCATAAGCGCTGAGGGATCAGCGGGAAGCTGGCTATGTACCTCAACCGAGCGCCGAAGCCGTCGGTGCAGTACAACACCAAGGTCGACCCTTCTCCACCCCTTTCATCTGCTTCACTGATCAATTTTCTTCCAGGAGATGACCATGATTTTTTGTCGCTTCGGCGCCTCCCCCAAACGTTGGGATAGGATACGTTATAAATGACTTCTACATAGAAAATTCAAACAGGGGGAGTGTTGGGTAAATCGGACACCAGAGCCAAATGCTCCAAATTCGGACGTTGGGATCGGATACGTCCTACAAGCGTTTTGATACCGTGTCTAAAACAAATCGCAGCAAAAACTTAGGTCAACCCACATGAGATAACCAATCCACGTTTAACGAACACCAAGCACATATAAAGACAACGTATATGGCGGTGAATACATCACCTGGACAAATCTAAATCTATATAACTAATTACAAGATTGACAAAAACTAATGTTGAACCCTTTGCCCTAATAGGTTCAATCCCCTCACCACACTCAAGAAGAGATGACAGAGATTACAATAAAATTACTTACCCACCCATATCGATATTCTTGAACGAAGACGAGGAATTCTCGATTAGATCTCCTCTTCCTTCTGTCTTGGGTGACAAGTCCTAAGAGCAAAGTATTGACTTTCTATTAGATCTCCTGTAGACAAGCACTCTGAATCTCCGCCTTGTGATCTTATTTATGTCTCCACCCTCAACCAATATATATATATATATATATATATATATATATATATATATATATATATATATATATATATATATAATTGAGAAACCCTACTTTAGGTCATAAGAATTCTTAAATAGGAAAATCGTTACCTAAAATAGTAAGCACCAGTTATGGAGGTTCAAATATTGTAAAATTATATATTTGATACAAATTTGTAAATCTAATCAATTCAAAATTTTAATGTAGATTTTTAAATCGCATCAATTTAAATCTTTGACCATATTTGGTGTCACTACCACTTTTCTAGAGAGGGATATTTTTGTTATTTCGTAATAATTATATTGTTATATTTATATTTCACAGTATTTAGTATTGTTACATTATATCTATATATTTAATATAGTTGATGGTTAGTTGTTAGCCATTACTTAGACTAATTGTTAGTGAACCTAAGTGAACCCAACTAGACTTGACATGACACATTAGTTCAAACAATTAGTTTAGTCATGGATTGGACTAATTAAATTTAGGAGAATAAATAGAATATTTCTTTTATTAAGATTTGAAACCCTTTCTTTAGAAACCCCTTAATTAGTTAAACCCTTCATGAAAACTTGAGGGTAATTTGGATATTTTCCATTGGGCTAAAAGGGGGCATGTAGTAGCCAGCCCTAGTTAAGAGGGGAAAGCCTCCATTAATTCCTCCACTTTAATATTCTAACCCCTGATTCATTTCTTCCCCCAAATTCCTTCATCCTTCCTTCAAGTTTTCACCAAACCAATCCCAATCCCTCTTATTTTTATCACCAAGGAGAGCTAGAAACTTAAAAATTGTAAGAGGCTAGTGGAAGAGAAGTTTTGCTAGGTGTTTGTGTTCATTCCTCGCTCTTGTGCCCATTAGAAGGAGCTACATTAGGAATCCATCTCCCAATAGGTAAAATCTATATTTACCTAGTTATTTCTATTCTAATTAGTGTATTAGACCTATAGGGACCTTCCATGGCTAAGGACCACCCATAGGAAGAAGAACTAGTTTCATAGGATGCCTATAGTGAAAGTTACATTGACTTTTATGGCCAAATTAGGGAAAATTTAGGGTTGGACCATTAGGTGTTTGATAAAATATTTCTCTAGTGATTTTAGATTAAGGTGCCTGATTCGGAAGGGCGTACGTGTCCATAATTGGATATGGTGAGTTCGTATCATGATACGCCGTGATACGATATCGTAGGAGGGTTATTTGCATGGGTAATGAGCTCTAGCATAGCAAATTCTATTCCTTGTATTTAATAGCTAATATATATTATATATATTATATATACTATATTTAGTATATTAGAAGTGTTTATGGGGTTTTGGGAGTGTATCGTGGTGTTGTAGGGGCGTATCATGAGCTATTGTGTGGTACTTGAGTGTGCCCACCAAGTGTTTGGTACTTGGTCTAGTGCTAGGGTATTAAGAGCTTTGTGTATATATATATATATATATATATATATATATATATATATATATATATATATATATATATATATATATATATATATATATATATATATATGTGTGTGTGTGTGTGTGTGTGTGTGTGTGTGTGTGTGAGGGAGTGTAGAGTGAACTATGTTCATTGTGTAGGTGATTTTGTTGTGTGTGAGTGATTGTGGAGTATTTATGTGTGTATTGATGTGAGGGTGCTCGAAGGGGGGGGGCATTGGTGTGCAAGTGTGTGTGAAGAGGGGATATAGTATTCAGGTGTTGGATTCATAGTTCGAGTGCAATGTTGCAGGCAAAGGGGGGGGTGTCTGGTCTATCCGAAGCTTGGGTTAAAGAATAATGCAGTAGCAGCAAAAATTGAGTGATACAACAGCAGTACTAAGTGAGATAAAAAGAGAGGGGGAGGGGGGTTAAAGAGGTATTAGCAAGCAAGTATCAGTTGCTTTGGGCTTATACAACAGAATGATAGCAACAACTTAGACTTGTTGTAGTGGCAACAACAATATCAATTAGAGAACAGATTAGGGGAAAACAACAGGGAGCTTGGTGATACAACAACTGCTGCTTGGTGAGAAGTCTGGGTTGTGAGCAGCAGTGTAGTGCACTACAAATTCAGAGGGCAGACATTGTTCAAGTTAGGAGAGTTCTGCCCTTGGGTGTAGGCTATATCTCAAGCTTAGGTACTGGGTTGGAACTGCAATGTGTGTGGGTTATGATTTCAGGTAGAAAGTTGGATCTCTGTGCTCAAGATTGAGCTCGGTGCTCAGAGATTGAGAGCTTGGTACAGAGATATTGTTAGAGTGTTAGAGTTGAGTGTGATATTGGATGAATGATATAGGGAGAGTGTTCAAGTAAAGTGAGCTACATGTAAGTGTGTGTGTATATTGGTAACATATAAATAAAGAAATGGATGTGTACAAGTACTAGAAGTATGTGCCAGTGTGCAACTTGTACCTGCGTGTGAGGTAAGTCGAGTGTTAGAATCAAGGTATTAGTAAAATGTTCAGATAGAATATCTAGTTGAGGTGACCTGGGAGTATCAAGATGTAAGGATGTTATGTGTACAATAGTCTACATGTAGCAGTGTAGGATGGAGTGATCTGTGGTGGTGTGCAGAAATGGGTGCAACAGTTGGGGGTATCCATAAAGCATATAAGTGTGTATTTGTGCAACCGGTGTGCACATAGTGACAGTGGTACAAGAGTGTTTGAGTGTGTGAGGTAGTGCAAGTGAGGGTGTGGTTTTAGTAAATAGGCTAGTGCGTGTTAGTGTCAAGATAATAGGTATTATGTATGATCCCAAGTGAGGATTTTGGTATTTGGGTTCATGGTCTAGGTATGGTTTGGAATATAAGATACTAAGGTAATATAAGATGCTTTTGATACTATAGTATATGGTTGGTATATATATATATATATATATATATATATATATATATATATATATATATATATATATATATATATATATATATATGATACTTGGCATCCTTAATAGCTAGTACGACCTAGAAATAACATAGTATTAGCTAGTATTAGCTAGTTCAACCCTATAGGCCAATCTTATAGATAGTTATGAACTCTAACCTAGATATGGATTTAGTTTGGACACCAAGACCTAGAATTGACCTAGAAGTCTATCCTAGAGTTAATTATACATGATTATCATTCAAGTCACCCTTTTAACATAAATTTTTATATATATGTCACTTGGACTACAGTATAAACACTGTTTGATATTCATTGCTCTGGACCACAGGTGAGTACATTCTCTAATAGTTTTCATTATTTGATAATTACTATAATACAAGTATTTAGTAATATTTTACTTGATTTTTGACACGATGGTACATAGATTGGTACATGCATTGGATCTTCAATCATGAAATGTCACCTTGACTCATCGCATTAATATTGGATAATATTCATAGTATTGTCATTGGATAACATTGGATACATCGGCTAGTGACGTGTCATGGTTGGAACCATCGTACCAGTCGGGGCAGGAGAAGTGCTCGCTAGATATGTGATCAAGACATTGGCAATATTGTAGACATTGGCAAACTTTGTAGACATTGGCAAACATTGTATACATTGGCAAACATCGTAGACATTGGCAAACATTGTAGACATCGGCTACTCGTGTAAATATTAAAATGCCTCGATCCCACGATAACTTGTACTTATTTCATTTACATGCTATTGACTTTGATTCTGTTTATTTTTCTTACTTCTGTTGTTGTGTTTAAGTCCTCTTCAGTGAGGCAGAGTTTCATCCAAATATCAAACTAGTATTTCAAAACACTTAGTATAGTTGCAGATCTTCTTGTTCTGTTTATATATTACATTATCTTGCGCCTGATACTCATGGATTCTTTCTCTCCCATTTCGTATATGCACTAGTTATTTTATATTGCTTATATTATCTGTATCTATTTACTATTTACTATTTACTAGTACATTATTATATATATTGCTTTCCCATCTTGTCTACGTTCACTATTTACTATTTTATAATCTTTATTAATTAACTTGGAACTAATATTTGGTTGTATTCGTTCCATCCTGACTGGATATATTTTTCAGACATTTATTTAGAGGATTTGTGTCCGACTCATTACGGACCGCAGGAGGGAGTAGCTGATGTAGTGCTCTGCTCCTAGCGGTGCACTATATAAGGTTTGTGGCTCGATTGACTCAGTCAAAATTGAGTATAGGAAAACTTTACGATAGAATTGATCACGAACAATGCAATGAACCTTTCCAATTGATGGATCGACTTCTATTGGAATGAGTCCAATAGTTTTCGTTGGATTTTTGGTTAGCTTTCTTGGATTTTTGCTGCTTGGTTTTGATGAATGCATTTTCGGGATTAATTTTCGATAATTGATTATTTAGCCCATTTTCATCGATTGCATGCATTCATTCTAGAGAACTCTGAGAGAAATAAAGACGGTAGTCTAACCAAATATTGGTGCCAATGTAGATAGACACGTGACTATAGCCTGAGCGAGCAAGCATCCTTTTATCTCTGCATTCTTTATTTGGTGAGCGGTTCTGTCCCTTCTTCTCTACTCCTTCATGCCAATAAGGAATAATGTTCTCTTATAACCTTGCTAAGTCAAATGATCGATATAGCCACTAATGCCATAAGTTTTATACCACTATTATAAATCAATGAATCACATTGATAAGAGAAAAGTTCAATTATGTAACACAAGGAAGGATATAATTATTGTGTCATGGTTTGGTGCCATGACTTAGCGATAAATTGGAGTCTACGGACTACCAATCGAATCAAATAAATAAGTATGCTGAAATAAGAATTAGGAAATATGTATTGCTGCTCTAATATTTTAATACCTTATATTGTTATCTATGCTTATCATATAGTCGTAGATACATTATATGGTCATGGAAAACTTGTGCACAAGGTAGTAAATTTCCTCGAACATGATCTGGGGCACTGGGGACCGTTCGACCCAAGAAAAATAGTAAACTTTGGTAGCGTCAGGTATAAGCGAGACATTCATTGAGGCTTGCTACCTGCTTTGAATGGCGCATCGTACGCCCATCGAAGTCCTATATAGCATATCCATTATGGTGCTACACGACAAATGACCCTGTGGGAATGAGTTGCATATTAATGATGTCTTATGCAGGGGAGGTAAGAACAATCCTGTAAATTATACAGGAACAGCCATTGTTCGGGGTAAGGTATCACTACCACATTTTCTAGGAAAAGATATTTTAGTAATTTTATATTTAATTAAATATTGTGCATAAAAATAATTATTATTGTATTATTTAATTGTTATTAGAAGTTAGTTATTTATTTTGGACTTGTGTTAGTGGACCTAACTAGTTTAGTTTAGACTCATGGACCAACATGTATTAATTGTTAGAATTGAGCCCATTTAGAAAATCCATTGTTAAGGAGATGGATTAAAAATAATTAAACCATTAGACTAGAAGATTCCCTCCTTAATTATTTCTTCATGAGAGGCCCCAAGGGGTATATTGGACAATTCATAGTAACTTGAGGAAGGGGAAGGGGGGACGGCCTATATAGAGGGGGGAAACTATTTCTCTCTCCTCTTTTCATTTGGAAATTAGATCTAGAAATCCCCTCAACCAAATTCCTTCATTCCCACTTTATTTTTCTACCAAATTTCATCCCATTTTCTTCCCAAATTACCATTAGAGACTAGTGGAGCAAGAATCTAGAAGGAGGAAGTAAGGATCTACAAAGAGGAGCAATGATCTACAAGTTGGAGGCCAATTTCATCATATTTGGAGGTTTCATTGGGAATCCATCTCCCAATAGGTACAATTTAGTTTTTCCCCTTAAATTAGGTTCTAAATATGAGATTTAAACATGGAAAATTAACCCATATGCATAGGCTACCCATATGATTTGGTTTTGTGTTCATAGGAGGCCTATTGAGAAAGTTATGGTACTTTTTGTGTCAATTTTGGGAGAATTTCGAGATTGACAATTGTTGTGTGTGTCAATTGGTTCTATAGATAAATTTGACATGTACTTGTATATTTGGGGCTAGTGTCGTGTCAACAATTGGGTAAGTGTAGGTCGTATCCCAACAATTTGGTGATATGTGTTGATTTGGGGGTTTTTTCTCTTACACGGGACTTTGAGCATGTCACATTTTGACGCAGACACGTAGATTTATATTTGACTCTTTGTATTGTTCATAAATAATATATATGACTTGTTCGTGTCCTTCGTGGTATGTTTGGATGTGTGGTGGACTCATGTCGCGTGCGTATCCTAAATCTAGTGGGATACGGAGTGATACGTTCCATGTAATGTGTATTTTTATGGTAGATTATTTCTTTTGTGTTCTTATTCAAGGAGGAGTGTAATATATATATATATATATATATATATATATATATATATATATATATATATATATATATATATATATATTATTTTTACATATATTTATGCTTTAGATCTATATGTATCTATGTATATACTATATGTGTATATATTGTTATGTAGTTATTCTACAACATGTAAGTATAATTATATATTGTATTATGTATAGATATGTATATGTTCAATAGATAAATATATGTTGTTATACTTATATATATATATTACTATATATATATATATATATATATATATATATATATATATATATATATTACTAAGTCTGTGTGTGTATGTTACTATGTATTTATTATGTATATATTTTATATGGTTGTAGCTATGTATATATATGATATTATAATGTAATATGTAATATTGTGTACACACACACACACACACACACACACACACACACACACACACACATATATATATATATATATATATATATATATATATATATATATATATATATATATATATATATATGTCTGTGTGAGGAGTATGTGTGTATGTATATTTATTAATTGTAGTTATGTACTTATTTTTAGTATATATATTAGGTGTATGTATATTATATATATATATATATATATATATATATATATATAAGAGAGGGAAAACTGGAGTTTTTAGCAACAACTTATAAGCGACAGCAGCCAACAGCAGCGACAGCAGAGCATTAATAGCAGCAGCGGCAGTAGCATTTAGCGACAGCAGAGCAGGAAACTGTCGCAGAAAAGCAGTAGTATCAGTAGTAGTATCAGTACCTACAACGATGGCAGCAGGGAAACCGTCGCAGTAGCATCAGTTCCCGCCAGCAGCAACAGCAATGGCGACGACAGCAGCAGCCTACAATGATACTTCTACGGTTTAATTTGGTTTTTATATATATTAGATATATATATATGGTATTTATATATATGCATATATATGTTCCTAAATTCTAATTGTGCTTTAATATACTATATGTATAATATTTAGTTGTTAATACATATATATTTATGGGTAGTTAATATAATCAAGGTATTGGGTATTACCTTGAGATACCAAGGTAAGTACCAAGGTAATTGGGGATACCCAAGGTATTAGGTTTGGGTATCAAGATTTTGAGTTATTGTTGTGATGCCAAGTTGGTTCGAAACCAAGGCACCTATTTAATGTTATAAGTAGGATTGTATATATATATAATTGTTTGACTTATATATGTAATATTTTACCTATTGATTTACGCATCTTTAGATACGGTATCCTAGTATTTTAAGATATGGTTTTGTGACCTAGACTTTAGTATTTGAACCAATATTTTGTGTAGACTTATGCAACTTAGAAATAGGTAGTTGACCATAATTAACCATAGTTTAACTATAGTTGACTTAGAGTTGACCTAGTTTAACTTTTGCCTAGTTTAATGTATTCTCTTCCCATAACCTTGTATTGATGTTGTATTCCATATCTAGGTCTTTGAGGCACCGTATCAGACATATGTGAGACTATTCTTTGGACTTCAGGCGAGTATATTCTCTAATAGTTTCTCATTTATGATATTCTCTATGTTTATTGTATCTAGTGTAGATATTTATGTTCTCTTGACACTATGGTTACACGGATTGGTATATCCGGATCTCGTCATGAGATATTATTCCTTGGTATATGGTGTATATGGTGCAAGTATTGTTTCATTGGTTATCTTGTACATGTATAGACACTGATTCTCGGGAAGAGTCGCTATCTTCTTGGAGAATCTCGTGCCATAGCATACCCTGATTGGATCTATTATACCAGTCGAGGGTGGGGAGTACTTTAGTGTAGATATATAATCATACCCCTATTATCTCAAGTATTATTATTTAATAGTGTTAATCATACACCGCACGTATGATTAGCCAGGCCATATATATTGTATCATGTTCCCAAGCCGATCGCATGTTAAAGCTACTACTCATACACTTAGTCAATAGTATTCTTGTTCATTGGCATATTGTTCATTATTGTGTTTATTCTAATATTTCCTTATTATGTATATCTCGTATCTATTATGCATCTTGTATATTCAAATCTATTTAAGGTTACATAGTTTTTATCATTGATTAGAACTGATATTAGAGATATACTCTGCTCCTTTCCTACTGGATATATTTTCTCAGATGACACAGAGAAGTGGTACCCTACACATTATGGACCTTAGGATGTTGTGGGTCTAGAGTCTGAGACCCTGGCTCAGGAGGGACTTATCCTAACTGAGACAGTTAACCCAGGTTTAGTAGTTTCTTAGTATTCTTTTGTACTGGATTTGTCTCTAGCTTATCTTTTAGCATTCTTTCAGACTCATTGATGTATTATTTTAGACTCATGAGTTGTATTATGACTGTTCTATTCTTTATTTAATTCGTACTTATTTCTATCTTAGTTTTGTGATTGAGTATATTGATATTGTTGGTGGATCATTATATTGTTAGATAGATTACCTAGATAGCGTTCTACCGCTGATTCTGCAGCGTAAGCTGGGTATGATTTCCAACTTGCATCCTTACATCGGGTGCGGGTCGTGACACGTATGATTAGCCAGGCCATATATATTGTATCATGTTCCCAAGCCGATCATATGTTAAAGCTAGTACTCAAACACTTAGTCATTAGTATTCTTGTTCATTGGCATATTGTTCATTATTTTGTTCATTCCAATATTTCCTTATTGTGTATATCTCGTATCGATTGTGCATCTTGTATATTCATATCTATTTATTGTTACATAGTTTTTATCATTGATTAGAACTGCTGTTAGAGATGTAATCTGCTCCTTTTCTGACTGGATATATTTTTTCCAAATGACACTGAAGAGTGGTACCCTACACATTATTGACCTCAGGATGTTGTGGGTCTAGAGTCTAAGACCCTGGCTCAGGAGGGACTTATCCTAACTAAGACAGTTGACCCGGGTTTAGTAGTTCCTTAGTATTCTTTTGTACTGGATTTGTCTCCAGCTTATCTGTTAGCATTCTTTCAGACTCATTGATGTATTATTTTAGACTCATGAGTTGTATTGTGACTATTCTATTCTTTATCTGATTCGTGCTCATTTCTATCTTAGTTCTGTGATTGAGTATATTGATATTGTTGGTGGCTCATTATATTGTTAGATAGATTAGCCAGACATCGTTCTACCGCCGATTCTGCGGCGTAGGCTGGGCGTTGTTTCTAACTTGTATCCTTATATTAGGTGCGGGTCGTGACACGTTTTTAGTAGTGGCCCATGCAGGTCCATCTTTATAAGTTATGCGATATTGTGGTAGTACGATAATTTAGTTGTAATACTGCGAGCCTGCGATAGGATATAGGATGTAGGTTATAGGCTGAAAATACTCAATCACATCTAGGAAAAATTCTTTTGATTCAACTATTCTCCTTTGATATTGATACTTGATATTTTAAACTGTCCTTTCCTTGAGTGTCTTACATCATGTGCCATATTGATTCTCATTCCGTCTTTTTATGAGACATACTCGGAGATACTTGTGGAGGCATGCAAGGTTGAGCAAGACTTGAGTTTGAAGCCCAAAAGAGACCGTGATTCTTTTCTGGGGGCCAGCGGTAGTGCAGTATCTGCTAAACGTCCTCATTTCCAGTCCAGACCTTTCTAGCAGCCACAGCAGAACCAGACTCCAGCTAAGGCACCTTTTCACTAGGCACCACAACAGCAGAGATAGTTGCAGCAAGCTTCATGCCACTACTGCAAGAAGCCCGGCCATATCAGGAAAGTTTGCAGGAGGAGGCTAGGGTTTGTTTGTATTGTGGTACTGAAGGGCATCAGTCGAGAGAGTGTCCTCATCGTGTAGTTCAGGGAGCAGCTTCAGCTTCGAGGGCACAGACGAGACTACCTGCGGTACAACCGAGGGGACCGCTTCCGACACAACAGCAGCGTTATGTCCAGCATCAGCAGCAGGGAGGTGCACGTCAGGGACGAGCGTTTTCTATGACCGTTGAGGAGGACGAACCCACCGGAGATATCATCGCAGATTCTATTCTTCTTGATTCCATTCCAGCTTTAGCTTTGTTTGATATTGGTGCTTTCCATAGTTTTGTATCTGTTTCTTTTACTCTGAAGCATGGTTTGGTAGCTGAGTGTTTGCTTAGGACTTGCAAGATCATGACCAGGGGAGGCATTATCCTGGTTAATGATATTTGTAAGGATCGAAGAGTTACTCTAGGAGGCTAGGATTTGAGTGTGTGTCTACTTGTAATGCCACTTTCGAGCTACGATATTGTACTCAGGATGGATTGGTTGAGTAGACACCATGCTAGCATAGATTGTAGAGGAGGTAGAGTTTTGTTTGGTCCGCCAGGAGAGCCAGAGTTCAAGTTTACTAGAGGAGCTGCAGAGCAGGGAGAAGGCATTATTTATGGAGCTACGGTGGAAGAGAAGGAGTTGTCGCATCCGTTGATAGTTGAGTTCATGGATATGTTTCTTAAAGAATTGCCAGGTTTGCCACCAAATCGAGATGTTAAATTCTCTATAGACTTGGTGCCAGGTGTAGAACTAATTTTGTAACATGTCTATAGAGTAAACAACAGCAAGCTGGTCGAGATGAAGAAGCAGGTGGACAAATTACAGGATAAGGGATTTATCAGATCGAGTTCTTCACCGTGGGGAGCCCCGGTATTGTTTGTACCAAAGAAGGATGGATTGGTGCGCATATGCATTGATTATAGGGCATTAAATAATCTAATTATCAAGAATAAGTACCCTTTACCACGGATTGATGATCTGTTAGATCAGTTGAGTGGTGCCAAGGTGTTTTCTAAGATAGATTTGAGATCAGGCTACCATCAGGTAAAGGTGAAGCCGGTAGACATACCGAAGACTGCTTTTAGAACTCGGTATGGTCAGTACGAGTTTATGGTGATGACGTTTGGGTCGACTAATGCACCGACGGTATTTATGAACTTGATGAATAAGGTGTTCCATCAGTACCTTGACAAGTTTGTGGTGGTGTTCATCGACGACATACTCATATACTCGAAGACACCGGAGGAGCATGAGGAGCATTTGAGGATTGTGTTGGATGTGCTGAGGAAGGAGAAGTTGTATAGGAAGTTGTCCAAGTATAATTTTTTCCTGGACAAGGTAGAATTCTTGGGGCATGTTGTGACTGGTAATGGTATTTCAGTAGATCCAAAGAAGATCGCAATAGTGAAATCTTGAGAGACCCCGAGTTCGGTAGCAGAGATTAGGAGTTTCTTGGGATTGACAGGCTACTACAGGAAGTTTGTGCAAGATTTTTCGAGGATTGTCGAGCCGATGACCAGACTCACCAGGAATGATGTAGAGTTTGTTTGGACGGAGGATTGCCAGGTTGCTTTTGAGGAGTTGAGAAGAGGTTGACGTCTGCTCCTATTTTGACATTGCCATCAGGGTCTGGAGGTTTCACTCTTTATAGTGATACATCGGGGAAAGGTTTGGGTTGTGTTCTTCAGCAGAATGGGAAAGTGATTGCCTATGCATCCAGGCAATTTCGTCCTCATGAAAAGAACTATCCTACCCATGATTTGGAGTTGGCAGCAGTCATCTTCGCCCTGAAGTTGTGGAAACAATATTTGTATGGAGAGCGTGTGGAGATCTTCACAGACCACAAAAGCTTGAAGTACATTTTCACGCAGAAGGAGTTGAACATGAGGCAGTGTCGGTGGTTAGAACTGATGAAGGATTTTGATATATCTTTGCAATATTATCCTGGGAAAGCTAATATAGTTGTCGATGCTTCGAACAGGTACCTAGTAGCTATGTTCTTGACGCATAATTGATATTTGCTGGAGGACTTAGAGAGCTTGGGCATTGAGGTGATAGTTCCTGGTTGTGCTATGCAGATATGGGGATTGTAGATACATTCAGATTTGATGGACATGATCAAGGTAGCACAGTATAAGGATATATCTCTGAGGAGCATCAGAGCTCAGGTAAGAGCAGTATTAGAGAATAATTTCACCATTGTTGAGGATGGATCTTTGAGGCATGGAGTTAGATTGTGTGTGCCTAGTGGGGAGCTGCATGAGGAGGTATTGCAGGAAGTGCATCGCTCTTAATATTTCATGCATCCAGGTGCCAACAAGATGTATCGGGATATGCGAGAGAGTGTGTGGTGGTATGGCATGAAGAGGAAAGTGGCACAGTTTGTATCCAGATGCTTAGTGTGTCAGCAGGTGAAAGCCGAGAGGCAGAGGCCAGGAGGTTTACTTCAGCCATTACCCATTCTAGAGTGGAAGTGGAAGCACATTACAATATATTTTGTGTCCGGACTTCCACGATCTCCAGGTAGAAAAGACGCGATTTGGGTCATCGTTGATAGGTTGACCAATTTGGCCCACTTTTTGCCTTTCAAGGTGGGTTTGTCTACAGAGAAGCTGGCAGAGATGTATGTGAGGCAGATCGTTCGGATACATGGAGTTCCCATCAACATAGTCTCGGATCGGGATAGTCGTTTCATTTCTTATTTCTGTAGGAGTTTACAGGAAAGTTTGGGCACTCAGCTCAAGTTCAGTACTGCATATCATCCTCAGATAGATGTGCAGTCAGAGAGGACTATTCAGACTCTCGAGGATATGTTGCGCACTTATGTACTAGATTTTGGGGGTTCTTGGGAGGACCATCTCCATTTGGTAGAGTTTGCTTATAACAACAGCTACCAGGCTAGTATAGAGATGTCACCTTTTGAAGCTCTGTACGGTCGGAGGTGTCTTACTCCCTTGTCATGGGACGATGTTAGAGAGAGAGTTTTGCTTAGGCTAGAGATGGTTGTAGATGCAGCATAGAAGGTTTAGTTGATCAGAGACAGACTTCGTGTGGCGCAGGACAGACAACGACATTGGGCCAATAGCCACAAAAGACCTTTGGAGTTCGAGGTATAATTTAGATTTTGTTTTGTGCTTGTTATTGGTTGTTTGTTATAGATTAAGTTCTTAAGGTTGTGTTTTTTTCTAGGTAGGTGGTTTTGTGTTTTTGAGGATTTTTTCGACATGAGGCACGATTCGCTTCGGTGGAGGCGGGAAGCTTAGTCCGCGATTCATTGGACCTTTCACTATTCTAGAGAGGGTCAGTGTAGTTGCTTATAGACTAGACTTGCCACCTACATTGGAGGGAGTGCACAACGTATTTCATGTGTCGCTGTTGAGATGGTACATGGCAGATCCTAGTCATGTATTGGATCACTCGAAGATAGAGGTGGGCCCTACTCTTAGCTATCCAGAGCAGCCAGTTGAGATTCTAGATTGGAGAGAGAAGGTGCTGAGGAACCAGACCATTCCTTTGGTGTGCGTCGCATGGAGACATCACTCTCCGGGGAGTCTACCTGGGACAGAGATGATAAAATGCGATAGCATTATCCATATTTGTTTGTGCCTTGAGGTATGTTCTTTCCTAATTATGTTATGTTCTTTCATAGTTAATTCTGTTCTTTAGTTTTGTATGTTCTGGGGTAGTTTTCGTCTTTGAATTTTGAGAACAAAATTATTTTAAGGAGGGTAGACTTGTCACTACCACATTTTCTAGGAAATGGTATTTTAGTAATTTTATATTTAATTAAATATTGTACATAAAAATAATTATTATTGTATTATTTAATTGTTGTTAGATGTTAGTTATTTATTTTGGACTTGTGTTAGTGGACCTAACTAGTTTAGTTTAGACTCATGGAACAACATGTATTAATTGTTAGAATTGAGCCCATTTAGAAAGCCCATTGTTAAGGAGATAGATTAAAATTAATTAAACCATTAGACTAGAAGCTTCACTCCTTAATTATTTCTTCATAAGAGGCCCTAAGGGGTATATTGGACAATTCATAGTGACTTGAGGAAGGGAAAAGGGGGGCCGGCCTATATAGATGGGGGAAAACTATTTCTCTCTCCTCTTTTCATTTGGAAATTAGATCTAGAAATTCCCTCAACCAAATTCCTTCATTCCCACTTCATTTCCCTACCAAATTTTATCATATTTCCTTCCTAAATCACCATTAGAGACTAGTAGAGCAAGGATCTAGAAGGAGAAAGCAAGAATCTATAAAGAGGAGCAAGGATCTACAAGTTGGAGGCCAATTTATCATATTTAGAGGTTGTATTGGAAATCCATCTTTTAATAGGTAAAATTTAGTTTTTCCCCTTAAATTAGGTTCTAAATTTGAGGTTTAACCATGGAAAATCAACCCATATGCATAGGCTACCCATAGGATTTGGTTTTGTGTTCATAGGAGGCCTATTGAGAAAGTTATGGTACTTTTTGTGTCAATTTTGGGGGAATTCCGAGATTAACAATTGTTGTGTGTGTCAATTGGTCCTATAGATCAATTTGGCATATGCTTGTGTGTTTGGGGCTAGTGTCGTGTCCATAATTGGGTACGTGTAGGTCGTATCCCAACAATTTGGTGATATGTGTTGATTGGGGGTTTTTCCTCCGACACGGGACTTTGAGTATGTCATATTTCGACACGGACACGTAGATTTGTATTTGACTCTTCGTATTGTTCATAAATAATATATATGACTTGTTCGTGTCCTTCAGGGTACGTTTGGATGTGTGGTGGACTCGTGTCGCATGCGTATCCTAGATCTAGTGGGATACGGAGTGATACGTTCCATGTAATGTGTAATTTTATGGTAGATCTATTTCTTTTGTGTTCTTATTCATGGAGGAGTAAAATTATATATATATATATATATATATATATATATATATATATATATATATATATATATATATATATATATATATATATATATTGTTGTTACATATATTTATGCTTTAGATCTATATGTATCTATGTATATACTATATGTGTATATATTGTTATGTAGCTATTATTCTACAAGTAAGTATAATTATATATTGTAGTATGTATAGATATCTATATGTTCAATAGATAATTATATGTTGTTATATTTATATTTATATAATATGTGTTACATATTATTGTATGATTATATATATGTATAGTTATATATATATATATTACTATGTCTGTGTGTGTATGTTACTATGTATTTATTATGTACATATTTTATATGGTTGTAGCTATGTATATATACGATACTATATATGTAATATTGTGTGTGTGTATATATATATATATATATATATATATATATATATATATATATATATAGTAACATATGTGTGTGTGTGTGTGTGTGTGTGTATGTGGGGAGTATGTGTGTATGTATATTTATTAATAGTAGTTATGTACATATTTTTAGTATATATATTAGGTGTATGCATATATATTATATATGGTGTATATATATATATAAGAGAGAGAGAGAGAGAGAGAGAGAGAGAGAGAGAGAGGGAGAACTGGAGTTTTTAGCAACAACTTATAAGCGACAGCGGCCAACAGCAGCGACAACAGAGCATTAATAGCAGCAGCGGCAGCAGCATTTAGCGACAGCAGAGCAGGAAACTGTCGCAGAAAAGCAGCAGTATCAGTAGTAGTATCAGCACCTACAGCGACGGCAGCAGGGAAACCGTTGCAGTAGCATCAGTTCCCGCCAGCAGCAACAGCAATGGCGACGACAGCAGCTGCCTACAGCGACACTTCTGCTGTTTAATTTGGTTTATATATATATATATATATATATATATATATATATATATATATGGTATTTATATATATACATATATATGTTCCTAAATTCTAATTGTGCTTTAGTATACTATATGTATAATATTTAGTTGTTAATATATATATATATATATATATATATATATATATATATATATATATATATATATATATATATATTTACGGGTAGTTAATATAATCAAGGTATTGGGTATTACCTTGAGATACCAAGGTAAGTACCAAGGTAATTGGGGATACCCAAGGTATTGGGTTTTGGTATCAAGTTTTTGAGTTATTGTTATGATGCCAAGTTAGTTCAAAACCAAGGCACATATTTAACCTTATAAGTAGGATTGTATATATATATAATTGTTTGACTTATATATATAATATTTTACCCATTGATTTACGTATCCGGAGATACGGTATCCTAGTATTTTAAGATATGGTTTTGTGACCTAGACTTTAGTATTTGAACCAATATTTTGTGTAGACTTATGCAACCTAGAAATAGGTAGTTGACCATAATTGACCATAGTTTAACAATAGTTGACCATAGCTGACTTAGAGTTGACCTAGTTTGACTTTTGCCTAGTTTAATGTATTCTCTTCCCGGAACCTTGTATTGATATTGTATTCCATATCTAGGTCTTCGAGGCACCGTATCAGACATCTGTGAAACTATTCTTTGGACTTCAGGCGAGTACATTCTCTGATAGTTTCTCATTTATGATATCCTCTATGTTCATTGTATCTAGTGTAGATATTCATGTTCTTTTGACACTATGGTTACATGGATTGGTATATTCGGATCTCGTCTTGAGATGTTATTCCTTGGTATATGGTATATATGGTGCAAGTATTGTTTTATTGGTTATCTTGTACATATACAGACACTGATTCTCTGGAAGAGTCGCTATCTTCTTGGAGAATCTCGTGCCATAGCATACCGTGGTTGGATCTATTATACCAGTCGAGGGTGGGGAGTACTTTAGTGTAGATATGTGATCATACCCCTATTATATCAAGTACTGTTATTTAATAGTGTTAATCATACACCGCACGTATGATTAGCCAGGCCGTATATATTGTATCATGTACCCAAGCCGATCACATATTAAAGCTAGTACTCACACACTTAGTCATTAGTATTCTTGTTCATTAGCATATTGTTCATTATTGTGTTCATTCTAATATTTCCTTATTGTGTATATCTCGTATCTATTGTGCATCTTGTATATTCACATCTATTTTCTGTTACATAGTTTTTATCATTGATTAGAACTGATGTTAGAGATGTACTCTGCTCCTTTTTTGACTAGATATATTTTCCCAGATGACACTGAGGAGTGGTACCCTACATATTATGGACCTCGGGATGTTGTGGGTCTAGAGTCTGAGATCCTGGCTCAGGAGGGACTTATCCCAACTGAGACAGTTGACCCGGGTTTAGTAGTTCCTTAGTATTTTTTGTACTGAATTTGTCTCCAGCTTATCTGTTAGCATTCTTTCAGACTCATTGATATATTATTTTAGACTCATGAGTTGTATTGTGACTATTCTATTCTTTATCTGATTCGTGCTCATTTCTATCTTAGTTCTGTGATTGAGTATATTGATATTGTTGGTAGCTCATTATATTGTTAGATAGATTACCCAGACAGTGTTCTACCGCCGATTCTGCGGCGTAGGCTGGGCGTTGTTTCCGACTTGCATCCTTACATCAGGTGCGGGTCGTGACATAAGTATTCCAAATGTGCAAAGCTTATATATATTTCACTGCAAGAACTGTTGCTTATGAACTGTTGCCTATTGAAATATTGTATATATATAATATTGACTATTAAACTGCTGCCTTAACTAAGAAGTGTTGGTTTAGGTGAGTAGGCCAGTTCTGCTCACCAATACAAGTTAAGTACTGACCTACGTCGTTGTGGGCAAACCAGGTGACCGAGATACTGAGAACATTCAAGGGAGATAAAGCTTTCATTGTAGTCTTTTCAAGCTTCTTCCCATTTTAAAGTATTTCAAAGATTTCTAGTAGCTGCTTTCAAGTTTTCAAGAATGTAATAAAGGGGCAGAGTGTATGGGATAAGAATATTATTTTATGTTAATTTATCAGTCTTTTTTTTTATGCAAAAGCTATGTAAGCCGTTAAGGCATTTCTATTTCGGTGCTGAGAAATTGTACTTTGTTGCAACCTTTATTGTTTATTTCATGATCTTTATGGGAGCCCATTTTTATGTGGTCCACCATTTGATATATAAACCAGCTCGATAAATTTGCAGAGCTGTAAGGCTTAGAAGCAAATGGCAAAAAAGAGCAAGGTTTTCTTCACCAATGTGAAGATTCATTTGAGGAAGGATATGTTAAGCTGCTTGGAGAATGAATCAATAAAAGAATAATTTTCTTCCTATACAAATGTGTGCTTTATAAACTGCTGCTGTATTGGGGAACTATTTACAAAAGATATTTGACATGTGTGCACGTTCTTGCCTTGTACAAGTGCAACTCCAGACTTGTACGATATCACGTTCAGCGAGGACGAACGGTTCTGCATAATCAAATGCGAGGATGAATCGGTTCTGCGGAACTGGGGCATGACAGTTGGTATCGGAGCACGGTTTAAAGTTCCTCGGATTTTAAAAATTGGTTTCCAAGTGAAAGTTTTCAAACAATAACGATTTTCTCAGATAATTTGCTTTTTGATAGTGCTGCATGAAATAATATTCCTTACAATAAGCCCATAAATATTTTATGAGTGCTAATGGAAGTTATTTCTTTTACAGATGACTAACGGTGATAGAGCGAAGGCGACATCATCGTTTGACCCAATGGATAAATTAATAAAAATGTTAGAGGCACAAAGGATGCATAGCGATGCACATCATAAGATAATTGAGGCACAGAATCGTGAGCTTCAAGCACAGCTAACAAACTAGTTTCAAGCGCGATTCGACGTGCAACAACAGCAAGTTGATAACTTGTCTCAATTGGTGGCTACATTAACTAAGAATAACAAAGAGACCGAAGTGGCTGCGCAAAAGAAACAGTGGTAATAGAAGTAGAGGAGATGAAACAGCCTCCAAGAAGGCGACCAACATTTAAGTTTTCTGAATTCAAAAGCTGCAATCCGCCTGAGTTCAATGACAAGGCAGAACCAGAGAAAGTAATAGGCTTCCTGAAGACTTTGGAAGGCATCTTCTGTATGCTGGATGTGTAAGGCACCAAAAGGGTAGATTATGCAGCTGTGTAACTGCATCTCAAAGCAGAAGACTGGTAGGAGTCGAAGAGATAAGCATTGTGCGGTGCCAACCAAGAAGCCAAAGTCTCTTGGAAGACATTTAAGCAGGCGTTCATCGCATAGTTCATTCTACCAGCTGTCCGTCATAGGAAGGAAAAAGAGTTCGTAGTGCTCGAGCAGGGCAATATGTCCATCAGCGACTACGAAGCAGAGTACTTAAAGTGATCCAAGTTCTATGGCTACATGATACCCAATAATGAGGCAAAACGACTATAATTCATTGAAGGTTTGAATGAAGGCTTACAACGTGATATTCTCAACCGAAAGTGTGTGACCTACCGAAAATCCTATGAAGCGGCTCTCGAGATGGAGAAATTTTATCTTCGGGGCGACACTGCACAACCATGGGAACAACTACAAATGACCAATGGCAGCAAGCGGGTCTGATGCTTCCAAGCGTCAAAACACAAATAACAACTGGGGACCCTATCAGCGACCGTACTGTAATAGGTGCAAGCGGGTTGGACCCCGGCAAGACGAATACAGGCTGGATGTTTTTAGTGTGGCAGTTTGGATCACAAGCCTGTGTGGTGCAATAATGGGAGAAGAAATCAGAATCACAATCAATAACGCAATCAGAATCATGATCAATAGTACAATCAGAATCATGGACAAGCGCCACGAGCTCCGTAGACGACAGCTGTGAATGCTCAGAACCCGCGAGTATGAGGACCGGGTAGAGTGTTCACTGACTCAAGAAGAAGTGCTTGCCTCAAATATTGTCATAATAGGTATATTACTTTACAGAGAAATACCTGCTCGTGTACTATTTGACTCTAGTGCTACACAAAGCTTCATATCATCTGCATTTGCTAATGAACACAAATTTTGTAAGACACCATTAGATATGAATCTTAGTGTCAACACTCCGTCCATAATAGATTTGCTTGCTAGTTCAATTTGCAGAGATGGTTACCTTTTAATTGGGGAAAAGTACATGTCCTTGGATTCAATAGTCCTGGACATCGCCGATTACGACATCAGCTTAGGCATGGATTGGCTCGGAGCGTGCAATACGATAATTGACTGTGCGAAGAAGAGAGTTGTGTTTCGCATTCCTAGCGAGGCAGAGTTATTTTATTCCTATAGTCCGACGGTTAAAATAGTAATGGTGGTATCGACAATGACGGCAAGGCTTATGCTATATTCGGGGTATGAAAGGTACCTTGCCGGTTAAAACAGTGATGATGGTATCGACTAAAACGTATTTCTAGAGGAGATACCTGGAATGCCTCTAGACCGAGAAATTGAGTTCAGTATTGACACATTTCTGGATACTCGACCGATATCAAAAGCTCCATATCGGATGGCTCCTGTCGAATTGAAAGAACTAAAGTCATAACTTCAAGAGTTACTAGATCGTGGTTACATTCGTCCCATGTTTCACCTTGGGGAGCTCCAGTGCTATTTGTGAAGAAGAAAGATGAGACAATGTATCTTTGCAAAGATTATCAAAAATTAAATAAAGCAACAGTTCGGAACAAGTATCCGTTGCCAAGAATTGATGATCTATTTGACCAAATTCAGGGCACAACAGTATTTTCAATGATTGATCTTCGTTTAGGGTATCACCAGTTGAAGATCAAATCAGAGAATATTCCGAAGTAATCTTTTCGTACAAGATATAGACACTACGAATTTTTTGTTATGCCTTTTGGTTTGACCAATGCTCCAACGACTTTCATGGATATGATAAATCGAGTATTCCGACCCTTCTTAGATAATTTTGCCATTATGTTCATCGATGATATCTTAATCTACTCGATAGATAGAGAAAGTCACGTTGAACATTTAAGGACCGTATTATAGACACTTCTTGAACATCAGTTATATGTGAAGTTAAGCAAGTGCGAGTTTTGGATGAGCAGTTTGGATTTTTTGGGCATGTTATTTCAGAAGATGGTGTATCAGTTGACCCAAAGAAAATAGAGGTAGTGGTAGACTGGAAACAACCTACATCGTCTAGTGAGATCAGAAGTTTTCTCCGCTTGGTTGGCTACTATCAGAGATTCATAAAGAACTTCGCAAAGATTGCGTTGCCTCTGACTCGCTTCACCCAAAAGGGAGTAGTATTCAAATAGACAGTCGACTGTGAGAACATTTTTCAGGAACTGAAGCAGCGACTTATCTAGGCTCTAATTTTTATTCTTCCAGATGGACCTGAGGGATTTCAGATATACAATGATGCATCTCGTCTCGGATTGGGATGTATTTTTATGCATCATGGGAAAGTAATTGCGTATGCCTCAAGACAGCTGAAATAACATGAAAAGAATTACTCGTCGCATGATTTGGTACTTGCGGCAATTGTGTTCGCGTAGAAATTATAGCGATACTATCTCTATGGAGTATCCTGCGAGATCTTTACGGATCACAAAAGCCTTAAGTACATATTCACGCAAAAGGAATTAAACTTGAGGCAACGATGATAGCTGGAATTGATAAATGATTATGACTTGACGATTGCTTATACATCGAAAAAAGCAAACATTGTGGCAGATGCATTGAGTCAAAAATTCGTCGGATTGTTATCTGTGTCAAGCAAACTATTTCGAGAGCTAAAAAAAATGGGCATCGAATATAAAGTTCGTACACATGGAGCGCAACTAGCTCAATTGCAGTTTAAACCAAACTTGCTCGAAAAGATCAAATCCTTACAAGAGGATGACCAATTCCTGCAGAAGATACGCGAGTTAATTTTAGAAGGAAAGACACTTGATTTCATGGAACACGAGAATGGATGGTTGTGGCTTAAGGGCAGATTGTGTGTACCTAAGGATAATTAACTCAGGAAGGAGATACTAACTGAGGCTCATTATGCTTAGTACACCTTGCATCCATGAAGCACCAAAATGTACAATGATTTTGTAGTGTCCCTCTCCACGTTGGCACTATATATCAGAGATATCGGTTTGCTGACTCAAAAAGGAAACCTTCTTGAAGAGATCCTTGTTGAACCAAAAGATGACTGATCTAGGTGAGTGGACAAAACTTCATTCTCTGATTCTTGCACGCCTTAATAGTGAATTTAAGTTTTTGCAATGCTTGTTTGCTTAATAAAATAATGTTCGCATTGAGAATGGTAGAACGAGAACCTGCTTGCCTAAAAGAGATCGAACCATTGCCATGCTAAGTATAAAAATAAATATTGCATGCTAGTTACACTGACACCACTACCGAATGAACCTTGCCATGCTAAAGAAAGAGTAGAACTGCATGCTAACTTGATGATATAAATAGACTTGTGCCATGCTTGCTTAAATTAAAGATCGTTCGTATACTTGTTTGTCATCGTATTTATAATTGCTTATCTTTGATGCAAAAGCTAGATTGAATGTATGCTTATTTTGCTATAAAGGGTAAATGGCTTATCTTGTTAGAGAAGAGACTAGTAGCCCGCCCTGATATTCCAGTCCTACGGGATCTAGGAGAGTGTGGCTATTAGATAAGAGATTGATGGATTGAAAGCTTGTATTGTCACGTTGTGTTATGCTTGTGATATGCTTGTTATCGAGGAGCTTGCGGTGGATGTAGGCTAAACGACAAGTTTGGAGACTAATATTGCTCCCTGATGTTTCGATCCTATGGGATCTAGGGGGCGTGGCTATTAGAATAGTGGATGGAGATTGATAGGGTGAGACTAATAGTACGTCCTGATGTTCCGGTCCTACGGGATCTAGGGGGACATGGCTATTAGATGGGAGGTGGTGCTTCTGTTGGAAAGAGTTTGAGATTTAGTTAGAGAAGTTAGCCTGTTCATGAAGATATTTGCATTCAGGTAGTTAGGGCGCATGCTAGGCTAGCCTTCTTGTATACCTAATAGTTTGATGCAGAGACGGACAGGGAAAGAGAACCTTGTTTACATATGCATATATTGCTAACTTGTATGTCTGCTGCAGGGATAACCGTTTGGCAAGGGTAAGAATCACGAAGAGTATATATATAGCCTTCTTGTTCATGATCGTGTGTATCATAGAGTTTATCTGATAGTGTTTCATGCATTTGCGTCGGTCGGACAATGGCTCTTAGTGCAAAGCGGAACCTTGGTCCCAGCTGCTATTTTGAGCGTATTTTAGTGAAAAGCAACCATTAGTCACAACTGCTAATAGCATCAGATAAAAGAGTAATTAGTTAACTGGATTACCGCTAATGATCCTGAGTTTCTCGGGGACCGACGTCTTATAGATAGTTCATCTTGTTTGCTTGATAGAATGATAGTCTACTAGATGTTGCATTGTCCCTAGAGTCTTTGAGTATAGCTCACGAGATACGCTGTGCACACCCTGATTGGTACATCATGCTTGAACTGTTTGTCTTGTATACTTGGTTGTATTGAACTAAATTCTGTTTTGAAATATGTTTCCAAAAAGAAGTAATATGACTCCGTTCCTGTACTACATGTAATAAACCTAGATAAAACTAGAAAGATCACTAGTAATATAATATTTTATAACATAATTAATTAATGTTGGTTTTAGTGAATGTTGCTTCTGTTCGTTGATTTTATAGTCACTAGTACTTTCTCCAAAGTGTTGAATCACCAACAGTTTGCTTGTTCGCAGGTGCTGGATCGTCCGAGGAAGCGATAGCCGTGCCTCATCCCCAGGACCCAAAAATTTAGTGTCGATGCCTTGAGCTATATCGAGATATTTTGAGCTATTTTTTTATAGAGGGACATAATGTATGGAACGATGCCATTGTATTCAGAGAACCTCGTGCCTTGAGCTTTATTCCGTATACTTAGATGGATTATTGTTTGTAACACTGTCCCTCCGCTGCGTACTCGATCGGTTCGATGATAGCCACAAACTTTAATTATGTTGCATTGTTCGAACGCAATACCAGGCTCGTACGGCATCACGTCTCGATGGCAAACAATATACGCCCCACGGGAGCGCCGGATTGTAGTGATTCACGCCCGACAGGGGCGTTGTCGGGACCTTCGAGATCGTGGCATGACAATTTGTGCACAATATTTTGGTGGCATGGCATGAAGAAAGATGTGGCATTATTCGTGTCACGATGTCTGGATTGTCAACGTGTAAAGGCAGAACAACAGCGACCCGGCGAAGAGTTACAAAATCTTGCCATTTCAGAATAAAAGTGGGAGGACATCTCAATGGATTTCATAGTGGACTTACCAATGATGCCAAAGAAAAATGATACAATTTGGGTTATCGTGGGTAGACTGACCAAGTTGGCTCATTTCATAGAAATCAAAAATACATGGAGCGCTGACCAGTTAGCTCAAATTTACTTAGATCAGATTGTCCGGTTAAATGGAGTGCTAGTCTCAATTGTGTCGGATAGGGATGGACGGTTCTTGTCTCAATTCTGGGAAAGCCTTCAGGCGGATATGGGCACCAAGTTGCATTTTAGCTCGGTATACCATCGGCAGACTGATGAACATAATAAGAGAGTAAACCAAATCCTAAAAGATATGTTGCGATTATGCGTGCTAGATTTAAAGGCAAGTTGGAATACCTATCTATCGCTGGCAGAGTTTTCTTATAACAATAATTATCAAGCAAGTATTCAGATGGCCCCGTATGAAGCACTATATGGACGTAAGTGTCTATCACCGATATATTGGAAGGAACTTGGTGAACGACAAGTACTCGGACCAGAACTAATTGAACAAGCCATCAAAAAAGTTTGCATGGTTCGAGAAAAAAAAAGCTATGTGGAGGTACATAGACGACCTTTAAAATTTATGGAGGGTGATCATGTATTCCTAAAGGCGACACCTGTCACGCTCCGATCCCACAAGGGTTAATCGTCCTCGCCTGGATCATTTGCGGAACCGATCGTCCTCGCTTGTGCGTGATGCGGTGCGAACCTTGAGTTGCGCTCACACAAGGCAAGAACGTGCAGTGATGGAAATCCATTTGAAACACAAGTTAGAAAACACAATCACAAATAGTTGAACACAAAGTAATGGAAGAAAATATGCTTTTTATTGATAATTCAGTGTAATTTACATAGAGTTTACATTTTATGCATCTCTCGGCTACTTGGTTTTCATTACAAAAGAAAAACTCAAAATGTAGGACGTGCTCCATCAAATAAGCCTTATCGTCCGTACATTACGTCCTTGTATAGATTGAAAATCCACGCCTACAAAATGAAATGGCTTCAACTATACTTCAAATAGAAGAGTTTATAATGCCTTCTCGTCTATCAACTAGCGTGGCACACTCTGAGTACCTGAAATGATTGCCCACAACGTGGGTCAGTACTCAGCTTGTACTGGTGAGCGGGACGAACCCACTCGCCTAAATTAATACTTGCTTATTAGGGCGAGCATGTATTAAAATGACCTTGCTTTTAAGAACTAAGTGAATTTAGTTCATATCAGTTACATGATTTTAGAGGAACAAAAATAACGTTGAACCCATCAAGCACATCAGTTGCTTACTCAACCGATGCACGCCTTCCTTGCAATAAAACACAAGTATACTTACCATTTGCACAAGATAATAGATTAGCATGTGTTCTATCTATATGTGTTCATTGGTGTGATCGACACCATGGGAACTTATCCAAGGCATTGCAGTGCGCCCTGTCAGCCCGAGTAGCAAGCCCTGCTGAAGGTTCCGTAATGCATCACGGCTAGCAAGATCAAATATTCCCTCCGGGTCGATACAGTTCTAGTACCCGGAATACCATTTCGAGAAAATACAAACCTTGTACACAAGTTGTCCTAAACCATGCAAATATGTGAATAGTTCAATTATCATACAATAAATGAGATAAAATAGAAGAAGTAAAGCAGCAATATATATACTTATGCAACAGTTCATATTTTCTCAAAGTCGTATTGTGATTTTGGTGTCCCGTGGGTCCAAACTCTCTGAGGCACCAGGCCTCAACTAATATTCATATGTCGCATTCCATCATACAGTTCCTTGGTTTTGTACCACAATTGCCGTTTGTATTTGGAGCTCGTGTTTAGATCGTGTTCATGAATATACAAGTTACTCCACTAATCCCATGTTCCTTTTTTAGTGGCTGGCATGCATTGTGGCTAAGGATTTTCTAAGCGTTCAGCCAGGCATCATCGATTGAACGTTTGAAACATTAGAGATGTGGATGTGAAAAATTAGGAAAGAAGGGTCCGAACCACCACCGATTAAGGAAAGTGCTGAAAGAAGGAGTCCCGCCTAGCGACGATCAAACGTTAGTTACGTGGACCTGCAATAGCACGAGCACCGGGTTAGAATCCTTTCTTATCCTTCCTCTCAAACTTTCCAAGAACTAAAGCTCCAAGAGAGAAAGCCAACAGCAAAAACCAAGCAAATCAAAAGTAACACCAAAACAAAATCCCAAAGAACATTAAGAAAACCAAGCAAAAAAATACAAAAACTATTGGACTTGTTTCAATAGAGGACTATCCATGAGTTGGAAAAGGATTATCATATTTTGTCTGTGGCAAGAGGATGCCAAAGATTCTAAACACTAATCTATGACTCAGACAGACTAGCCACAAGCCTAATTATCTAGTACGTATCCCGGTCGGATCAGAATTTGAGGCACTACATAATATACCACTAAGAAAAAGTTTTATCCCGAAACTTAAGAACAAGGTCTTACTTTCGACTGAACGAACAATGAAGGATACTTCTCCTTCATCTCCGACTGCATCTTCCACGTTGATTCATCTACTGAATCATTTTGCCACAACATGCGAACCAAGGACATTGTACGGTTTCGCAACACCTTCTCCTTGTGATCAAAAATTTTTATAGGCTCCTCTGAGAACGATAAGTCCGTGCACAGTTTTAATTTATTGAAGCTAAACACATGACTCAGATCATACACATACTTCCAAAGTTGAGAGACATGGAAGACATTGTGCACTTCAGCCACAACGGGGGGTAGTACAATCCGATAGGCCACAACTGCCACTCGCTCAAGTATTTCAAAGGGGCCAACAAATCTGGGACTCAATTTGCCCTTAATACCGAAGCACATTACTCCACACATTGGTGTCACTTTCAAGAAGACGTGATCCCCGACCATAAACTCCAAGGGTCTACGATGAGCATCGACATAGCTCTTTCGTCGGCTCTGCGCAGTGTAGAGTCTTTCTCGAATCAAGCGTATTTTCTCAACGACTTGCTCCACTAGCTCTGGTCTGAGTACCTGTTGCTCCCCGACTTCGTTCTAACAGATTGGAGATTGATATTTTCGCCCATAGAGTGCTTCGCACGGTGCCATATGGATGCTCGATTGGTAACTATTGTTGTACGCGAACTCCGCTAACGGAAGGTGCGTATCCCAACTAGTCTTTAGATCGATCGCACACAGTCGCAAAATATCCTCAAGTATCTGATTTGTTCTCTCCGTTTGGCCGTCAGTCTGGGGATGACATGCAGTACTGAACTTTAGCTTGGTGCCAAAAGCAGACTATAGGCTAGTCCAAAAATAAGATAAGAAACATCCGTTGTGGTCTGAGACGATTGAGGCAGGTACTCCGTTTAGTTGGACAATCTCGTCAATGTAAATATGTGCTAACCGATCGACTCTCCATGTAACTTTGATAGGGAGAAAGTGGGTAGATTTGGCCAAACAATTAACTATGACCCAAATCGCATCATGCCCCCGCGGCGTCTTTGGAAATTCTATGATAAAATCCTTAGCGATGTTGTCCCATTTTTGCTCGGTAATAGTGAGATTCTGCAGCTCTCCGCCGGGTCTCTGATGTTCAGCTTTCACCTGTTGACAGGCCATACACTGTGACACAAAGGTCACTACATCCCGCTTCATACCGTGCCACCAGATGGTCCTGTGCAAGTCCTTGTACATCTTGGTGCTCCTCGGATGTAAGAAATACTTTGCATAATGTGCCTCGGTCATAATTTTCTTTTGGAGTTCTAGATCGCTAGGAACGCATAATCTTTCTTTCATTTGTAAGGTCCCATCTTCGCCTTCCATGAAGTTGGATGTCTTTCCCATCTAGATCAGCCCACGAACCTTCGTTAGGAACTGATCATTCCTCTGATCATACTTGATTCTATCACGCAAACTCGGGTCAAGATGGAGTGGAGCCAGCTGTATTCCTTAATGCCGAACTCAAAATTTGATGCCCATCGCCTCTAGATCCTGAAGCAGACGATTGGCTATGGATAGCAAGCCTATGTGCTTTCGACTCTGAGAATCAGCAACAACATTTCCCTTAACCGACGTTTATGAGATCGTCAGGTCATAGTCCTTTATCAATTCTAGCCAGTGCCGCTGTCGGAGGTTCAGTTCCCATTGGGTCAATAGGTACTTGAGGTTCTTGTGGTCTGTGTAGATTTTACAAGTAACACCATAAAGATAATGCCGCCACAACTTTAGTGCGAACACAATTGCTGCCAATTCCAAGTCATGTGTTGGGTAGTTTTTCTCGTGCGGTTTCAATTGTCTTGAGGCATACGATATCACCTTATCCCTTTTTATGAGAAGACACCTTAAGTCGAGTCCCGAAGCATCACTATATATCTAAAACTCATCTACTCCATCCAGAAGAACAAGTATTGTAACTAAAATAAGCCTTTGCTTTAGCTCCTGAAAGCTAGCTTCGTAGTCATCACTCCACTTGAATATAATCCCTTTCTGAGTAAGGCGAATCAAAGGCGAGGCCAATTTAAAAAAATCTTTCATGAACCTATGGTAGTATTCCGCAAGGCCTAGAAAGCTACGAACTTTACTAGCAGACGTAGGTTGCTTTCAATCCACCACCGCTTCTATCTTCTTCGGGCCTATGGTGACGCCTTCTGCCGAGATGACATGTCCAAGGAATGCCATATTGTTCAACCAGAACTCATACTTGCTAAGCTTTGCGAACAACCGATGCTCCCGTAATGTCTGCAACACGATCCCCAGGTGTTTCTTGTGTTCTGTCACATTCTTGGAATAGATTAGTATGTCGTCAATAAAAACGACCACAAACTTGTCCACAAATGGCTGGAATTTGTGGTTCATCAGATCCATGAAAGTTGCTGGAGCATTCGTTAAGTCGAACGATATTACAAGAAATTCATAGTGCCCGTATCGGGTTTGGAACGCTGACTTAGGGACGTCACCGGATTTGATTTTCAACTGGTGATAGTCCGACCTGAGATCGATTTTAGAGAATACTGTTACGCCTTGTAGTTGATAAAACAGGTCGTCTATCCTTGGTAATGGGTACTTGTTCTGCATGGTAGCCTTATTCAGTTTTCGGTATTCTATGCACAGCTGCATGGGTCCGTTCTTCTTCTTTATGAACAACACCGGAGCTTCCCATAGAGAAATACTTGGGCAAATGTATCCTCGGTCCAACAGATCTTGTAACTGCACCTTTAGTTCCTTTAGCTCTGCTGGGGCCATTCGGTAGGGTGCCTTCAATATCGGTCGCATATCCGGAAAGGTTTTAATGAAGAATTCGATCTCTCGATCAGGAGGCATTCTAAGCAGCTCGTCCGGGAACACGTCGAGGAAATCTATTATGGCATCAGTTTGAGCTACATCTGCACCTTCCTGCTGGGTGTATCGAACAGAGGTAAAGTACCCTTCATAGCCCGAATACAACATGAGCCTAGTTGTAATTGCTGATATCACCATCGCCGTCTTCGGTGCAGCGCTACACGAATAGTAGAAGTCTGCCTCGTCGGGTAGACGAAATATGAATCGCTTCTCTGCGAACTCGATTGTTGCATGGCAAGCACCCAACCAGCCCATTCCGAGAATAATGCCATATTCCTTAATGTCTAAAACAATGACATCTAAGGAAAGCTTCCTGACACCAATACAAATATAATCGTCCCTACAGATCGCATTGGCGGGCATGTCGACTCCCGAAGGGGTACTCACACAAAGTTTCATATTTAATAGGGTAAAGCTAATTTATTCTCAACAATGAAATCAGCAGATATGAAACTTTTCATAGCACCTGAATCAAATAAGACTCTAGTGGACAAATTTTTGAAAAGTAAGGTACCTGTCACAATAGTGTCAGAAGCAGATGCCTCATCCCGAGTCAATACATAGACTCGGCCTTGGGCACCCTAGCATTGTGGGTTTTCTGGTATAGCATTGGCGCCATGTGCTGGAGGTCCCTTATTCTGGTTTGACTGTTGTCTGACGATCGACCTTGCATCTCGACAGTCAAATGCTTTATGGTCCAAGCGGCCATATTTGAAACATCCTACGACGCGGCACTCAGTCACCCGATGTATCATCTTGCCGCACCTATGGCAATGCAGTCCCTGAGGTGGACCCCTGTGCTCTGATGTGTGCGGAGGCTTCGGGCTCCAGACCCTCCCATTTTATGAGGCCGCTTTTGAAATTGGTACGAGAAGTATGTACATTTATTTTTTGTGAATTGCGAACACTGAATCATAGTTATTAACGGATATACTTCCTTGTACTAGATTGCTGAAATCGTCTTTCTTTTGGTTCCGTACGACCCTTGGGATATATTGTTCAATGAAGGCAGATTTGAATTTGAATATCTCCTAGGTGATCTTGCAATTGGGATTGGCATCATAAATCCCTTGCTTGGTGGCTTTCCACCAATCATGCACCCGTAGTTCCAGTTGCACCGATGCACAAGCCACTCATTTGAACCCTTTAATGCCAACCAGCTTAAAGAGTCCTTCGAATTTTGTAATCCATCCTATTACCACGTCCAGTTTTGCTCGTCCGTTGAACATTGGTGGGTGCATCTTAGTGAACTCAGCCGCTCTGCAGGAATTCTTAGCGGAAGGCTGCGTTTTCTTATATTCATCTTCTACCGCCATAGCTGGCGGTACAACAGGCGTCACCATGGCTGCACATTGCTGGGCACCAAAGATGCAATCAATTGCATTATAGTATCCATCTGCTTTTGTTGAGTAGTGAACTACGCCTGAATCTGCGCCTTTTGAGTGAAAGCTTGTTGTTGCTGTACCTCCATTAGATGCATGAGCCTCTCAGTCATATTATTTGAACCTGCCCCTCTGGATTCTCCAGAACTTGCCGGATCGCTCTGGACAGGCTGGGCACTGCTTGCAGCGGCAGTATTTTTTTTGCCATTGCTACAAAAGAGAGTAGCTTGTCAACACTCCAAAAATAATAAATTTTTATCTATGGGCTCATTGTATGGGGTGATTCATCTCATGCAGTGGACGCCAAATATAATTCAATCAAGAGGCGTATTAAACTTCTAGAATATCTTTTTGAAAATCCAAGAAAGTGAAGCCGTGCTCTGATACCAACATCTCATGCCCCGATTCCGCAAGGGTTAATCGTCCTCACCTGGATCCTTTGCGGAACCGATCTTCCTTTCTTGGGCGTGATGCCGTGCGATCCTGGAGTTGCTCTCGCATAAGGCAAGAACGTGCAGTGATGGGAATCCATTTGAATCACAAGTTAGAAAATACATTCACACATAGTTGAACACGGAGTAATGGAAGAAAATATGCTTTTCATTGATAATTCAGAGTAATTTATATAGAGTTTACATTTGATGCGCCTCTTGGCTACTTGGTTTGCATTACAAAAAAAAAACACAAGCTAGGGCGCGTTCCATCAGATAAGCCTTGTCATCCGTATATTTCGCCCTTGTATAGATTGAAAATCCAAGCCTCCAAAATGAACTGGCTTCAACTATACTTTAAAATAGAAGAGCTTCTAATGCCTTTTCGTCTATCCACTAGTGTTGCACACTTCGAGTGCCTGAAATGATTGCCCACAATGTGGTCAGTACTCAGCTTGTACTGGTGAGCGAGATGAACCCACTCGCCTAAATCAACACTTGCTTATTAGGGGCGAGCATGCACTAAAATGATCTTGCTATTAAGAACTAAGTGAATTCAGTTCATATCAGTTTCATGATTTTAGAGGAACAAAAATAACATTGAACCCATAAAGCACATCAGTTGCTTACTCAATCGAAGCGCGCCTTTCCTGCAACAAAAAATAAGTATACTTACCATCTGCACAAGATAATAGATTAGCATGTGTTCTATCTATATGCGGTCATTGGTGTGATCGACACCATGGGGACTTATCCAAGGCATTACGATGCGTCCTGTCAGCCCGGGTGTAGCGCCCCGTTCTCCCGGTGCGGAGATCGCGGCTAAGAAACACAAGACGGTATCGTTCGATCGGGATAGATTGAATTAAGAACTCGTCCTCATTATGGATTTGTTTCTTCGGAATCGATTCCCATATTCAGTGGACTGCACCCCAAGGATCGGCTTAGCGGCAGAGTCAGGAGGGACCTCTCCGCTGCTATCTTTTATTGCCTCGGTTTCCGATGTCGCTTGTTGATTTCGTGCTTTGTGTTAGTTTTGGGAATTGCTTGTTTTCCTTGAACGGTTTTGATGGTTTTCATTGTTTTCATTCATTAAACTGCACTTCTATTTAGAGATTGGAAAGAGAGGAAGAAGTATTAATCGAGCTGTTCGTGTGCAGGTGAACGAGCAGTAGGCGGCTTAAGAGCAGAGTCGTGAAGCGCCTCTTTCCTTCTTCTTTCCAAAATCTAAGTGAGTGGCTACCAACCCGATTAGCTAGCCTTGCTTCCAACCTTCACTCCTTTGCCCCGATCAAACGATACCAAGTAATAATAAAAGAAACAAAGATAAAAGAGAATAGACTTGGTATATTATGCTTGTCAATAAATCGCACGAACGGATAATTAATAGCATGCTTGTTTGCTTGGAAATAATCATAAACTGTTGCTTGTCTTATGCAAATACATGTTTCATACTCGTGTTGCCTGAAGTGCATGAATGCTTAACAATTATGGATATGTCGTGTGCTCGTGTTGCCTCGAAGGCGTAAACTGATTGTTTAAGTAACGTATTGTTCGATCATGGACAACTTGTGCACAAGGGTAAGTTCTGCGGACGGTCGCTGGGACACTGGCACCGTTCCGGTCCGGGCGGAACTCGTGTGTAGTCATCGTGTGCTGGAGGGGATAGCTTGCAACGCATCGTATGCTTGTCGTGTGCTTGTCGTGTTCTCGTTGCATGCTATCCCTGTCCTTGACTATGTCCGTTATGGCACCATGCCAGTGATCATCGTGTATATTTAAACCTGTTGCATACTAACTTGTGTCTTCGTGGCAGGAAAGGCATGGTAAGTATTGTGCGGGTAATTCAGACGGTCAGGTAAAAATCCACCTAACGGTGGCACGTTCATTTCAGTAAATTCTATATGCTGCTTACTTGTAAATAAACTAAGGCAAGATAGAAATCCACAAAATATGCATGCTTTATTAAAACAACGTGTTGATTGGTATAGTCAGGCTAGCTCGCCTTCACCAGCATGTTTCGATATGCTGACCCTCGTTGAAACAGGTTCTCCGCACTAAGGCAAACTGAGCGAGGAGCCGAAGTTATCTACCCGATCCAGTCTAGCTGTTGGCGCATCTTTACCGCGCCCTCGAAGCCTTTTGAAGTCCGAAGCTGCAACTCTTCATACACAAATGCAGCTCCGTGGCAAAGCTATCCTCCAGCCTGGAGGTCTTTATCATTTTGAGTTTAGTAAAGGGATATAATGTACAAGACTGCTATCTCATTTTGAGTCATCTCTTTTGTAAGCCGTTCGGCATATTAGCTGACTCGTTCAAGAGTTTGTAATAGATGTTCATTATTAATAAAGAGAACTTTTCCATGTTTCAAATCTGTGTTTCAATTTATCTGCGTACTCTGAATATGTGCTTGCTATGCAAATCATTAAAGCCTTGTGCGGGCGCAACTCCAGGCCCGTACGGCGGTCACGATTCGGGGGATGCCTCAAACGATTCTACAGAATCGGGTCATGACATAGTGGTATCAGAGCACAGATTCAAAGTTCCTTAGACTTCGTGCTGGAAAAGTTACTTTAACTATCAAAATTCCTGTGCGAACTCTTGAACTCGCTAGGCCAAAATGAGATACGTTCATGCAATAAGTCCATAATACATTATGATTCTAATGTAATTTACCTTCTTTTGAAGGAATGGTACCAGCGCAATCTGCAGCACAACCACCGAACGAAACACAAGAAAGCAGTTCGGATACTTCGGGAAGCTCTCGGAGCCAACGGGGCATGTCTCAAGTCGACCCGCTTGAGCGGGTAATGCAAATGTTAGAATCGCAACGACAAAGAGATGATGCCCGCCAAGCCAAGTTCGAGAGTAATCTAGAGATCCGATTCTCAGTCCAACAAAAGCAGTTAGATGCCCTACAACAGATCGTTCAGACTTTGGCTGCCAACCATTCTGCCGCAACAGCAACGACTCCGGTGGAACAGCCCATGCTTGAAGTGGAGATGCCTCAAATCCCAAGGCCGAGGGACGTGACTGCCTTCAACTTGGGCCATTTCAAGAAAGTCTGCAATACCCCATTCAACGGGACTGAGGACCCAGTGGTAGCTCTAGATTGGCTAGCCGAGCTTGAAGATCACTTCGCTCTGCTAGAGGTCCCCGAAGATAAGCGCGTCGCCTGCGCGCAACTACAGCTCCGCCTCAACGCACACGATTGGTGGGACGTGTATCGACGATCTCTCCAATTTGATCACGGAGAGGAGGCGATCTCGTGGACAACTTTTTGTGCCACGTTCGAAGAGGAGTTTATACCCCCTCCAGTACAACGTCAAATGGAAAATGATTTCGTGCAACTGAGGCAGGGTAGTATGACAGTTAAGCAGTACTCCGCCGAATTCAACCGACTCTCCAAATTCGCTAAGGCCTATTTACCTGATGCAGTGAGTCGAGCCAAAAGGTTTGAAGGTGGATTACGCCCTGCCATCCATTCGCACGTGGTCAATAATCAGTACAGGACAATGCGTGAAGTCATGAATCACGTCCTATCCCTCGAACCACAATATTCTCATGTTGCTGCCGGCGCTGTGCATACATCCAGTCACAAATGCCAAAGCAACGAGGGAGGAAATACCGCTATAAAGCGCCCGAATAATGCTGGTCAGCAGGACGGGGATTAGAACAAAACTTGTCACTTCTGTAAAAGAAAAGGGCACATGAAGAAGTATTGCCGCAAAAGACTTGGATTATGCCTCGCTTGTTGCGATCCAGGCCATGCTATTTCCTCCTGTCCGAACCTTCATGGTCGTCGTCCTGAACAAAATAATCCTTAACGGTAGGTCCTATTCTTAAGTTTCGGGACGAAACTTCCAATTAGTTGGGTAGGATGTAGCGCCCCGTTCTCCCGGTGCGGAGATCGCGGCTAAGAAACACAAGACGGTATCGTTCGATCGGGATAGATTGAATTAAGAACTCATCCTCGTTATGGATTTGTTTCTTCGGAATCGATTCCCATATTAAGTGGACTGTGCCCCAAGGATCGGCTAAGCGGCAGAGTCAGGAGGGACCACTCCGCTGCTATCTTTTATTGCCTCGGTTTTCGATGTCGCTTGTTGATTTCGTGCTTTGTGTTGGTTTTGGGAATTGCTTGTTTTCTTTGAACGGTTTTGATGGTTTTCATTATTTTCGTTCATTAAACTGTACTTCTATTCAGAGATTGGAAAGAGAGGAAGAAGTATTAATCGAGCTGTTCGTGTGCAGGTGAACGAGCAGTAGGCGGCTTGCGAGCGGAGTCGTGAAGCACCTCTTTCCTTCTTCTTTCCAAAATCTAAGTGAGTGGCTACCAACCCGATTAGCTAGCCCTGCTTCCAACCTTCACTCCTTCGCCCCGATCAAACGATACCAAGTAATAATAAAAGAAACCAAGATAAAAGAGAATAGACTTGGTATATTATGCTTGTCAATAAACCGCACGAACGGATACTTAACTGCATGCTTGTTCGCTTAGAAATAATCATAAACTATTGCTTGTCTTGTGCAAATACATGTTCCATACTCGTGTTGCCTGAAGTGCATGAATGCTTAACAATTATGGATATGTCGTGTGCTCGTGTTGCCTCGAAGGCGTAAACTGATTGTTTAAGTAACGTATTGTTCGATCATGGACAACTTGTGCACAGGGGTAAGTTCTGCGGACGGTCGCTGGGGCACTGGCACCGTTTCGGTCCGGGCGAAACTCGTGTGTAGTCATCGTGTGCTGGAGGGGATAGCTTGCAACGCATCGTGTGCTTGTCGTGTTCTCGTTGTATGTTATCCCTGTCCTTGACTATGTCCGTTATGGCACCACGCCAGTGATCATCGTGTATATTTAAACCTGTTGCATACTAACTTGTGTCTTCATGGCAGGGAAGGCATGGTAAGTATTGTGCAGGTAATTCAGACGGTCAGGTAAAAATCCACCTAACGGTGGCACGTTCATTTCAATAAATTCTATATGCTGCTTACTTGTAAATGTACTAAGGCAAGATAGAAATCCACAAAATATGCATGCTTCATTAAAACAACGTATTGATTGGTATAGTCAGGCTAGCTCGTCTTCACCAGCATGTTTCGATATGCTGACCCTCGTTGAAACAGGTTCTCCGCACTAAGGCGAATCGAGCGAGGAGCCGAAGTCGTCTACCCGATCCAGTCCAGCTGTTGGCGCATCTTCACCGCGCCCTCGAAGCCTTTTGAAGTCCGAAGCTGCAACTCTTCATACACAAATGCAGCTCCGTGGCAAAGCTATCCTCCAGCCTGGAGGTCTTTATCATTTTGAGTTTAGTAAAGGGATATAATGTACAAGACTGCTATCTCATTTTGATTCATCTCTTTTGTAAGCCATTCGGCATATTAGCTGACTCGTTCAAGAGTTTGTAATAGATGTTCATTATTAATAAAGAGAACTTTTCCATGTTTCAAATCTGTGATTCAATTTATCTGTGTACTCTGAATATGTGCTTGCTATGCAAATCATTAAAGCCTTGTGCGAGCGCAACTCCAGGCCCGCACGACGGTCACGATTCGGGGGACGCCTCAAACGATTCTACGAAATCGGATCGTGACACCGGGTAGCAAGCCCTGCTGAAGGTCTCGCAAATGCATCGCAACTAGCACGATCAAATATTTCCCCCGGGTCGATACGGTTCTAGTGCCCCGGAATACCGTCTTGAGGAAATGCCAAACCATGTGCACAAGTTATCCCAGACCAAGCAAATGCGTGAATAGTTCAATTATCATACAATGCATGAGATAAAACAGAAGAAGTAAAGAAGCAATATATATACTTATGCAATAGTTCATATTTTCTTAAAGTCGTATTCCGATTTTGGTGTCCCGTGGGTCCAAACTTTTTGAGGCACTGGGCCGCAACCAATATTCAGATGTCGCATTCCATCAGATAGTTCCTTGGTTTCAAACCACAACTGCCACTTGTATTTGGAGCTCGTGTTTAGATCATGTTCATGAATATACAAGTTACTCCATAATTCTTCTGTTCCTTTCTTAGTGGCTAGCATGCATTGTGGCTAAGGATTTCCTAGGCGTTCAGCTGGGCATCATCGATTGAACATTTAAAATATTAGAGATGTGGACGTGAAGAAGTAGAAAGTGCTAAAAGAAGGAGTCTCGTCTAGCGACGATCAAACGTCAGTTATGCGGACCTGCAGTAGCACGAGCACCGGGTTAGAATCCTTGCCTATCCTTCCTCCCGAACCAAAGCTCCAAGTGAGAAAGCCAACAACAAAAACCAAGCAAATCGAAAGCAACACCAAAACAAAATCCCAAAGCAACATTAAGAAAACCAAGCAACAAAACACGAAAACTATTGGACTCCTTTCAATAGAGGCATATCCATGAGTTGGAAAGGATCATCGCATTTTGTCTGTGGCAAGAGGATGCCTAAGATTCTAAACACCATGCTACGACTCAGACAGACTAGCCACAAGCCCAATTATGCAGTGTTCATCCCGGTCGGATCGGGATTTGAGGCACTACAACACCTATGCGAGGTGTGATACGGTTTGGTGTCAAAGGGAAGATGAGTCTACAGTTTGTCGGGCCTTTTGAGATTCTAGATAGGGTGGCACCAGTGGAATATCAACTTGTACTACCTCCTGCTTTCGCAGAAGTGCATAATGTCTTCCATGTTTCCCAACTATGGAGATACGTGCATGACCCGAGTCACGTAGTAAACTTTGATCAGCTTGAGCTGAGTGCCGTCATATCTTACTCGAAAAATTAGTTCAGATCCTAAACAGGAAAGAGAAGAACCTACGGAATAGATCAGTGGCTTTGGTCCGTGTGTTATGGCAGAATCATGCAGTTGAGAAATTAACATGGGAGCTTGAGGAAGAGATGCGAAAGTAGTACCCTTTCTTATTCGATAACCTTGAGGTAGAACTTTTGTTTTAAGTTTCGAGGACGCAACTTTTTCTTAGTGGTATATTATGTAGTGCCCCGCTCCTAGCGGTGCACTATATAAGACTTGTGGCTCGATTGAATCAGTCAGAATTGAGTATGGAGAATCTTTATGGCGGAATCGACCACGGACAATGCAATGAATCTTTCCAATTGATGGATCGGCTTATGTTGGAATGAGTCCAATAGTTTTTGTTGGATTTTTTGTTGGCTTTCTTGAATTTTTGCTGCTTGGTTTTGATGAATGCGTTTTCGTAATTTGTTTTCAATGATTGATTGTTTATCATATTTTCATCGATTGCATGCATTCATTCTAGAGAACTCTGAGAGAAATGAAGACGGTAGTCTAACCAAATATTGGTGCCAATGCAGATAGACGCATGACCGGAGCCTAAGCGAGCAAGCGTCCTTTTCTCTCGGTATTCTCTATTTGGAGAGCAGTTATGTCCCTTCTCCTCTGCTCCTTCATGCCAATAAGCAATAATGTTCTCTTGTAACCTTGTTAAGTCCAATGATTGATTAAAGCCACTAATGCCAAAAGTTTCATACCACTATTATAAAAGAAAAAGTTTAATTATGTAACACAAGAAAGGATATAATTATTGTGTCGTAGTTTGGTGCCATGATTTAGCGATAAATTAGAGTCTACGGACTACCAATCGAATTAAATGAATAAGTATGCTGAAATGAGAATGGAAAAAATGTGCATTGCTGTTCTAAATGTTTTAATATCTTACATTGCTATTTATGCTTATCATATAGTCGTAGATGCATTGTATGGTCATGGACAACTTGTGCACAAGGTAGTAAATTTTCTCCAACGGGACCTGGGGAAAATAGTAGCGCTTTGGTAGCGCCGGGTATAAGGGAGACATTTATTGAGGCTTGCTATCTGCTTTGAATGGCTTATCGCACGCCCATCGATGTCCTATACGACATGTCCATTGTGGTGCTACACCATAAATGACCCAGTGCATACTATTTATGTCTTATGCAAGGGGCCGTAAGAACAATCCTGTTAATTATACAGGAACGACCATTGGTCAGGGTAAGGATTCTAAATGTGCAAAGCTTATATATATTTCACTGCATGAACTGTTGCTTATGAACTGTTGCCTATTGAAATATTGCATATATATAATATTGCCTATTAAACTATTGTCTTAACTAAGAAGTGTTGATTTAGGTGAGTGGGTCAGTTCAGCTCACCAGTACAAGTTAAGTACTGACCCACGTCTCTGTGCGCAAACCATGTGACCGAGATACCGAGAACACTCAAGGGAGATAAAACTTTCTTTGCTGTCTTTTCAAGCTTCTTCCTATTTTAAATTTTTTCAAATATTTCTTGTTGCTGCTTTCAAGTTTCCAAGAATATAACAAAGGGGCATAATGTATGGGATAAGAATATTATTTAATGTCAGCCTATCAGTCTTTTCTTTTATGGAAAAGCTATATAAGCCATTCAGGAATTTCTATTTCAGTGCTGAGAAAATTCTACTTCGTTGCAATAAATCAATAAAAGAATTATTTTCTTTCTATACAAATGTGTGATTTATAATCTGCTGTGTTGTGGAATTATTTACAAAAGATATTTGACACATGTGCACGTTCTTGCCTCATACAAGTGCAACCCCAGACTTGTACGACATAATGCCCAGTGAGGACGAACGGTTCTTCAAAACTGAATGCGATATATTTGTGAAACGACCAAACCATGCACGAGGGGATTGTTTGAGACCATAAAGGGCCTTCCGCAGATGACACACTTTACCCTTCCTTGCAACAAACCCGGGATATTGCACCTCATATACTTCTTCGTCAAGATCTCCATGAAAAAAATGGATTCTTGATATCCAGCTGTAATGACTACTAGTCATAGTAAACTACTACGGCCAAGAGGACGCGCACAGAGGTCATTCGAGCAACTGGGGAGAATTTTTCAAAATAATCCTCACCATAGGTCTGAGAAAAACTTTTTCCTACCAAACGAGCCTTCAAGCGATCAAGAATGTCATCCGATTTTACCTTAATATTGAACAACCATTTGTAACCCACTGCCTTCTTACCATGAGGTAAATCAATTAAGTTCCATGTATGGTTCTCCCAAAGTGCTTTTATTTTCTCTTCCATAGCAGCACGCCAACAGGGATATTTAAGACCCTCCTCTGCAGAATTGGGAATCTGAATCACATTAATAGTTGCCACCAATGATTGTGTATGGCTCACGAGCCCTTTGTAATTATGAACATATAATGGATGATCAAGACATGTACGATGAGGTCGAGTTGGCGGATCAGGCTAAAGAAAATCAGTGAAGCTAGAGGAGGATTAAGGCGTTGTGTCCACAGATACTATCGGCAAAACTTGTTCCGACGATGCTGGTACCAACGGAGTCGGTGTGTGCAAACCATCGGACCGGAATAATGGTTTGGTAGGGGAGGGCACCCTTATGGGGGGCTGTTGTGTTTGAACAAAAAACAACAAAAAATTCTCTTCTGGGTAAACTTGCAGAGTCAGATCAGTAGCTTGTGGAAGTGGAGGAAACTCAGTTTCAACAAATGTAACATCTCGAGAGAAAAATACCGCTTTAAGACTAGGTCAAAACACCGATAGCCTTTCAGATCCTTAGGATACCCAAGGAAAATACATTTGATAGCCTTGGATCAAGTTTAGAAAGAGTTGGTCGGACATCCCTAACATAACACAAGCAACCAAAGATTCGGAAAGATAAAGGAAATGGCTCTTGTTTGGAATATAACCGAGAGAAGGGAGTACCATCATTGAGAACAGACGACGACATACGATTAATTAGATAGCAAGCAGTAAGAATGACATCCGACCAAAAAAAATTTGGAATACGTGCTTGGAACATAAGAGCACATATTATTTCTAAGAGGTGACAATTCTTGCATTCAGCCACACCATTCTATTGTGGTATATAAGGAAATAAAATTTAGTGGATGATGCCATTCTGAGACAGATGTGAAACAAACTCATGACCATTGTCACTGCGAACACATTTAATCGGAACACCAAATTATGATTTGATTTTCGCATAAAAATTGTACCAAATGTTTAATAATTCAGAGCAATTTTTCATGAAATAAACAAAAGTGACACACAAGTAGTCATCAACAAAGGTAATAAAGTACTTGAATCCCATCACATATTCAACCGGACTAGGTCCCTATATATCGGAATGCACCAACTCGAAAGGAGAAGAAGCAACTTTATTTTGACTGACCGGATAGGAAACCCGGTGATGCTGAGCCAAACTACAGGACTCACAATGAAAAAAACATGAAGCATCAAAAGATGGGTATATTTTCTGGAGTGCTTGGACAGAAGGATGTCATAACCGGTAGTGTAACTCAAAAGTATCAAGTTTCACACCAGCACAGACAAAAGAAGAAGGCTCGTCAAACAGAGGAAGGTTCGTCAAACAGAGGAAGGCTATGATACCATGTAGAATATAAATGATAGATTGATTCATTAAGAGGAGAGGGGGGTACATTATATAGGAGAGGCTAACCCCTCTCCCTATTAGTCTACCCGATGTGGGACTAAACTCAACTTAACATATAACTCAACAGACTGCTAGGAGCAACTTCCTCTCATCTCCTAAAGATAAAAGCTCGAGAGATGATGAATCATTCGCTAATTAAGCTAGCACCTCACTCTACACATAGGGGACCAAAAAAGTGTATAAAAGATTCAATGTATAGCATGCAAAGAGGCAGAGTCGTCCCTCTTCCTCCTCTTCTCTTCCCTCTTTCAGTTTACATGATCTTATTTTATAAAAGCGTAAATAGAGAGACCTTTCTGACTTTACAATGGTATTTCCTAATGAATATCGTTGCAATTGTCATAGAGTTATAATCAAATATTGTTGTACATCAGCAAAATAATCTGTGTTTGACCGATTGACCTATACTATGTCTCATAAACCTCCACATGCAAAGCAATTTGACAACCAGGAGTATGATGATGACGAACTGCTCCTTTCTCCAGTATATATGGCTTCCCATCTTCCCCGTAGAGGGAGAGAATAAAAAAATTTCTTCAAGAACACCCAACCAGAAGAGGTTTTACCAGCTTATTGATTCCTTTAAAGGAGTATCCCAAAATACTCGTTCTCGAATACGGGAGCTCGTTCTTCACAGGAATCTACATTCCTCAAAATCTGAGGCTAGGATAGCAATCTCCTTGATTCTGAGACTGGCAGTGTAGACTCCAACTACACAGTTATTTCTACCAATCCCTCTGTCATACACAGAGATATTAGCGCCTACGCCATCGGCAAAGAACAAGACGCTCCTCCATCAGAAGCTACCGAACAATGCCTCAACTCATTAGAGTCCGCTCTTAGGGATTTTCTGCTACACCAGTACCTGTCCAAGTGGCTACTTCATCAGAAGACACTATGATGCAAAATATGCATCAAATGATGACAGTCCAACTTTTTGCTATGCCAGTACCCGTCCCAGCGGGTCCATTCATACCTGCACAGCCTACTCCTGGAACAACACCTCTACAGGATAATACAAATCCAGAAGCATTTATGAAAAATAGTAGAATGCTACATTGATGATATTACTGTCAAGAGTCGTCTTAAAGATAATCACCTTTAAGATTTGAAGACTGTGTTCAAATTGATGCGCCACCACCAATTGAAGATGAATCCAACTAAATTTTTTCTAGGAGTATCTAGCGGCAAGTTCCTCGAATTTGTTATAAGTTCCAAGGGTTTCATATTGACCCCAATAAAATCAAAGCTATCCTCAAAATGCGGCCTCTACGTAATCTCAAAGAACTTTATGGTCTGCAAGGCCAACTAGCGTACATTAAGAGGTCCATCTCCAATCTCTCAGGATGATGCTGACCCTTCACTCAGTTAATGAAGAAAGGCATATCCTTTGACTGGAACGAAGCATGTCAACAAGCATTCGATGATATCAAACAATATCTCACAGATCTGCCAGTTTTGCTGTCTTCGATCGTAGGAAAACCCTTTTTGTTGTATGTTCAAGCAATAGATCACTCCTTAAGAGCTCTTCTTGCATAGAAGAGTAATGAAGGCGATGAACAAGCGATCTATTATCTCATTCGCATGATGATCGGCGTTGAACATCGATACAATCCAGTAGAAAAATAATTTCTCGCCTTGATGTTTGCTATTCAAAAGACAGGACACTACGTGTGAGGTCAAACCATTCATGTCATATCCAGAATAAATTCCCTCTGGGTATTAATGACTAAGCCAAGCACACTCAATTCTTATTTAGCCACATGGGTAATGTTGCTATCACCTTATGACATGGTATATGTCCCACAAAAAGCAGTAAAGGGTCAAGCGCTAGCTAATTTTCTGGCTGATCATCCTATATTGGAAACTTCCAAACTTTATGATGACATCCCAGATGAAGTCTTAGAGTCTAATATGGCAATGGAAGATGACACCTGGAAACTATTCTTTGAAAGCGCATCAAGAATAGGACCGAAAGGCAACATAGTAGCTGGAGTTGGCATAGTTCTAGTATCTCCTGACAAACTAATCATTCATCGAGCATATTCTTTCAGTGAACCACGTTCTAATAATGTGGTAGAATATAATCCTCTACTCAATGGTCTCCAATTAGCTAAAGAATTGGACATGTAATATCTTGAAGCTTACGAAGATTCCAAGCTAATAGTCAATCAGATCAGGGAAGAGTATGAGGTTCGGCATGAAGACCCCATCCTTTATCATCAAGCGGAAATTGAACTGGCTTTTAGTTTAAAGGATTCTTCATCGAGCATGTACCTTAGTTATAGAATATAGAAGCAGATGATTTAGCCGGCCTAACAGCATCATTGGTCGTTCCCCTAAAGAGACGATACTTAATTATGCTAATAGGACGAGAGTTGTTCTGTACAAAAAATAACTTACACATTGAACAGAGTTATGTCATAAATTCAACTTCCATAGACAAAGATTGGAGAGACCCTTTTGTCGACTACGCTGCTTATGAGATTCTTTCAGAAGATCTGAAATAAGCCACTTCTATTAAAATACGCCCACTCCGATTCTACTATGATGCCTCATCCAAAACATTATATCGCCGTTCTTATGAGAGATTGCAGCTACATTGTCTTTCCAACCCTGAAGCAAGACAATCACTCTATGAAGCTCATGATGGCATCAGTAGAGTACATCAGCCATGTCCTAAATTATAAGACCGCCTCAGGAGAATGGGTTATTATTGGCCCACCATGGTGGCAGATGCCATAGATTATGCTCGTAAATGTAAGTCATGTCAAATCCATGCTGATTTTATCCACCAAGCAACAGAGTTGTTACACCCTACAACTGCCTCCTAGCCTTTTGAAGCCTAGAGAATGGATATTATTGGTCCGATCAATCAATCTTCTTCTAGAGGACATCGGTTTATACTTGCAATAACCGATTACTTCTCTAAATGAGCAGAACCAGTCCCGCTCGTCGAAGTTAAGAAATTCAATATAATTAACTTTGTTAAACACCATGTTATCTATCATTTCGGTGTTCCCCGGAGGATAATACATGACAATGGGCCATAATTTGCCCGTCAAGCATTTTATCGGTTCTGTGACAAGAATCGAATCCAGAACGTAGCATCTACGGGCTACAATCCAGCAACCAACGGCTTAGTGGAAGCCTTCAACAAGACCATAATAAAACTCCTTAAAAAGTTTGTCTCATCCAATAAACGTGATTGGAATAAGAAGCTCGGGGCATTTTTATGGGCTTATCATACAACAGTTCATACTCCAACTGTTTGTACACCATTCTCTTTGGTCTACGGATATGAAGCAGTTCTTCTGCTCAAAATTCAGATACCTTCTCTTAGAGTAGTTATTGCTAATGAGCTAATAGTAGGGAATAATTATTGGCTGCACATGCAAGAATTAGAAGCATTTAATAAAAATTGCCATCACGTTCAATAGCGTATTGAGCTATCCAAGCACGTATTTCCAGAGCTTTTAATCAAAAAGTCAAGGAAAGAATATTCCAGGTCGATAAATTGGTCCTTACAGTAAGGAGACCTATGATCACAACCCATAAGCGCAAAGACAAATTCCAAGTTAAATGGGAAGGCCCCTATGTGGTAGAGACAGTATTCTCTAACATAGCCTACAGGCTCGCTAAGCCTAATAAAGATTTGATAATGATGCCTATCAACGATAAATTCCTCAAGAAGTATTATGTCTAAGTACGACATATTCTTCTCCGTCTCCTGCAGATTAAAATAAGATGTATAGAAAATATATTTTTTGTATTCCCAGCAACTCGTAGCCTACACGGCCTCTCAAAATAATACCTATATTCATTCTTAAATAAGACATGGGTAATGGGTCCTTAAAGTTTTCCTGTGGGACAATACTCAGATCCAATAGAACACTCTCGTTGAGATCATCTAAACGATTCACTTCAACAAAAATATTCCATTATTATAGCCCATTTTTTTTAACGATATCATATTCCTTATCACCAGTTGGGTTGGAAATAATCTTACCTGTTTATTCATCAATCAATAAGTATAATGTGATTCATGTCCATTTTATCTCTGAATCATATTCCATTTATTATCGCCTAAAGAGAAGATAATAGTTTGCCCTTGAACTACTCTTTCCTAACGGAGTAAACTAGTGAGCTATCACGTCCATATCACCTCTGATAGTATTGCATCTTGTAAAAGAAATTATTTGTATTCAGCATGAGTACGCCATGAGTGGAAAATCTACCAAATCCCCCACAGAACTATATTTTGCCATATCTATGTTACCTCTGAGCAGATATATTCGGTGGGATCCTGTTTAAAAATATAAATTACCTCTGATCTTGTTTTCACTCTAACCTATTATTTGTATCTAATGTCAGATGCACGATAAATAAATGGGTCACAAGAAATAATGGTTCTTTGAAAAGTTAAAAATTTTAATTCATTTTTATTGAAAAACTTACAAGGAAAAGCATAAGATATGTTTCACTTAGGTAGAGTAGAAAGATCATGGAGGAACTATGTCAATTGAGCCAGTTGCTGGTCTTTATTTATTGTCTCTCTCCTACATGCTTTGAGTATTCTTGAGTCATCTGTAGAAAAAGGAGCCATAGAAGCATACAACTCTATCATCTTGTTTCGAGCGTGGTCAAGCTCGTTCTTGTTAAGTCACAATGTACCAGCTCTTTCAACTCTTCTCTTGCTTGCTTAAGCTGGACTTCGAGTTATTGGATCTGAGTTTGGAGCTGTAGTGCCTTGTCATTATGTTCATCATGGATAGAATGATGAAGAGCCAAAGAAGAAGTCACTTCTTTCACAGAAGCATTTATTCGGAAAGTCTTCTCAGCATGGATCTTCATATGCTCCTGGAAAGTGGTCTGACTCTCCATGAACTCAGCAGTGATTGAATCATACTCAGTCTGAATCAGAGTCGAGATGTCCCCACTGTTAAGTTACAGATATTCATTAATGGGCTGCTCAAAGCCTATCAAGATTTGCTCAAAGCAGCAGCCCTATCTTCTTCCTTGGAATTTTGATGAGTTGAATCATAGGCAAGCTAGCATCTTTCACATCCTCAAAGGATAAACCTTTCTCAAGCACCAGATTTATTAACTCCTTCAATATTGTGTATAAAGCAGATGTATAAGCTTCTGCTAAACCATTAAAGCGAGTGTTTGAACTTAGAGTCGAGACAATTTCAACTAATCCCCGGCCATGATGTACGAAATAGTTGTCATGACAGTTGTATCCTTGACACTAGAGACAAAAGAGGAAGAATTCGCTGCTTGTTCTCTCAGGCTAACAGTGGAAGCCATTTCGGTAGCATAGTAATTTCTACCATAAGAGCAGTTGAAGCTACTGATGGTATTAACACAATATCCGCAGCTGGAACCGTGATATCAGTAATAGAAGTTGTTTCAAGCTGTGAAACAACTGTCACCTCAACCCTCTCCGGAGCAACTTCTACCACAACTTCATCACCTAAAACAATATCAAACAAACAATATGATCAATAAACAACATATTGTAATTAAGATATATGCACATCGAGTTCAGGAAAGAAGTGACACCATGGTATGTGCTAGCCTGAGTTATCACTGCATGAATGAAGCATCGAACGCAAGAGCTTATGGTATAAAAAGAATAGAGATGGACGTACCAGTACCAGTTTGTACATATTCATCTTCAGGAATCTACCTCTCCAAAGAATTCCTCAGGCCTGTCAATGAAGCCTCCACCTCAGTCGAATCGGCATGAAGGAGAAAATTATCGTAATGGCTCATAGTCATGCTCGCTTCTGAAACTACAGTTTCAGTATCAATATGCTCGGTAGCATCTTCAAGTGCAGCTGTAACTATAACAGATCGAGGTTGAGCTTGAATATCTTATCTAGGCATATCTTCGGGGGCTGTGGCAGCAATGTCAGTTTGTGACTCAATCTGCTCACCAACTTCAACCCGAGAAGGTAAAATTATTTCTATGCCAACATCTTCTCTGTTACCACTAACCATGGAATCAGAACTTCCCAGAGCAAGTAGATCCTTTGGATCTACTAACAGAGTAACCTAATTCTTTGGATCCATCGATGGAGGAGGTATGAATACGATCAGCAGGATAAATTAAGATGCATCATCAATAATAGGATCTGCAAAACCAACTGTTGCAGCGGCAAAAGCGATACTTATTCCTGTAGCAGTAACAGGGGGAGAAATGGAAGTACTAACCCTTTGCGCCACTGAAGAAGAGACGGACGGTCCAGGCCACTCTGGCGAACTAATCAGTTTGTCAATCAAATTCTTTCTTAAAGGGGCAGAAGTATTCGATTTTGGCTTCCTAGGCTTCGCATCAATAGCCCTCTTCTTGGCAGACCGGCTGTCAACCCCACATTTCAGATTAAGGGTAGTTTCATCTTTTCGTAATTAATGTGTAAATGATTTGCATGATAATAAATTATATTTAAATTGCTGTGATTTTAATTGATTGTTGTACCTTATCGTTATTTCGATAATAAGAACACTACACTAGCCTTTGTCTTCCAACAGATCTTACACCCTTGTCCTAGACGTGCCAGATTGTTATTTGACCCTTGTGTCCCACCATAATTCAGCCCTTGTACTTCTATTAATTCTAAAAACACCTATTGCATTTAGTTAATTAATTAAAAACCATAAATCTCACTTTGTGTAATAAAAATTTTATTGGGCACTTTCGTGCACAAGGCATTAAGGTGTCCATCCCGTTGGACTCGACACGTAAATAAACCCTATTTTCCCCTTCATGTGTATTTTCCATAATTTTTGGGAGTGTGCAATTGCAACATCAATCTCTTTGAACCATGGACCTAAAACCTTGAACCAATGGAATCATACCCATTCATTTTTAATTTATCTGAAATCCTAGCTATTTAAATATCTACATAAGAAGACCCTTTTCCCAAGGGGTTTGACCAAAGTCAAACTTTTCTAGGTCAAACAAACCCTCCCTCATATATAAACTCTTTTTCTTTACTGTTTCCTTTTCTTTTCTATACCTAAAAAAACTAAACCATAGTCGAAGTATTCCATGTTCCCATCTCCCTACCGAATAACCCCGACCTACTTCACCCGCCTCCACAGGTCTCGCCCAACCCCGACCAACGCCGCCCCTAACCTGTTGTACATGTCGGAAAGATGAACCCAACAACTCGATGACCATCCTCGTCGATCGCACCTCGCCTGACCGATCGACCGTTGTTCCCGCCTGCGACATTCCCGATGCACCCGGTCGACTGAAGCAACTGCCAACCGACACCGGAGAACCCGTCATCTTCACCTGAACCGACGTCAGCTCGTTGAACGTGGCACTTGCCACCTGCCGTTCAGATCACCGACTTCGACCGGATCCCTCTCGTCTGAACCACCGTGAACACCGCCGAGAACGCGACCGACGACCCGCAGAACTGAAGCCGACCTACCCGCTGTCCACGACTGCCCTCAACCGAATACTGCGCGACAACCTCGATGCACACGACTCATCCCATGTAGCCAAGTTCGAGTCCCCTCTCACGTACATGTACACGTACACGCATACGCGTATTCTTTATTATTTGTATACGTATTTAGCCATGGTTTAGTATACGTGTATTGTGGGTATATGGATATATATAGTTGGTATATACGTATTGGCATACGTATTAGTATATGTCTAAATTTATATTAATGTATACGTATATAAATAGTATAATTCTCAATTAGTATAAAACATACGTATATGTATTGTACGTGCATCCTTAGTACCTGTTTAATATATGTATATATGTACATAGTATAAATTCTATTAAGTATGTATATACATGTATCTTTTATAATTGTAATTAATTAGTATTAATGTTTATGCTTGATAATAATATGTATTATATGTCTATGTACTAGATGCCCGAGTGTAACCATGGATACCCTGTAGTTACATTGACCTGTGACAACGTAGCATGATAGCAGACTGCCATATGTATATTGACGTACTGGCAAGACTGTACCATTGACTGTCTGTTATGTACAGCAACTACAGACGTGACCCCTAGCGTAGTCTCTGAGATCATTGTGTTTGATTGTGTGTTAGTATAATGTCTGATGCAGTATTGTGTTATATGATATGTCTATAGGACTGTTGGGTCACTCAGACGATACCTTGGAACCCGGACAATGGTATTGCCAGCTAAGGACCATAGGCGAGTACATTCTCTGACAGTTTTCATTATGTTGATTATCTCTATAATTCTTGTTGTATAGCATACATGACTCTGACACTATTGTACACACGAGTTGGCATTATCGAGACCTGTCACGAGGAGTCGTGATTGGAATCCATATTGCTAGCTGGAGAAAACGGAGAAATATTAGTAGCTTATGTGATCATACCCAAACTTTACATGCATCATAGCTCACCCACACCTCACGTCAGTGCAGCCTGACAATTACATGCCTCATAGTTGTTACATGTGGTTAGCCTGACTATTACTCGCATCATAGCTATCCGGATGGTTAGCCTAACCTTACAAGAATGATAGCAAATCATATGTAACGAGCCTGATCAGCCCCAAGACGATCACATGATATGCTGATGTTTCACACACTTAGTTAGATGTTCTTAACATAATTGTATTCCAGTTATTCCAGCATTTCTTTATTCCAGTACTTTATTATTCCAGTATTGCTTATTGCCAGTATTGATATATGTCTTGTATTTCTTTATACTGTGTTATAGTTTTTGTCAATATATGTGGAACTGCTGTTAGTGCTTGTACTTCGTTCCAATCCTGACTAGATATTTTTCTAGAGGACCTTGAGAATTTCTGTACCACACACTATGGACTGGGTATAGATGCAGATTATACACCAGAGATCTTAGAGGAGACTATTCCTTTAGATGAGACATCACCTGCAGCTACCTAGATAGTATTTATATAATGCACCTGAGACTTATTGAGGTTTATTTCAGTTTATGTTTAGACTTATGTTAAGTTTAATTTGAGACTTGTGGAGACTTTATATTGGACAGCTAAACTGTGGATTATCTTATTTTGAGATATGGTGTTTAACTATGTCATTCTTCTTATCTTTTATCGCGCCTTACTCTTATAGATGTTGTGATTGAGTTTACATTATGAGATAGACAGAGATGTATATTGTCCTCCTTATGGAGTTGATACCATTGACAAGTTGTGAGTTATATTAGTATTTATTGTGACCTAGACAGCGTTCTACCGCCGATACTGTGGCGTAGGCTGGACGTACCCACGCTCGCGTGCCCCAATATCGGGTGCGGGTTATGACACGTTTTTAGTGGTAGCCCATGCAGGTCAAGATTCGTAAAGTATGCGATATCGTGGTAGTGCGACAACTTAGTTGTACTGCTACGAGCCTGCGATAGGATATAGGAAATAGGATTTAGGATGAGAGTATGCTCAATCACACTAGGAAATTCTAATCTTTGCAATGCTATTCTAATTGATTGCTTCCTTTAGAATTTACTGTCCTTCCTTGATAATATCGTATATATCGCCTTAATTGATTCTTTTGATCTGTATTCAGGATGTCGCCGAATACTAGATCTATGAAAGTGGGAGCATCAAATTCAGAGAGGTCCGCCACCTCTCAACCTGATGAACAGACACCTGGATTTCCTCCTACATCTCCTATTCATGTGGGAGTATCTGCAGCTAACGGGATTCCTCCTCCACCTATTCAGAGGATTGCCCCAGCTATGCCAAACAACCTTCCACCACCACCGACACCGATTTCCGGAGGAGTGCCCACTAACGGGGCACAGATGTTCGCACTGATGCAGGGCATGCTAGAGGCCCAAAGAGTAACAGCAGAAGCTCAGCATGTTCAAGCTGAGGCTCAGAGAGTGCTAGCAGAAGTACACCAGCACAGACAGAACTGATGAGAGAAATCATAGAGAATGCTCATCAAGTGGCTCTTCAGACTGTGGAGAGAGTAGCACGGCAACTGCAACAGCATGGCCAACAACAGAGGCCAGGTACCATAGTGGACTTTAAGAGGATGATGCCTCAAGAGTTCAAGGGCACAGAAGGAATACTCTATGCTGACGATTGGTTAGAGGACATAGAGAGGAACTTGCGTTTAGCACAGATTCTGTAGATTCTTCAGATAGAGGCCGCTGGCAGTCAGATGTTTGATATCGTACTGATGTGGTATCGTACAGAGCCGAGGCTCGCTGTTGAAGGACTTACTTGGGAGGACTTCAAGGAGCTCTTCAAGGAGAAATTCTTTCCTGACGTGGCTTTGGGAGCATTGGAGAGTCAGTTCCATGACTTAATCCAAGGAGGCATGTCAGTCGACGAATATTCCATAGAGTTTTGTCGATTGAGTCGATCCGCGCCATCGATGATTCGAGACCCAGGAGACCGAGCACGAAAGTTCAGAAAGGGGTTGAATAGAGATATCAAGTCTTGTACTTTGGGACGACGTACTGCTACATTTGAGGGTATTCTGATGGATGCCCAGATTGCTGAAGATGACTTGGACCTCAGGCCCAAGAGAGGATGCGACACTTCTGGAGGATCCAGTGGTAACACAGGACCGGCCAAGTGCCCACACTTTCAAAAACAACAACAACAACAAAAAAAGTCATACCAGCAGCAGCACCAGCAACAGGCACCAGTTCGGGGACATATCCAGCAGTAGCAACCACAGAGATAGAATCAGCTCGTTGCCCAGTGCGCATATTACGGAAGGATGGGACATACTAGAGACATCTGGAGGAAAAGGTTGGGTACTTGCTTGTCATATGGATCATCAGCACACCAGTTGAGGGACTGCCCAGTTGTTCAGACTCGCCAGGGAGGAGTAGCAGCTCAGAGAGGACCAGCCAGAGAACCTACTGTACTAGGAGGCCAGCAAAGAGGACCTCCACTTCCACCATAGCAGCAGAAGTTTGCTCAGCACTAGCAGCAGCAGAGAGGAGCACCACAGGGACGAGCTTACGCCATGACTATTGAGGAGGCCGAGCCAGCTGGAGACGTGATTTCAGGTTCAGTTTTACTCGATTCTATTCCAGTACTTGTATTATTTGATTCTGGCGCTTCCCATAGTTTCGTATCTGTATCTTATATCCTTAAGCACCGTTTAGAAATAGAACCATTAGATAGGACTTGCAAGATCACGACAGGAGGAGGCATTATCCTAGTCCGTGATTGTTGCAAGGATCGGAGAGTGTCATTGGAATATCGAGAGTTGAGCGTGAGTTTACTCATCATGACACTTCCGGGATACGATATTGTACTCGGAATGGACTGGCTGAGTAAACACCATGCTTCTATAGATTGTCACGAAAGTAGAGTAGTATTTCGACTGCCAGGAGAGCCAAAGTTTAAGATCGCCAGAGGAACGGAGCAGAGACACTTTTTGCGGAGCCAGGATAAAAGAAGAGGAGTTACCACATCCACTTATAGCGGAGTTACTGGATGTATTTCCAGAGGAGTTACCAGGTTTGCTGCCAGATAGAGATATTGAATTCTCTATAGACTTGATACCAGGAGTGGAGCCTATTTCGCAATATGTCTATAGAGTCAACAACAACGAGTTGGTAGAACTAAAGAAGCAAGTTGAGGAGCTGCAAGACAAAGGTTTTATTAGATCCAGTTCATCGCCATGGGGAGCAACGGTATTATTTATACCGAAGAAGGACGACACGGTACGCATGTGTATCGATTATTGAACTTTGAACAACCTCACTATCAAGAACAAATATCCGCTGTCGAGGATAGATGATCTTTTCGATCAGTTGAGCGGAGCGAAGGTGTTTTCAAAGATAGACTTGAGGTCAGGCTATCACCAGGTGAAAGTGAAGAGAGAAGACATACCGAAGATAGCCTTTCGGACCAGATATGTCCAGTTTGAATTCAAAGTAATGTCGTTTGGTTTAACCAATGCACCAGCAGTATTCATGAACTTGATGAACAAGGTATTCCACCAGTACCTAGACAAGTTCATAGTGGTGTTTATTGACGATATTATAATATATTCGAAGACCCCAGAAGAGCATGAAAAGTACCTGAGGATGGACTTAGAGACTCTCAGGAGAGAAAAGTTGTACGGAAAGCTTTCAAAGTGTGAGTTCTTCCTTGACAAGGTTGAATTTCTTGGACACATGGTGACAAGTGACAGAATTTTAGTTAACCCAAAGAAGATCGAAGCAGTGGAGTCATGGGCTACCCCCAGTTCGGTAGTTGAAATCATGAGCTTTCTCGGACTAGCATGATACTACAGAAGATTTGTACAAGACTTCTCTAAGATTGCAGAACCAATGACTAGGCTGACCATGAAAGATATAAAATTTGTCTGGACAGAAGAATGTCAAGCCGCATTCGATGAGCTAAAGAAGATATTGATGACAGCACCATTTTTGACATTGCCAGCAGGGACAGGTGGATTCACTATCTACAGTGAAGCTTCAGGAAAAGGTTTGGGATGCGTTCTTCAGCAACATGGAAAAGTAATTGCCTATGCTTCAAGATAATCACGCCCTCATGAAAAGAACTACCCCACTCACAATCTGGAGTTAGCAGCAGTTATCTTCGCCCTAAAGCTGTCGAAATACTACTTGTACGGAGAGCGTGTGAAGATCTTCACAGACCACAAAAGCTTGAAGTACATGTTTACACAGAAGGAGCTGAACATGAGACAGAGAAAGTAGTTAGAGTTGATGAAAGACTTTGATATCTCATTATAGTACCATCCAGGAAAGGCCAACGTAGTCGCCGATGCCTTGAGCAGGTATCCAATGGCTATGTGTTTGACTTCGGATAGACATTTATTAACTGATATTGAGAGCTTGGGAATTGAAGTACTAGTTCCAGGAGTTGAGATTCAGATGTGGGGATTGCAGATACAATCAAAGCTGATGGAAAGAATTAGAGATGCTCAGTACGATGATGAGACTCTAAGGAATATTAGAGCACAAGATCGGACAGGATTGACAGACGACTTCACTATTGCAGATGATGGATCTTTGCGACATGGCAAGAGGATGTGTGTGCCAAGTAGAGAGCTACGGGAAGAGGTTTTGCAGGAGGCATATCGTTCTCAGTACTTGATGCATCCAGAAGCCAACAAGATGTATCAAGATTTTAGGGAGCACGTATGGTGGTATGGTATGTAGCACAAAGTAGCACGCTTTGTATCCCAATGTTTAGTATGCCAGCAAGTAAAAGCAGATCGACAGAGGCCGGAAGGATTGCTTCAACCTTTACCCATTCCAGAATGGAAGTAGGAGCATGTGACTATGGACTTCGTTTCAGGATTTCCATGTTCTCCAGGAAAAAAGGACGCGATTTGGGTCATCGTGGATAGGTTGACCAAATCAGCCAACTTCTTACCTTTCAAAGTAGGCACATCGACAGAGAAGCTAGCAGAGATGTATGTGCAGCAGATTGTCAGATTACATAGAGTTCCTGAGTATTGTCTCGGATTGGGATAGTTATTTCACTTCCCATTTCTGGAGGAGTCTACAGGCTAGCTTGGGCACTCAGCTCAAGTTCGGTACCGCGTATCACCCCCAGACCGACGGACAGTCTAAAAGGACTATTCAGACTCTTGAAGATATGCTACGCACTTGCGTTTTGGATCTCGGAGGTTCTTGGGAGGATCATCTACACCTAGTAGAGTTTGCTTACAACAACAGCTACCAGGCCAGCATTGAGATGTCACCATTCGAGACTTTATATGGACGAAGGTGCCGTACACCTTTATCTTGGGATGATGTTGGAGAGAGAGCTTTGTTAGGACCAGAAATTATCGTGGATGTAGCAGAGAAGGTGAAACTTATCAGAGACAGACTGCGAGTGGCGCAGGACAGACAACGGCATTGGACCGATAGCCACCGTAGACCCCTAGAGTTTCAGGTATAGGCTTATTTTCTTTTTGGTTTGTGATTGTTTTATTTTAGATTGCGTGTTAAGATTGTTGTTCTAGGTTGGCAATTTGGTGTTCCTATGGATTTCTTTGACACGGGGCATAATTCGTTTTGGCAGAGGCGGGAAGCTTAGTCCATGATACATTGGGTCCTTCAGTATTCTTGTAAGGGTCGGTGCATTGGCCTATAGACTTGACTTGCTGCCTGCTCTAGATGGAGTGCATGACGTGTACCATGTGTCGCAGCTGAGATGGTACGTGGCAGATCCTAGTCACATACTCGATCACTCGGAGATCAAAATTGGACCAACGCTCAGCTATCCTGAACAACCAGTTGAGATCTTGGATCGTAGAGAGAAGGTATTGCGGAACCAGACTATTCCCTTGGTTCGTGTTGTATGGAGACATCACTCTCCAGGAGAGTCAACTTGGGAGAGAGAGGACGAAATGTGCGAGCAGTATTCGTATCTCTTCGAGACTTGAGGTATAATTCATAGTTGATTGTTTGTTTGTGCTAGTTTATTTTAATTTCGAGGACAAAATTTTTTTAAGGAGGGTAGACTTGTCACCCCCATATTTTAGATTAAGGGTATTTTTATTTTTTTGTAATTAATGTGTAAATAATTTGCATGATAATAAATTATATTTAAATTGCTGTAATTTTAATTGATTGTTGCACCTTATCGTTATTTCGATAATAAGAACACTAAAGTAGCCTTTGTCTTCCAACAGATCTCACACCCTTGTCCTAGACGTGCCAGATTATTATTTGACCCTTGTGTCCCACCACAATTCAGCCCTTGTAGTTCTATTAATTCTAAAACACCTATTGCATTTAGTTAATTAATTAAAAACCATATATCTCACTTTGTGCAATTTTCCAATTATTTGGCACTTTTGTTCGCAAGGCATTAAGGTGTCCATCCCATTGGACTTGACACGTAAATAAACCCTATTTTCCCCTTCATGTGTATTTTCTATAATTTTTGGTAGTGTGCAATTGCAACATCAATCTCTTTGAACCATGGTCCTAAAACCTTAAACCAATAGAATCATACCCATTCATTTTTAATTTATCTGAAATCCTAGCCATTTAAATACCTATATAAGAAGACCCTTTTCCCAAGGGGTTTGACCAAAGTCAAACTTTTCTAGGTCAAACCAACCCCCCTTCATATATAAACTCTTTTTCTTTACTTTTTCCTGTTCTTTTCTATACCTAAAAAAGCTAAACCACAACCGAAGTATTCCCTGTTCCCATCTCCCTGCCGAATAACCTCGACCTACTTCACCCGCCTCCGTACGTCTCACCCAACCCCGACCAACGCCGCCCCTAACCCGCTGCACATGCCGGAAAGCTGAACCCAACAACCCGACGACCATCCCCGCCTCATCGTCGACCGCACCTCGCCTGACCGAACGATCGCTGTTCTCGTCTGCGTCATTCCCGCTGCACCCGGTCGACTGAAGCAACTGCCAACCGACGCCGAAGAACCCGTCATCTTTGCCTGAACCGACGTCTAGCTCGCTGAACGCGGCACTTGCCACCTGTCGTTCAGATCACCGACTTCGACCGGATCCCTCTCGTCTGAACCACCGTGAACACCGCCAAGAACGCGACCGACGACCCGCAGAATTGAAGCCGACCAACCTGCTGTCCACGACTGCCCTCAACCGAACACTCTGCAACAACCTAGACGCACACGACTTAACCCACGTAGCCAGGTTTGAGTCCCCTCTTATGTACATGTACACGTACACGTATACGCGTATTCTTTATTGTGTACATACATATTTAGCCATGGTTTAGTATACGTGTATTGTGGGTATATGGATATATATATATATAGTTGGTATATACGTATTGGCATACGTATTAGTATATATCTAAATGTATATTAATGTATACGTATATAAATAGTATAATTCTCAATTAGTACAAAACATACGTATATGTATTGTACGTGCATCCTTAGTACCTGTTTAATATATGTATATATGTACGTAGTATAAATTCTATTAAGTATGTATATATATGTATCTTTTATAATTGTAATTAATTAGTATTAATGTTTATGCTAGATAATAATATGTATTACATATCTATGTACTAGATGCCCGAGTGTAACCACGGATACCCGGTAGTTACATTGACCTGTGACCACGTAGCATGATAGCAGACTGCCATATGTACACTGACGTACTGGCAAGACCGTACCATTGACTGTCTGTTATGCACAGCAACTACAAACGTGAACCCTAGCGTAGTCTCTGAGATCATTGTGTTTGATTGTGTGTTAGTGTAATGTCTGATGCAGTATTATGTTATATGATATGTCTATAGGACTGTTGGATTACTCAGACGATACCTTGGAACCCGGACATTGGTATTGCCAGCTAAGGACCACAGGCGAGTACATTCTCTGACAGTTTCCATTATATTGATTATCTCTATAATTTTTGTTGTATAGCATACATGACTCTGACACTATTGTTCACACGAGTTGGCATTATCGAGACCTGTTACGAGGAGTCGTGATTAGAATCCATATTGCTAGCTGGGGAAAACGAAGAAATATTAGTAGCTTATGTGATCATACCCAAACTTTACATGCATCATAGCTCACCCATACCTCTCGTCCGTGCAGCCTGACCATTACATGCCTCATAGCTGTTACATGTGGTTAGCCTGACTATTACTCGCATCATAGCTATCCGGATGGTTAGCCTGACCTTACAAGAATAATAGCTAATCATATATAACTAGCCTGATTAGTCCCAAGCCGATCACATGATATGCTGATGTTTCACACACTTAGTTAGATGTTCTTGACATGTATCTCTAGTATATTGATATAGTATTCCTTATGTTCTAGTCATGATTTTAGCATTCACATATATACCAGCTCATGGTTCTAGCATGTACTTGTATCCTACTTCATTGCTAGATGTATATTGATGATGATATATGCTCCAGTATTCCAGTTATTCCAGTATTTCTTTATTCCAGTACTTCATTATTCCAGTATTGCTTATTGCCAGTATTCATATCTGTCTTGTATTTCTTTACACTGTGTTATTGTTTTTGTCAATATATGTGGAACTGCTGTTAGTTCTTATACTTCGTTCCAATCCTTACAGGATATTTTTCTGTACCACATACTATGGACCGGGTATAGATGCAGATTACACACCAAAGATCTTAGACGAGGCTATTCCTTTAGATGAGATATCACTTGCATCTACCTAGATAGTATTTATATCATGCACCTGAGACTTTTTGAGGTTTATTTCAGTTTATGTTTAGACTTATGTTAAGTTTAATTTAAGACTTGTGGAGAGTTTATGTTGGACAGCTAGACTGTGGATTATCTTATTTTGAGACATGGTGTTTAACTATGTCATTCTTCTTATCTTTTATCGTGCCTTACTCTTATAGATGTTGTGATTGAGTTTAAATTATGAGATAGACAGAGATGTATATTGTCCTCCTTATGGAGTTGATATCATTGACAGGTTGTGAGTTATATTAGTATTTATTGTGACCTAGACAGCGTTCTACCGCCGATGCTGCAGCGTAGGCTGGACGTACCCACGCTCTCGTGCCCCTATACCGGTTGCGGGTCGTGACACCGGCCCTCAGCAGGGGACGTAATCTTATGCTTCCAAGATTTTTGAACCATTGTGGCAGGGGCAGGTGCATCTGGTTGTAAGTATGGAAGAGCTTCCAATATCTCATCCAGAGGCGCATCATCCTCCTCTTCAATTAAAGATGGTCTTATTGGCTCCGGAGTAACTCCTTCCATCGGGTTTCAAAAACTAACCCGTATATCAAAATCCCCGTAAAATTGATTGGTGGAACAATAAATTTGGGTGAAAGTATGCAATATGCGTAAAGGAGTATTGGGTGCAAGTAGAGTAAAAGTAGCTCATGTACAACCCATGATAAAATATATCCATCCCCGGGCACCATCGACTAAATCTCCAAAATTTTCTAGACACGGAGTAGCATTTCCGACGTATAATTGATCATAGCCAAATTTTCTTGCAAAGCAGCTAGGTAAATACGGTTCGAAGGTTCAACCGTTGCCATTTTTATATACCAAGTGAGATGGTCGAATAAACATCAACTATGAAAAGACTCCTGATGGAAATCTCGATATGGTGGTCCCCTCGTTAATAAAAGTCGAACCTTGGTGCTCAGTAGCTATGTCAGGAACAACACAGTAAAATCTCCAGCTGTTCACCATATTTAAAGCAAGTCTGTTCTAAAAAAGAGTAGTATAGGTCTATTTAGAAAGCCTATATCTACAGAGGAAAAAGGGTTCTATCTCGTCAGCCTGAGTCAAGCTGGAAGCCATCAAACTCTGATTGTGTAAAATTATCCAACCCATCAGATATGTAAATAGAAGCTACGTTCGGGGAAATTCCTCCCGTCGGTGATCTACCGCCAAGTTATGAGCAAGTTCTCGCAAACCAACATTCAAATGGCACAACATAGCTGGTAACAGTGACAGTCGATGCTTGAAAACCATACGGACTGCAGGGAATAAAACAGTCCTATGGAGACGATCCACTGAACCAGAACCTCCAGGAACTACCCATCTTCGAAGCCATAAAGAGAAATATTCGGCCAACAAAGCTCCAAATGAGAGCTCTATGAGTGTGTCTAAGATAGCTAATAGCCGGTATGCCTGCTGTAAAGTTTCCTACACGATATACAAAGGACTTATCTCCAGCATCATGACCTCCCATGAGTTCTTCAACTCTCGTAGAACTCAACGGTCGAAGATATCGAATCTCTATACATTCCTTCTCGCTTATCGTTGAAGAGGTATTAGAACCACTTCCTGATAAAGATAGTGCTAGAATCAGTATTGTAGTAATGGTTATAGGTCAGGTAGTGGCATATCAGTTCTTGATATACTTCAACTAGACGTGGCTCAGTCTTTGCTAAATCTGCCAATTCTGCGTTGGTAGGCACATACTCCTCATAAGGAATCTTCCATGTTGGCAGTGCAAATATATATTTTATCCCGTGTAAGGCGAACCCCAACTAGCCCCATGGAGTAAAAATAGTTCCAGAACTATAGTTACATCGCTCTAACAAAGCCAAGAATATATTGGCGTTGGGCGCAATGTTGTAACAAGTCGCTAACAAGGCATTGTATAAATCCGAAGATACGAGATTCTCGGTATATTGATCCAATATCCATGTCGTTTCTCGATACTAATTGATATTTTTATTAGTCAACCATACTATCAGTCGGACGTTCTTCTGAGGGTAAATGCCTCCAGCATCAGTATAAGTGTTGGTGAACAAAGGAGACTGAATAGGTTGAATCAACGAAGAATCTTTACTTGCTACATTCCCGGGATGAAGTCCTCGTATTTGAACTGAATGTCCATCGCTGGAACTGAAAAAATGAACCTATTTGTAGTTAATTTTTCCCAGCTTAGCTCCATTAGTAAGGGAAGTCAAATCCTATTCCATCTTCTGTGGATAAGTAGCATGGGAGAAGGCTGACAACAAAAAACTTCTTGACATCTCTGGGAGATACATGACCCTACCAAGAGCACTGAATAACCACTTCTCTTTCTTTTTCATGGGCTGAAATGATTAATCAATAGCGTCACCAAACAAGAAAGCCAGCTTATAATATGTCTCATTCGTAAAGGAAGTGAGAGGTTCACTGCTTATCGAAGATGTCAAAATTCGTTCCCCTTGCCCGGCTATCAATAATTGACATGTGTTGGACATCTTCTTATCATATTGGAGAAATTCAGTGTGTGATAAGTCCTCTAGATAATTGGTATACAAAATTCCAGTAATGGATCCTATTAATTCAGCCAAAGGATCCATACCCAAGTCAACTACAAAATCTACAAACGAGGAGTCAATAAATCTCATGAAGAGGACTACAAAAAAATAACCCTATTATGAGTCTTTGAAGATTTTAAATGAGGCACATTTTTCCTAATTTTTTGGAACTATGCGTGTCACTACCATATTTTAGAATAGGGGTATTTTCGTCTTTTCATAATTTAATGTGTAAATGATTGCATGATAATTATTTAAATTTAAATTGCTATGATTTTATTTGAATGTTGCACCTTATCGTTGCTTCGATATTTAGAGCACTACACTAGCCATTGTCTTCCAACTAATTTTACACCCTTGTCCTAGACATGCCAGACTTTTATTTTAATCTTTGTGTGACTCATAACTATGACATGATGTGCTTCATTTTAGTCGCACAACATTCGTCGTAATCGACTATATTTAATTCAATATAAACCCAACTTCGTATCCTTGTGCGTTCCAATCAAAATTGGAGACACAATCTCGATCCATTTTGTGCAACCCAAATTAGGATAATATTCTATTCTGAGTCTACTTCATTTATGATACGTGTCCCACTCAATTTCAGCCCCTTGTACTTTTAATTAATTTTAGAACACTTATTTTATTTATTTTAATTAAATTAAACCATAAATCTAACTTTGTGCAATTTTCTAATTGTTGGGCATTTTTATGCAAATGTGCATTAAGGTATCCACCCGTTGGATACGACACGTGAATAAACCCATTTCTCCTTCATGTATATTTTTCCATAATTTTTGGGAGTGTGTAATTCAACATTAACCTCCTTAAACCATGGCCCTCCAAACTTTGAACCCAAAGGAATCCTAGCCTTTCATTTTGAATCCATTTGAATCCTAGCCCTTGAAATAATCAACGACAAGCCCTTTTTCCAAGGGTTTGACCAAGCCCTAATTCTAGGTCAACCCAATATTATAAATATATATAAATATCCTCCTTTACTTTTTTTTTCTTTTTTAACCTAATTTACACAGCCGATTTCTTCTCTTTCCATCTACTGTTCCCATCAACCCCCATCCTTCGACCGCCGGAACTTCCCCAGCTGGACGAACCCCTCGCCGAGCTACTCCGACAACCGACTGCCAAACCCTCCAGACCGCCGGAGACTCCTCCACACGGCGACCATCCCGTACCTCATCGACCGGATCACGACCTCGACCCCGCTGCACCCAGAAGTCGCGCCACTCGCCATCTCCACCAGAACCCACCGGACCTCGTCGAACCCACATGCCCGACGCTTCTCGACCGGCCAGAATATGTTGAACCGACAGGAGAAGCCTATGAAGCCACTGTCTACTCGTCGACGATTACCTGCACACGCCGGCTGAAACGAGCACCCCCTTCGCGACGACCTCAACACGAACGTCCCGTCCCGCGTACACAGGTTTGAGTTCCCTCTTGTGTACATATACACGTACGCGCAGACGCGTATTCTTCATTGTATGCATATATATTTTAGCTATATTTAATATACGTGTATTGTGTATTTAGTATATGTTTGGTATATGGATATATAATTGGTATATATGTATAGTATATGTATTCCCTAGTATATGTTTAATATATATATAGTATAAATTCAATTAGTGTATATATTTATATTATATATGTAATTAATTGGTATACATATATATATATTAAGTATTAATATTATATGCTAGTTAATAATATGTATATTTATATATGTACTAGGTGACCCGAGTGTAATTACGGATACCCCGTAGTTACGTTGACCTGTGGCCATGTGATATGTTAGCAGACTGCCATATGTACATCGACGTACTGGCAAGACCCATATTATTGACTGTCTGTTATGCACAGCAACTACAGACGTGACACCCCCTAGCATAGTCTCTGAGTTCATTGTGTTTTGATTGTGTGTGTTAGTGTAATGTCTGATGCAATATTGTATTATATAATATATCTATAGGACTGTTGGATCATTCAGACAATACTTTGGAAATAGGACATTGGTATTGCCAGCTAAGGACCACAGGCAAGTACATTCTCTGACAGTTTTTATTATGTTGATTATCTCTATAATTCTAGTTGTATAGCGTACATGATTCTGACACTGTTGTTTACACGAGTTGGCATCATCGAGACCTGTCATGCAGAGTCATGATTTGGAATTCATCGTGCTAGCTGGGGAAATGGGGAGATATTAGTAGATTATGTGATCATACCCAACTCTGCATGCATCATAGCTCACCCACACCTCACGTCGGTGCAGCCTGACCATTACATGCCTCATAGCCTGTTACATGTGATTAACCTGATTATTGCTCGCATCAGAGCTATCCGGATGGTTAGCCTGACCTTACATGAATCATAGCTAATCATATTTAACAAGCCTGGTCAGTCCCAAACCGATCACATGATATGCTGATGTTTCACACACTTAGCTAGATGTTCTTGACATGTATCTCTAGTATATTGATCTAGCATCTCTACATGTTCTAGTTATTGTTCTAGTGTTTACTTATATTCTATTTCATTGTTCTAGCATGCACTTGTATTTCTATTCATTGCTAGATATACATTAATGATGACATATGCTCCAGTATTCCTTTATTTCAGTACCTCTTCATTCCAATATTTCTTATTGCCAGTATTCATATCTATCTTGTATTTCTTTACACTGTGTTATAGTTTTTATCAATATATGTGGAACTGTTGTTAGTACTTGTACTTCGCTCCAATCCTGACTGGATATTTTTTTTAGAGTATCTTGAGGACTTTTGTCCCATACATTACGGACAAGGTATAGATGCAGACTACACACCGGAGATCTTAGAGGAGACTATTCCTTTAGAGGAGACATTACTTACAGATATTTAGACAGTATTTATCTTATGCACTGAGACTTATTTGAGGTTATTTCAGTTTATGTTTAGACTTATGTTAAGTTTTAACTTGAGACTTGTGGAGACTTTATGTTAGACAGCTAGACTGTGGTTTATCTTTATTTTGAGACATGGTGTTTAACTATGTCATTCTTCTTATCTTTTATCGTGCCTTTATACTCATATAGTTGTCGTGATTGAGTTTACATTATGAGCCATTGTGAGATGTATATTGTCCTCCTTATAGAGTTGATATCATTGACAGGTTGTGAGTTATGTTAGTATTTATTGTGACCTAGACAGCGTTCTACCGCCGATGCTGCGGCATAGGCTGGACGTACCCATGACTCATGTCCATATTCCGGGTGCGGGTCATGACACGTTTTTAGTGGTGGCCCATGCAGGTTCAGTTTTGCAAGTTATGTGATATCGTGGTAGTGCGACAACTTAGTTGTACTACTGCGAGCTTGTAATAGGATATAAGAAATAGGATTTAGGATGAGAATATGCTCAATCACAACTAGGAAATTCTGATCTTACAATGTTATTCTGAAAGATTGCTCCCTTTAGAATTTTACTGTCCTTCCTTGATGATATCGTATCTATTGCATAAATTTATTCTTTTTAGTCTGTCTTCAGGATGCGCTGAGGACTAGGTCTTTAAGATTGGGAGAAGCAGCTGCAAAGAGGTCTGCCACCTCTCGACCTGACGAACAGACATCTGAAGTTCCTTCTACATCTCCTGTTCGTGCGGGAGTATCTGCAGCTAATAGGATTCCTCTTCCACCTATTCAGAGGATTGCCCCAGCTGTGACGAACAACCTTCCACCACCACCGACACCGATTCCCGGAGGTGTGTCCACTGATGGGGCACAGATGTTCGTACTTATCCAAGGCATGTTAGAGGCCCAGAGAGTAACAGCAGAAGCTCAGCATGTTCAAGCTGAGGCTCAGAGGGTGCAAGCAGAAGCACACCAGGCACAGACAGAGCTGATGAGGGAGAGCCTGGAGAATGCTCATCAAGTGGCTCTCCAAGCTGTGGAGAGAGTAGCACGACAACAACAGCATCCTGGCCAGCAGCACCAGAGGCCAGGTACTATAGTGGACTTTAAGAGGATGATGCCTCGAGAGTTCAAAGGCACCGAAGGGATACTACGCTGACGAATGGCTAGAGGATATAGAGAGGAACTTACGTCTGGCACAGATTTCATAGATTCTTTAGATCGAGGCCGCTGGCAGTCAGATGTTCGATATCGCGCTGACGTGGTATCATACAGAGCCGTAACTTACTGACGAATGACTTACTTGGGAGGACTTCAAGGATCTCTTCAAGCAGAAGTTCTTTTTTGACGTGGCTTTGGGAGCCTTGGAAAGTCAGTTCCATGACTTAGTCTAAGGGAGCATGTCAGTTGACGAATACGCCGCCGAGTTTTGTCGTTTGAGTCAATTCGCGCCATCGATGATTGGAGACCCAGGAGACAGAGTACGAAAATTTAGGAAGGGATTGAATAGAGAGATCAAGTCTCATACTTTGGGACGACGCACTGCTACATTTGAGGGTATTCTAATGGATGCCCAGATTGCTGAAGATGACTTGGACCTCAGGCCCAAGAGAGGATGCAACACTTCTGGAGCAACATGTGGTAACACAGGACTGGCCAAGCGCCCACACTTTCAACAATAACAGAGGCCGTACCAACAGCAGCATCAGCAGCACCAGGCACCAGTTCGAGGATACATCCAGCAACAGCAGCCACAGAGACAGAATCAGCCTGTTGCCCAGTATGCGTATTGCGGGAAGATGGGACATACTAGAGACATCTGCAGGAAGAGATTGGGTACTTGTTTGTCCTATGGATCATCAGCACATTATCTTAGGGACTGTCCATCTATTCAGACTCGTCAGGATGGAGCAGTCGCTCAAAGAGGACTAGCCAAAGTACCTACTGTACCAGAAGGCCAGCAGAGGGGACCTCCACTTCCACCATAGCAGCAAAGGTTTGCTCAGTACCAGCAGCAGCAGAGAGGAGAACTATAGGGACGCGCTTATGCCATAATGACTGAAGAGGCCGAACCAGCTGGAGACGTGATTTCAGGTTCAGTTTCTCTCGATTCTATTCCAGCACTTGCATTATTTGATTCTGGCGCTTCCCATAGTTTCGTATCTGTATCTTATGCCCTTAAGCATTATTTAGAAATGGAACCGTTAGATAGGACTTGCAAGATCACGACAGGAGGAGGCATTATCCTAGTCCATGATCATTGCAAGTATCGGAAAGTGTCATTGGAAGGCCGAGAGTTGAGCGTGAGCTTACTCGTATGATATTGTACTCGGAATGGACTGGTTGAGTAAACACCATGCTTCTATAGATTGTCACAAAGGCAGAGTACTATTTCGACCACTAGGAGAACCAGAGTTTGAGGTCGCCAGAGGAGCAACGAAGCAGAGCAAAGACACTTTTTGCGGAGCCAGGATGGAAGAAGAGGAGTTACCACATCCACTGATAGCGGAGTTCCTGGATGTATTTCCAAAGGAGTTGCCAGGCTTGCCGCCAGACAGAGATGTTGAATTCTTTATAGACTTGATACCAAGAGCAGATCCTATTTCGCAACATGTCTATAGAGTCAACAATAATGAGTTGGTAGAACTGAAGAAGCAAGTTGAAGAGCTGTAGGACAAAGGTTTTATTAGATCCAGTTCATTGCCATAGGGAGCTCCGATATTGTTCGTACCGAAGAAGGATGGCACGGTACGCATGTGTATCGATTATAGAGCTCTGAACAACCTCACTATCAAGAACAAATACCTTCTTTCGAGGATAGATGATCTTTTTGATCAGTTGAGCGGAGCGAAGGTATTTTCAAAGATAGACTTGAGGTCAGGCTATCACCAGGTGAAGGCGAAGAGTGAAGACATACCGAAGACAGCCTTTCGGACCAGATCTGGCCAGTTTGAATTCACAGTAATGTCGTTTGGTTTAACCAATGCACCAGCGGTATTCATGAACTTGATGAACAAGGTATTCCATCAGTACCTTGACAAGTTCGTAGTGGTGTTCATTGACGATATTCTTGTGTATTCGAAGACCCCAAAGGAGCACGAAGAGCACCTGAGGATAGTCTTGGAGACTCTCAAAAAGGAAGAGTTGTACGGGAAGCTTTCAAAGTATGAGTTTTTTCTTGACAAGCTTGAATTTCTTGGATATATGGTGACGGGTGACGAAATTTCAGTTAACCCAAAGAAGATAGAGGCAGTGGAGTCATGGGTTACCCCCAGTTCGGTAGCGAAAATCAGGAGCTTTCTCGGACTAGCAGGATACTACAGAAGGTTCGTACAAGACTTCTCCAAGATTGCAGAGCCGATGACTAGGTTGACCAAGAAAGATGTGGATTTTATCTGGACAGAGGAATGTCAAGCCGCATTTGATGAGCTGAAGAAGAGATTGACGGCAGCTCCAGTTTTGAAGTTGCTATCAGGGATAGGTGGATTCACTATCTACAGTGATGCTTCAGGAAAAGGTTTGGGATGCGTTCTTCAGCAGCACGGGAAAGTAATTGCCTCTACTTCAAGACAATTATGCCCTCATGAAAAGAACTACCCCACCCATAATTTAGAGTTAGCAGCAGTTATCTTCGCTCTAAAGCTGTAGAAATACTATCTGTACGGAGAGCGTGTGGAGATCTTCATGGACCATAAGAGCTTGAAGTACGTGTTTACACAGAAGGAGCTGAATATGAGGCAGATAAGGTGGTTAGAGTTGATGAAAGACTTTGATATCTTAATACAGTACCACCCAGGAAAGGCTAACGTAGTCGCTGATGCCTTAAGCAGGTATCCGATGGTTATGTACTTGACCACAGATAGACACTTATTGGCCGATCTAAAGAGCTTGGGAATTGAAGTACTAGTTACAGGTGTTGAGATTCAGATATGGAGATTGCAGATACAATCAGAGCTGATGGACAGAATTAGAGCTGCACAGTATGATGATGAGACTCTGAGGAATATCAGGGCACAAGTTCGGACAGGTTTGACAGATGACTTCACTATTGCGGACGATGGATCATTACGGCATGGCACAAGGATGTGTGTGCCAAGTGGAGAGCTACGCGAAGAGGTTTTATAGGAGGCACATCACTCTCAGTACTCGATGCATCCTGGAGCCAACAAGATGTATCGAGATTTGAGGGAGCATGTATGGTGGTATGGTATGAAGCACGAGGTAGCACGCTTTGTATCCCAGTGTTTAGTGTGCCAGCAGGTAAAAGCAGATCGACAGAGGCCATGAGGATTGCTTCAACCTTTACCTATTCCAGAATGGAAATGGGAGCACGTAACTATGGACTTTGTTTCAGGACTTCCACGTTCTCTAGGAGGAAAGGACGCGATTTGGGTCATCGTGGATAGGTTGACCAAATTAGCCCACTTCTTACCTTTCAAAGTAGGTACATCGATAGAGAAGCTAGCAGAGATGTACGTACAGCAGATTGTCAGATTATATGGAGTTCTTGTGAGTATCATCTCAGATCGGGATAGTCATTTTACTTCCCACTTCTGGAGGAGTTTACAGGCTAGCTTGGGCACTCAGCTCAAGTTCAGTACCGCGTATCACCCCCAGACAGACGGGCAGTCCCAAAGGACTATTCAGACTCTTGAAGATATGCTACGCACTTGCGTTTTGGATCTTGGAGGTTCTTGGGAGGATCATCTACACCTAGTAGAGTTTGCTTACAACAACAGCTACCAGGCCAGCATTGAGATATTACCATTCGAGGCTTTATATGGACGAAGGTGTCATATACCGTTATCTTGGGATGATGTTGGAGAGAGAGCTTTGTTAGGACCAAAAATGCTCGTAGATACAGCAGAAAAGGTAAAACTCATCAGAGACAGACTGCGAGTGGTGCAGGACAGACAACGACATTGGGTCGATAGCAACCGTAGACCCCTAGAGTTTCAGGTATAGATTTTGTTATTTATTGGTTTATGATTGTTTTGCTTTAGTTGCATGTTAAGATTGCTTGTTCTAGGTTGGCTATTTGGTGTTCCTACGGATTTCTCCGACACGGTGTACGATTTATTTTGGTAGAGGCAAAAAGCTTATGTCACAACCCGCACCCGGTATAGGGGCACAAGATCATGGGTACGTCCAGCCTACGCCGCTGCATTGGCGGTAGAACGCTGTCTAGGTCACAATAATACTATATAACTAAACACATGTCAATAATATACATCTCCATAATATCTCACAAAGTAACTCAATCACAACAACTATAAAGTAAAAGGCACGATAAAAGATGAGAGAAGTGACATAGTAAAACACCATGTCTCAATATAAAGTTAAATCACAGTCTAACTGTCCAACATAAAGTCCCCATAAGTCTCAAATTAAACTTAACACAAGTCTAAACATAAACTGAAATAACCTCCATAAGTTTCAAGCGTCAAATAAATACTATCTAGATAGCTGCAGGTAATGTCTCATCTAAAGGCATAGTCTCCTCTAGGATCTTTGGTGTGTAATCTGTTTCTATACCTGGTCCATAGTGTGTGGTACAGAACTCCTCAAGATCCTCTGGAAAAATATATCCAGTCAGGATTTGAACAAAATACACCTCTAACAGCAGTTCCACATATATTGACAAAAATAATAACACAGTATAAAAAAATACAAGACAGATATGAATAACTGGCAATAAGAAATACTGAAATAAAGGAATACTGGAATAAAGAAATACTGGAACATCATCATCAATATACCTTTAGCAATGAAATAGAAATACAAGTACACGCAAAAAAAGTGAACTGGTATATATGTGTGTACAAGAACAATAACTAGAATATGTGGAGATGCTAGATCAATATACTAGAGATACATGTCAAGAATCATCTAACTAAGTGTGTGAAACATCAGCATATCATGTGATCGGCTTGGGACTGATAAGACTCATTATATTGATTAGCGATCATCCTTGTACAGTCAGGCTAACCACATGTAATAGCGATGAGGCATGTAAAGGTAAGGCTGTACCGACGTGAGGTGTGGGTGAGCTATGATGCATGTAAAGTTGGGTATGATCACATAAGCTACTAATATTTCCTCGTTTTTTCCCAGCTAGCACGATGGATTCCAATTACGACTCCTCGTGACAGGTCTCGATGATGCCAACTCGTATAAATAACAGTGCCAGAGTCATGTACGCTATATAATAAGAGTTATAGAGATAATCAACATAATGAAAACTGTCAGAGAATGTACTCGTCTGTGGTCCTTAACTGGCAATACCAATGTCCTGGTTCCAAAGTATCGTCTGGATGATCCAACAGTCCTATAGGCATATTATATAGTACAACATTGCATCAGACATCACACTAACACACACAATCAAACACAATGATCTCAGAGACTATGCTAGGGGTCATGTATGTAGTTGATGTGCATAACAAACAGTCAATGGTACGGTCTTGCCAATACGTCAGTGTACATTTGGCAGACTGCTATCATACTACACGGTCACGGGTTAATGTAACTTCGGGGTATCCGTGGTCACATTCAAGACATCTAGTACATATAATACATAGTACATAATATGAACTAACATATATCATAATACTAATTAATTACAATAGATATGTGTATATACATACTTAATATAGAGTTTATACTATGCACATATATACATATTTTAAACATGTACTAGGGTGCACGTACAATACGTATGCTTTATGCTAATTGAGAATTAATATAGATATATATATATATATACATGTTAAATATATTTAGGGATACATATATTTATAAGACATATACATATGTATATATGCAATGGAGATATACCATACATATATATATGTGTTCCAAAATACGTTTATCACATACTAATACATACGCAAGTATATACATACCATCATATACTAAATACTCTACGGCCAATACGTGTGAAATACTATGAGGAATACGCGTATACGTGTACGTGTATATGCATGCGAGGGGTTCAAACCTGTGTACGTGAAAATGAAGGGTTCATTGTCGAGGTCGTCAGTAGCAGGTCACGGTGGAGTCTTCGACTGTCGGCAGCGTCATGTAGGCGAGTTGGCGGGAAGTCGACCCGTGCAGCGGTCGGCGGCTTCGTGCAGTCGGGGAGGTCAACAGCAGGTCGGTGGCTGATGAGGTGCGGGTTGAAGTCAAAGTTGGCGATCAAGGCTTCTCCGGTTGGCGAGTTCTGGTCGGTTTAGGCGAGTTGTGGCCGGTCGAGTGCAGCAGTCGGGGTCGTCGAACTCCGGGGCTGAGTCGAGGCGAGGCGAGGCGGGGCGACATGTATAGCGGGGATGGCGAGGTCCAGGTTGTGCAGGCGACTGTGGAGGAAGTTGGCATTCAGGTTTTCGATCGAGGGTAGCGAGTTCTGGTGGGACGACGGGTTCAGGGTACAGCGGGGTCGACAGGTCGGCGGTTCGTCGAACTCCGGGTGGTCAGCGGACGGGAAGGGTGACGACGATGGGAGGTGGTGTTACTGGCGGTGAGTAGTGGTTCAGCGAGGAGGGCTCAGGCCATCGGGTTGGGCTCCGGCGGTCTTCGAGCAGGGGATGGCCAGAAATGGCAACTCAAGGGGGGTCGGGATGAAGATGAACAGTAGAGGGTCGGCTAGGTATTAGGTTTATGGAATATAAAAGAAAAAAAAAAGTAAGGAAAAGGAGTTTATATATGAAGGGGGTTTGGTTTGACCTAAAAGTTGAGTTTGGTCAAAGCCCTCTTGGGATTGGGCTTCTCATGTATGGTTTCAAGGGCCATGATTAAAATGGGTTCCAAATAAAAGCTAGGATTCAATTGGTTCAAGATTTGGAGGGCCATGGTTTTTAGGAGGTTGGTGTTCAATTACACACTCCCAAAAATCATGGAAAAATATAAATGAAGGGAAAATGGGTTTTATTTACGTGTCGTGTCTAATGGGTGGATACCTTAATGCACTTTTGCACCAAAGTGCCCAATAATTGGAAAATTGTACAAAGAGTGATTTTGGTTTTATTTAATTAATATTTTAATGGAATTGGTTGCGACGAATGTCGTGCGTCTAAATGAACACGACAAGACATGATTATGAGTCAAACAAGGATTAAAGTAACAGTCTGGCATATCTAGGACAAGGGTATGAAATCTGTTGGAAGACAAGGGCTAGTGTAGCACTCTAATTATCGAACAACAGTAAAGTGCAACAATCAATTAAAATCATAATTATTTAGACATAATTAATTATCATGCAATTATTTATATTTTAATTATGGAAAGACGAAAATACCCTTAATTCAAAAAGTGAGGGTGACAAGTCTACCCTCCTTAAAAGAATTTCGTTCTCGAAATTAAAAATAAACTAGCACAAGAACAATCAATCAATAATTAATTATACCTCAAGTCTCGAAGAGATATGGATATTGCTCGCACATTTCATCCTCTCTCTCCCAAGTTGATTCTCCTGGAGAGTGATGTCTCCATGTAACACGAACCAAAGGAATAGTCTGATTTCGCAATGCCTTCTCTCGATGATCCAAGATCTCAACGGGTTATTTAGGATAGCTGAGTGTCGGTCCAACTTCGATCTCCGAGTGGTCTAGTACATGACTAGGATCTGCCACGTACCATCTCAGTTGCGACACGTAGAACACGTCATGCACTCCATCTAGAGCAGGCGGAAAGTCAAGTCTATAGGCCACTGCACCGACCCTTGCAAGTATACTGAAGGGCCTGATGTATCGTGGACTAAGCTTTCCGTCTCTGCCAAAATGAATCATGCCCCGTATCGGATAAATCCGTAGGAACACCAAATCACCAACCTAAAACAAACAATCTTAACACACAATCTAAAACAAAAATCACAACCAAACAAAACTAATACCTGAAACTCTTGGGGTCTACGGTAGCTATCGGCCCAATGCCGTTGTCTGTCCTACGCCACTCGCAGTCTGTCTCTGATAAGTTTTACCTTTTCTGCTGCATCCACGACCATTTCTGGTCCTAACAAGGCTCTTTCTCCAACATCATCCCAAGATAAAGGTGTACGACACCTCCGTCCATATAAAGCCTCGAATGGTGACATCTCAATGCTGGCCTGGTAGCTGTTATTGTAAGCAAAATCTACCAAGTGTAGATGGTCCTCCCAAGAACCTCCGAGATCCAATATGCAAGTGCATAGCATATCTTCAAGAGTCTGAATAGTCCTTTCAGACTGCCCGTCTTTCTGAGGGTGATACGCGGTACTGAACTTGAGATGGGTGCCCAAGCTAGACTACAGACTCCTCCAGAAATGGGAAGTAAAACGACTATTCCGATCGGAGACAATGCTCACAGAAACTCTATATAATCTGACAATCTGTTATACGTACATCTCTGCTAGCTTCTCCATCGATGTACCAACTTTGAAAGGTAAGAAATGGGCTGATTTGGTTAACCTATCTACGATGACCCAAATTGCGTCCTTTCCTCCTGGAGAACGAGGAAGTCCCAAAACAAAATCCATAGTCACGTGCTCCCACTTCCATTCTGGAATGGGTAAAGGTTGAATCAATCCTCCTGGCCTCTGTCGATCTGCTTTTACCTATTGGCACACTAAGCATCGGGACATAAAGCGTGCTACTTCGTACTTCATACCATACCACCATACATACTCCCTCAAATTTCGATACATCTTGTTGGCTCCGGGATGCATCGAGTACTGAGAGCGGTGTGCCTCCTGCAAAACTTCTTCGTGCAGCTCTCCACTTGGCACACACATCCTCGTGCCATGTCGCAAGGATCCATCATCCGCAATAGTGAAGTCGTCTATCAATCATGTCCGAACTTGTGCTCTAATATTCCTTAGAGTCTCATCGTCATATTGAGCAGCTCTGATTCTGTCAATCAGCTCTGATTGTATCTGCAGTCCCCATATCTGAATCTCGACTCCTGGAACTAATACTTCAATTCCCAAGCTCTCAAGATCAGCTAATAAATGTCTATCCGAAGTCAAATACATAGCCATCAGATACCTGCTCAAGGCATCGGCGACTATATTGGCCTTTCCTGGATGGTACTGTAATGAGATATCAAAGTCTTTCATCAATTCTAACTACCTTCTCTGTCTCATGTTCAGCTCCTTCTGCGTAAACACGTACTTCAAGCTCTTGTGGTCTGTAAAGATTTCTACAAGCTCTCCGTACAGATAGTGCTTTCACAGCTTTAGGACAAAGATAACTGCTGCTAACTCTAGATCGTGAGTGGGGTAGTTCTTTTCATGAGGGCATAATTATCTTGAAGCATAGGAAATTACTTTCCCGTGTTGTTGAAGAACGCATCCCAACCCTTTTCCTGAAGCATCACTGTATATAGTGAAACTACCTGTCCCTGAGGGCAACGTCAAAACTGGCGATATCGTCAATCTTCTCTTCAGCTCATCGAATACGGCTTGACATTCTTCTGTCCAGACAAATTCCACATCTTTCTTGGTCAGTCTAGTCATTGGTTCTGCAATCTTGGAGAAGTCTTGTACAAATCATCTGTAGTACCCTGCTAGTCCAAGAAAACTCCTGATTTCAGCTACCGTACTGGGGGTAGCCCATGACTCCACTGCCTCTATCTTCTTTGGGTTAACTAAAATTTCGTTACATGTCCCCATGTGTCCAAAAAATTCTACCTTGTCAAGGAAGAACTCACACTTTGAAAACTTCACGTACAACTTCTCTCTCCTGAGAGTCTCTAAGACCATCCTCAGGTGCTCTTCATGCTCTTCTGGGGTCTTTGAATATATTAGAATGTCATCAATAAACACAACTACAAACTTGTCAAGGTACTGGGGGAATACCATGTTCATCAAGTCCATAAATACTGCTGGTGCATTGGTTAAACCAAACGGCATTACTGTAAATTCAAACTGGCCATATCTGGTCTGAAAGGCGGTCTTCGGTATGTCTTCCTTCTTTACCTTCACTTGGTGATAGCCTGACCTCAAGTCTATCTTTGAAAATATCTTTGCTCCGCTCAATTGATCGAAGAGATCATCTATTCTTGGCAGCGGATATTTGTTCTTGATAGTGAGGTTATTCAAAGCCCTATAATCGATACACATGCGTACTGTGTCATCCTTCTTCGGTACGAATAATACCGGTGCTCCCCATGGCGATGAACTGGATCTAATAAAACCTTTGTCTTGTAGCTCCTCAACTTGCTTCTTCAGTTCTGCTAACTCGTTGTTGTTAACTCTATAGACATGTTACGAAATAGGCTCCGCTCCTGGTATCAAGTCTATAGAGAATTCAACATCTCTGTCTGGCAAAAAACTTAGCAATTCCTCTGGGAATACATCCAGGAACTCCGCTATAAGTGGATGGGGTAACTCCTCTTCTTCCATTCTGGCTCCGCAAAAATTGCATCTGCTCCGCTCCTCTGCTCCTCTGGCGATCTCAAACTCTGGCTCTCCTGGTGGTCAAAATACTACTCTACCTCCGTGACAATCTATAGAAGCATAGTGTTTACTCAGCCAGTCCATTTCGAGTACAATGTGGTATCCCAAAAGTAGCATAACGAGTAAACTCACGCTCAACTCTCGGCCTTCTAATGACACTCTCCGATCCTTGAATTAATCATGGACTAGGATAATACCTCCTCCTGTCGTGATCTTGCAAGTCCTATCTAATTATTCTGTTTCTAAATGATGCTTAAGGGCATAAGATACAGATACAAAACTATGGGAAGTGCCAGAATCAAATAATGCAAGTGCTGGAATAGAATCGAGTAAAACTGAACCTGAAATCACGTCTCCAGCTGGTTCGGTCTCCTCAGTAGTCATGGCGTAAGCTCGTCCCTGTGGTGCTCCTCTCTGCTATTGCTGGTGCTGAGCAAACCTCTGCTGCTTTGGTGGAAGTGGAGGTCCTCTTTGCTGGCCTCCTGGTACAATTAGTGCTCTGGCTGGTCCTCTTTAAGCTGATGCTCCTCCCTGGCGAGTCTGAACAGCTGTGCAGTCCCTTAGCTGATGTGCTGCTGATCCATATGACAAGCAAGTGCCCAACCTTTTCCTGCAGATGTCTCTTGTATGTCCCATCTTCTCATAATACGAACATGTGGCGACGAGCTGATTCTGTCTCTGTGGTTGCTGTTGCTGAATATGTCCTCGAACTGGTGCTTATTGCTGGTATTGCTGCTGGTACAACCTCTATTGTTGTTGTTGTTAAAAGTGTGGGCGCTTGGCCGGTCCTGTATTACCTCATGTTGTTTCAGATATGTCGTATCCTCTCTTGGGCCTGAGGTCCAAGTCATCTTCCGCAATCTGGGCATCCATCAGGATACCCTCAAAAGTAGCAGTACGTCGTCCCGAAGTACGAGACTTGATCTCCCTATTTAATCCCTTTCTGAACTTCCATGCTCGGTCTCCTGGGTCTCGAATCATCGATGGCGCGAATCGACTCAATCGATAAAACTCTGCAGTGTATTCGTCGACTGAGATGCCTCCTTGGACTAAGTCATGGAACTGACTTTCCAATGCTCCCAAGGCCACGTCAGGAAAGAATTTCTTCTTAAATAGCTCTTTGAATTCCTCCCAAGTAAGTCCTTCAGTAGCGAGTCTCGGCTCTGTACGATACCACGTCAGTGCGATATCAAACATTTGACTGCCAGCGGCCTCTATCTGAAGAATCTCCGGGATCTGTGATAAGCGCAAGTTCCTCTCTATGTCCTCTAACCATTCATCAGCATAGAGTATTCCTTCTGTGCCCTTGAACTCTCGAGACATCATCCTCTTAAAGTCCACTATAGTACCGGGCCTCTGTTGTTGCTGACCCTGATGTTGCGGTTGTCGTGCTACTCTCTCCACAGCCTGGAGAGCCACCTGATGAGCATTCTCTATGCTCTCTCTCATCAGTTCTGTCTGTGCCTGGTGTGCTTCTGCTTGCACCCTCTAGGCTTCAGCTTGAACACGCTGAGCTTCTGCTGTTACTCTCTGGGCCTTTAGTATTCCCTGCATCAGTACGAACATCTGTGCCCCGTCAGTGGGCACTCCTCCGGGAATCGGTGTCGGTGGTGGTCGAAAGTTGTCTGTCATGGCTGGGGCAATCCTCGGAACAGGTGGAGGAGGAATCCTATTAGCTGCAGATACTCCACACAAACAGGAGATGTAGGAGGAACTCCAGGTGTCTGTTCGTCAGGTTGAGAGGTGGCAGACCTCTCTGAAGTTGATGCTCCCACTCTCATGGATCTAGTATTCGGCGACATCCTGAATAGAGATCAAAAGAATCAATTAAGGTGATAGATACGATATTATCAAGGAAGGACAGAAAAGAAGCAATCTATCAGAATAACAATATGAAGATCAGAATTTCCTAGTGTGATTGAGCATACTCTCATCCTATATCCTATTTCCTATATCCTATTGCAGGCTCGTAGCAGTACAACTAAGTTGTCGCACTACCACGATATCGCATAACTTGCGAAACTCGACCTGCATGGGCCACCACTAAAAATGTGTCACGACCCGCACCCGGTATAGGGGCACGAAAGCGTGGGTACGTCCAGCCTACGCCGCAGCAACGGCGGTAGAATGCTGTCTAGGTCACAGTAATACTATATAATTAAACACCTTTCAATGATATACATCTCCATAATATCTCACAATGTAACTCAATCACAATAACTATAAAGTATAAGGCACGATAAAAGATGAGAGAAGTGACATAGTAAAACACCATGTCTCAATATAAAGTTAAATCACAGTCTAACAGTCCAACATAAAGTCCCAACAAGTCTCAAATTAAACTTAACACAAGTCTAAACATAAACTGAAATGACCTCCATAAGTTTCAAGCGTCAAATAAATATTATCTAGATAGCTGCAGGTAATGTCTCATCTAAAGGCATAGTCTCCTCTAGGATCTCCGGTGTGTAATCTGTATCTATACCTGGTCCGTAGTGTGTGGTACAGAACTCCTCAAGATCCTCTGGAAAAATATATCCAGTCAGGATTGGAACGAAATACACCTCTAACAGCAGTTCCACATATATTGACAAAAACTATAACACAGTGTAAAGAAATACAAGACAGATATGAATAACTAGCAATAAGAAATACTGAAATAAAGGAATGCTGGAATAAAGAAATACTGGAACATCATCATCAAAATACCTCTAGCAATAAAATAGAAATACAAGTACACGCAAGAACAGTGAACTGGTATATATGTGTGTACAAGAACAATAACTAGAACATGTGGAGATGCTAGATCAATATACTAGAGATACATGTCAAGAATCATCTAACTAAGTGTGTGAAACATCAGCATATCATGTGATCGACTTGGGACTGATAAGACTCATTATATTGATTAGCGATCATCCTTGTACAATCAGGCTAACCACATGTAACAGCGATGAGGCATGTAATGGTAAGGCTGCACCGACATAAGGTGTAGATGAGCTATGATGCATGTAAAGTTGGGTATGATCACATAAGCTACTAATATTTCCCTATTTTTCCCCAGCTAGCACGATGGATTCCAATCACGACTCCTCGTGACAGGTCTTGATGATGCCAACTCGTGTAAATAACAGTGTCAGAGTCATGTACGCTATACAACAAGAGTTATAGAGATAATCAACATAATAAAAGCTGTCAGAGAATGTACTCGCATGTGGTCCTTAGCTGGCAATACCAATGTCCTGGTTCCAAAGTATCGTCTGGATGATCCAACAGTCCTATAGGCATATCATATAGTACAACATTGCATCAGACATCACACTAACACACACAATCAAACACAATAATCTCAGAGACTATGGTAGGGGTCATGTTTGTAGTTGATGTGCATAACAGACAGTCAATGGTACGGTCTTGCCAGTATGTCAGTGTATATTTGGCAGTCTGCTATCATACTACACGGTCACGGGTTAATGTAACTTCGGGGTATCCGTGGTCACATTCAAGACATCTAGTACATATAATACATAGTACATAATATAAACTAACATATATCATAATACTAATTAATTACAATAGATATGTGTATATACATACTTAATAGAGTTTATACTATGCACATATATACATATTTTAAACATGTACTAGGGTGCACGTACAATACGTATGCTTTATGCTAATTGAGAATTAATACAGATACATATATATATACATGTTAAACATATTTAGGTATACATATATTTATAAGACATATACATATGTATATATGCAATGGAGATATACCATACATATATATATATGTGTGTTCCAAAATACATTTATCACATACTAATACATACGCAAGTATATACATACCATCATATACTAAATACTCTACGGCTAATACGTGTGAAATACTACGAGGAATACGCGTATACATGTACATGTATATGCATGCGAGGGGTTCAAACCTGTGTACGTAAAAATGAAGGGTTCGTTGTCGAGGTCGTCAACAGCAGGTCACGACGGAGTCTCCGACTGTCGACAGCGTCGTATAGGCGAGTTGGCAGAAAGTCGACCCGTGCAGCAGTTGGCGGCTTCGTACAGTCGGGGAGGTTGACAGCAGGTCGGTGGCTGACGAGGTGCAGTTTGAAGTCAAAGTCGGCGATCAAGACTTCTCCGGTTGGCGAGTTCTGGTCGGTTAAGGCGAGTTATGGCCGGTCGAGTGCAGAGTCCGAGGTCGTCGAACTCCGGGGCTGAGTCGAGGCGAGGCGGGGTGACGTGTACAGCGGGGATGGCGAGGTATGGGCTGTGCAGGCGACTGTGGAGGAAGTCGAAGTTCAGGTCTTCGGTCGAGGGTGGAGAGTTCTGATGGGACGACGGGTTTGGGGTACAGCGAGGTCGACAGGTAGGTGGTTCATCGAACTCCGGGCGGTCAGCAAACGGGAAGGATGACGACGATGGGAGGTGGTGGTGCTGGAGGTGAGTAGTGGTTCAGCGAGGAGGGCTCAGGCCGTCGGTTTGGGCTCCGGCGGTCTTCGAGCAGGGGATGGCCGGACACGGTGACTCAAGGGGGTCGGGATAAAGATGAACAGGAGAGGGTCGGCTAGGTATTAGTTTTACGGAATATAAAAGAAAAGATAAAGTAAGGAAAAGGAGTTTATATATGAAGGGGGTTTGGTTTGACCTAAAAGTTGACTTTGGTCAAAGCCCTTTTGGGATTGGCCTTCTCATGTATGGTTTCAAGGGCCATGATTAAAATGGGTTCCAAATAAAAGCTAGGATTCAATTGGTTCAAGATTTGGAGGGCCATAGTTTTAAGGAGGTTGGTGTTCAATTACCCACTCCCAAAAATCATAGAAAAATATAAATGAAGGGGAAATGGGTTTTATTCATGTGTCGTGTCCAATAGGTGGATACCTTAATGCACTTTTGCACCAAAGTGCCCAATAATTGGAAAATTGCACAAAGAGTGATTTTGGTTTTATTTAATTAAATTTTAAATAGAATTGGTTGTGACGAATGTCGTGCGTCCAAATGAACACGACAAGACATGATTATGAGTCACACAAGGATTAAAATAACAGTCTGGCATGTCTAGGACAAGGGTATAAAATCTGTTGGAAGATAAGGGATAGTGTAGCGCTCTAATTATCGAACAACGGTAAAGTACAACAATCAATTAAAATCATAATTATTTAGACATAATTAATTATCATACAATTATTTACATTTTAATTACGAAAAGACGAAAATACCCTTAATTCGAAAAGTGAGAGTGACAACTTAGTCCACGATACATCGGACCTTTCAATATTCTTGCAAGGGACGGTGCAGTGGCCTATAGACTGGACTTGCCGCCTGCTCTAGATAGAGTGCATGACATGTTCTACGTGTCGCAGCTGAGACGGTACATGGCAGATCTTAGTCACATACTTGATCACTCAGAGATCGAGGTTGGACCGACGCTCAGCTATCCTGAACAACCCGTTGAGATCTTGGATCGTAGAGAGAAGGTATTGCGAAACCAGACTATTCCCTTGGTTCGTGTTGCATGGAGACATCACTCTCCAGGCTAGTCAACTGGGAAAGAGAGGACGAAATGTACGAGCAGTATCCGTATCTCTTCGAGACTTGAGGTATAATTCTTTGTTTGATTGTTTGTTCTGGTGCTAGTTTATTTTAAATTTTGAGGACAAAATTCTTTTAAGGATGGTAGACTTGTCACTACCACATTTCAGAATAGGGGTATTTTTGTCTTTTCATAATTTAATGTGTAAATGATTGCATGATAATTATTTATATTTAAATTTCTGTGATTTTATTTGATTGTTGCACCTTACCTTTGCTTTGATATTTAGAGCACTACACTAGCCATTGTCTTTCAACTAATTTTATACCCTTATCCTAGACATGCCAGACTTTTATTTTGATCTTTGTGTGACTTATAACTATGCCATGATGTGCTTTATTTTAGTCGCACAACATTCGTCGCAACCAACTATATTTAATTCGATATAAACCCAACTTCGTATCCTTGTGCGTTCCATTCAAAATTGGAGACACAATCTCGATCCATTTTGTGCAACCCAAATTAGGGTAATATTCTATTCTGAGTCTACTTCATTTATGACACTTGTGTCCCACTCAATTTCAGCCCCTTGTACTTCTAATTAATTTTAGAACACCCATTTTATTTATTTTAATTAAATTAAACCATAAATCTAACTTTGTGCAATTTTCTAATTGTTGGGCATTTTTATGCAAAAGTGCATTAAGGTATCCACCCCGTTGGACACGACACGTGAATAAACTCATTTCTCCTTCATGTATATTTTTCCATAATTTTTGGGAGTGTATAATTCAACATCAACCTCCTTAAACCATGGCCCTCCAAACTTTGAACACAATGGAATCCTAGCCTTTCATTTTGAATCCTAGCCCTTGAAATAATCAACGACAAGCCCATTTCCCAAGGGTTTGACCAAGCCCTAATTCTAGGTCAACCCAATATTATACCTATATATAAATATCCTCCTTTACTTTTTCTTTTCTTTTTCAACCTAATATACACAGCCGATTTCTTCTCTTCCCATCTACTGTTCCCATCAACCCCCATCCTTCGACCACCGGAACTTCCCCTGCCGGACGAACCCCTCGTCGAGCCACTCCGACAACCCGCTGCCCAACCCTCTAGACCGTCGGAGAATCCTCCACACAGCGACCATCCCGCACTTAGTCGACCGGATCACGACCTCGACCTTGCTGCACCCAGAAGTCATGCCACTCGCCATCTCCACCAGAACCCAACGGACCTCGTCGAACCCACCTGCCCGACGCTGCTCGATCGGCCAGAACACGCTGAACCGACCGGAGAAGCCCCTGAAGTCGTTGTCTACTCGTCGACGATCACCTGCATACGCCGGAGTTTGACCCGCTCGACTGAAACGAGCACCCCCTTCGCGATGACCTCGACAAGAATGTACCGTCCCGCGTACACAGGTTCGAGTTCCCTCTTGCGTACATATACACGTACGTGCAGACACGTATTATTCATTGTATGCATACGTATTTAGTTATGTTTAATATACGTGTATTGTGTATTTAGTATATGTTTGGTATACAGATATATAATTGGTATATATGTATATTATATGCATTACCTAGTATATGTTTAATATATATAGTATAAATTCAATTAGTCTATATACATATATTATATATGTAATTAATTGGTATACATATATATATATATATTAAGTATTAATGTTATATGCTAGTTAATAATATATATATTATATATGTACTAGGTGACCCGAGTGTAATTACGGATACCTAGTTACGTTGACCTGTGACCATTTGATATGTTAGCAGACTGCCATAAGTACACCGATGTACTGGCAAGACCCGTATTATTGACTGTCTGTTATGCACAGCACCTACAGACGTGACACCCCCTAGCGTAGTCTCTGAGTTCATTGTGTTTTGATTGTGTGTGTTAGTGTAATGTCTGATGCAATATTGTATTATATGATATATCTATAGGACTGTTGGATCATTCAGACGATACTTTGGAAATAGGACATTGGTATTGCCAGCGGACCACAGGCAAGTACATTCCCTGACAGTTTTTATTATATTGATTAACTCTATAATTCTAGTTGTATAGCGTACATGATTCTGACACTGTTGTTTATACGAGTTGGTATCATCAAGACCTGTCACAAGGAGTCATGATTTAGAATCCATCGTGCAAGCTGGGAAAACGGAGAGATATTAGTAGATTATGTGATCATACCCAACTCTACATGCATCATAGCTCACCCATACCTCACGTTGGTGCAGCCTGACCATTATATGCCTCATAGCCTGTTATATATGATTAGCTTGACTATTGCTCACATCATAGCCATACGGATGGTTAGCCTGACCTTACATGAATCATAGCTAATCGTATATAACAAGCCTGATCAGTCCCAAGCCGATCACATGATATGTTGATGTTTCACACACTTAGCTAGATGTTCTTGACATGTATCTCTAGTATATTGATCTAGCATCTCTACATGTTCTAGTTATTGTTCCAATATTTACTTATATTCCAGTTCATTGTTCTAGCATACACTTGTATTTCTATTCATTGCTAGATGTACATTGATGATGACATATGCTCCAGTATTCCTTTATTTCAGTACTTCTTCATTCTAGTATTTCTTATTGCCAGTATTTATATCTATCTTGTATTTCTTTACACTGTGTTATAGTTTTTATCAATATATGTGGAACTGACGTTAGTGCTTGTACTTCGCTCCAATCCTGACTGAATATTTTTTCCAGAGGATCTTGAGGACTTCTGTCCCATACATTACGGACTAGGTATAGATGCAGACTACACACCGAAGATCTTAGAGGAGACTATTCCTTTATAGGAGACATTACTTGCTGCTATCTAGACAGCATTTATCTTATGCACTGAGACTTATTTGAGGTTATTTCAGTTTATGTTTAGACTTATGTTAAGTTTAACTTGAGACTTGTGGAGACTTTATGTTAGACAGCTAGACTGTGGTTTATCTTTATTTTAAGACATGGTGTTTAACTATGTCATTCTTCTTATCTTTTATCGTGCCTTTATACTCTTATAGTTGTCGTGATTGAGTTTATATTATGAGCTATTGTGAGATCTATATTGTCCTCCTTATGGAGTTGATATTATTGACAGGTTATGAGTTATGTTAGTATTTATTATGACCTAAACAGCGTTCTACCGCCGATGCTGTGGCGTAGGCTGGACGTACCCACGACTCATGCCCATATTTCGGGTGCGGGTCGTGACAATGCGCATTTTATGAATACTTCAGGATATCAGCATATTTTATGTGCCAATTTTCCAAAACTGACAAAAAATGCGCCAATCTGTTAAAACAGACGAAAAGTGTGTCGACTCACCAATATTGAAGAAAGTGCGCCATGGTGACTATTTTCTCTCAGAACGAAGGAAAGTGCGCCATAGTGACTGTTTTCTCTCTGAACGAGGAAAAGTACGTGTGTACGCGTGTCTCTGTGTTCCCTATTTTTCATTCTCCTTCATCTTTCTTTTATTTTGTCGCCATTATTGGAGCTTAAATTTTATATGTAAAAAAAGAAAAAGAAAAAGATAAGGAAAAAAATCAACCACCGTGCCTATCAGTGGAGGGTTTGCTACAGCCCCTGATTCTACTCTCGATGGCGGCATGTTGAGCCGCTCTCCGACGGGCTGAGCTACCATCATATATTTACTTTTTTATCGTGTATTTCTTTATTCTCCGATGGACTGAGCTTATATTTAACAAAGTAAGTTGGTTTATCATCATATATATCATGTATTTCTTTATTCATCATATATTTACTTTTTTATGAATATAATTATCTCTGTATAGATATCGTCCCTCGTCGGTACAAAGAGGCATGGGCCACTTTCTGAGGTACAACTGTAGTGGCCCTTGGATCAACAACTCTGATGCTCCGAATGAGAGGAAGGTGTTCTAGTTTGCGCACTTCAAAGTAAAAGTATAATTAATTTTAATATCAATCATCTAATTTATGTATATTATATAACTTACTAAATTACTTCTTATAGCAAACGTATTTCTATCCACAACACCGGGCTAAATTGATCGAGTAGATGTTTCCTGCCATCGCCACCAAGATGATACGTGATGCTCTGGATGACCAGAAGGCTCGTGATCACGAAGGAAAACTGATCCAAGGTTGGATCATGCCTGAGCAATGGACTACGATGAGGGCTAGATTCGATGATCCAAGGTATAAAGAAAGGTCTGAGAAGGCTGAGGAGGCTAGGAAGAAGGCAGCAAAGTGGTGTGGTGGCTCGATTCTGATGACAAAATATTTTTGTCGTTTTATATACTTTTTTATTTTGGATATATTATTTTAATGCAAGTACGATAAAATGATAGTAGGATAAAATATTTAATTTTAGTACTAAATCATATATTTTTAACAGATATATAGGGGTGAGGACGCCAACATGGTGACCGTCTTCCTGGTCACCCATCGAAAGGACGGAAAGCTCATTGATAAGAGGGCCTCGCAGATCTATGTAAGTATTACATTAGTTTGTTTTAATTTTAATATAACTTAGGAAATATGCAAATAAATATCCATGTAGTTAGTAATAAGTACCTTAGACATTAGCAATTATCGAGTATCCATACTTTTCTAGACCGAGTATCTTAGGCTGCATGAGCGGGCGACTGCTAGTGCACCTACAGTGGGAGAGGCTGGTACTTTCTCGTAGCCCTCTCCAGCTTCGTCGGCGGACGAGCTATGGATGACCGCCACTGGTGGTATCAAGAGGGGTACGTATTATGGTACGGGATCCTCTGGCGCCCTTGTTACGACGAAGTCCTCTAGGGCCTCCACTGCAAGTGTGCATTCCCCAAAGCCCTTGCAGGCGTCTGCCTGAGTCTAGGAGACCGTTGACCGTCAGATTACGTCTCTTCATGACGAGTTATTATGAAGGATGGAGGAGAAGCCCCTGTCCCAGCCGTAGGCGGATGATGCGACGCTCATAGCACGATTTGATACACTCGAGCGCAGCATCATAGAGCTCAAGGATATGACAGCTGATCTTAGAACGTCGACAGAGCGCAGCATGACGGAGCTGCAGGCATCACAGTTGTCCATAGACGAGAGACTAACGATGATGCAGGATTTAATGGTTCATAACAGTACGAGGCTGTTATCTACCATGGATTCATACAACCATCGACTAGCAGCGTTGGAGCAGATATGTCCTCCTGGTGTGCCTTCATCGACACTGATTTCACCAATGCCACTGCCTTCTTCATCGATATCGGTGATGATTTCGTAGGAGCAGCATAATTTGTTCTTATCCCTAATGCGCGCCGGTGGTCATCCTCCTACAGATCCGCAATAATCCTAGTTAGGACAGTTTACTGGTTGTTTGTATTTTGACCCATGATATTGGGTCATTTATGAATATTATATATTTTTTAGGCTTTAAGACTTTATTTTTAGCACTCAGTTGTGTGGATATTTATTTTATTCTTTACGATAAGATTTTCTTCAGACGGTTTATAATTCCAATATTTTGTTTTCTTCAAAATTTACTTTTTTATTCATATTAAATGTATGTGAATTATCGATGTTGAGTGTTCCATAGAAGGGGTCGACGAACCCAGAGAATTCAACGGAGGGTTGCTTCGGGTCTATTTATATACTACAGGAATATTGGTTTGGAAAACATTTTATATTCTATTTTTTTATTTTTTCACTATAAATTAGCGACATTTAGCAACTATTAGCGACATATAGCGATGCAAGGAAATGTTGCTGAATTCAACCAGTTTAGCGACGTTCAGTGACACTGTACACGTCGCTAAACGTCACTAATTTTTAAAAAAAGTATCGACTATTGTCGACACATATAGCAACTTACAATGATTCTATAAAATGTTGCCAAACGTCAATAATTTAAGAAAATAGTACCGACTCTTACTGACACGTTATGCGTTGCTAAAATTACGACAACACGTCGATAAACATCGCTAAAAATGTGACACATTAACATCGCTAAAATATGTCGCTATTGCGACATTTTTATTGTCAGCGACTTGATAAAATGCGACTAACATTAAACGTCACTAATTACGTCGCTAATTTTCATTAGCGACATTTTTACCAATTTAGCGAAGTTTTTAAGCATCGCTAATTTGACTTATTTTGGTAGTATGAAGCCACTGATGGCAGTATTGGTTGCTACCAGGCGATGCATCGGGATGCCCAAGGTCTGAAGCAGACTCCACTGGATGATGTTGATTGATGAAGCAGGGTCGATATGCATCTGGTCCACTTTGATGGGGCCAATGTACCATGTGTAATACAGAGGACGATCATGCTTATTGTTCTTTAGCAACATATCTTATTGCAAAAACGTGATGTTGGGTATAGCCTCCATAACATTATAGCAGTGGGGGCATGCGGCATGATTCTCAGTTGGCGGCTTGACCTACGCCAGGTAGATGTCGGCTATAAAAGCATGAAAAATACGTTGGGGAATCATACGCGTAAAACCCTCGACATGCAGGAAGCCCGCGTAAAACAGAGCTCCAGCACTGGGTGGCGTGAAATATGATTTTAGAGCCATCGGCGTACAGCAGAGCTTCAATGCTAGTTCAGCGTAAAACATAACTCCGGAATAACTCGCATAATACAGTATTTCCAGACTGCTTCAGCGTAAAAAGGTTGCTACATCGCCACTTTGGCGTAAAACTTGTATGCTTTTAATGCAGCGGGAAGTTGTACGAGGAACTCTTCGTATTCCTCGAATGAACCTGTCAGTTGAAGCAGTGAACCTGACTCCTGACAAAGAGTACTGCACGACGATCGAGAGTACGGCTGTTATGATGATTCTGCACAGAGCCCCAAACTGTCGTTTAGTGACACAATCCTTGATATAAGATGTCATTTACGCATCCAAGGGATACACTGCCTGTTTTACATAGGCAGAGGTGAGCTTTTACGCTCAGGAAGAGACGAAACCAACTGCCACGTCAAAAGTTGTTCTTCATACAGAACTCGAGGCACGTCTCTACAGTTAATGCATGAGATGGGGGCAGATATCTGCATTTAATGCACGAGATTTGATTCTACTTTCGAAGACTGAGAGGGCTATAATTAGGGCTAATACGTCCACATCACCATCCCCGCACATTACGCCAACCAGGCTATTTTCAGCTATAGGAGCACGCTATACGCTATCTCCTTGAAATATGCCGACTCGGGCTATATTTGCAAAGCATCAAGCTTTACGCAGAACTTGGCTTCTACGCCAACATGACAGCTACTTGGCTTCTACGCCAACATGACACCTATTCGGCTTTTACGCCAACTTGACAGTTACTTGGCTTCTACGCCAACATGACAGATACTGGGCTTCTACGCCAACATGACATCTGTTTTGGCTTCTATGCCAACTTGACAACTATTCGGATTCTACGCCTACTTGTTTTTATGCCATCAGAACAGCTATTTGGCTTTTACGCCAACAAGACAATTATTTAGCTTTTATGCCAACCATCTCTACGCAAGGGACAGTTATCTACGTGGCTTGCATGCCGGGATCTTCGATGAGCGATTATACGCATTACCTCATAATAGGATATGCGTCATATGCCAATTCAAGAGATCATTCAAACGTGGATAGCAGTTATCATAACCGTCGTGTAAAAGGTGCAGTTCTCTCCGTTGTTCGGTTTCTACGCCGACTGTAGCTGAACTCTATAAATAGAGACTTCAGTTAAAGGGTCGAAAGGTCGAAGAAAAAGGGGTGGAAAGTCGAAGATTTTTCAAGAAAAGAGAGTATATCCAGAGAGTATTTTGGCAACGAGAGTTTAATCCCTCATGTAGTCTTTGAAGCTTCTTTTTTGTCTTCTACAGCACTTCTTCGTCATCGTGTGGCCCAAGGGACAAAGTGATCGACCGCAGATCAGACTCCTATAGCAATATTTCTCCAGAATCAAATTTATGTACTTAACATCCTCGTATAGGATTAATTGTACTTCTTTTTCTTCTTTGTAAACCAAAGAAAGGGTTTCGTATAAACCTAGTTTAAATTTCTTTCGTTTATTATCAAATACAAGATAGCAACTCTGTTGGGGACTACTTTCTCATCTGAAGAGAAAACTATTGCTCAACACGATACTGTATCCGTTGGATCAACGAAGAAGACCTTGGTCGTCCAATTCGACTAATCGGCTTACAAAGATATGCTTTGAGCAGGGGGTAGCTCTCATTCCCTCTCTGCCCAAGATAACAGGAAATTGCATAAAGTATGGATGCCCCGGACATCCTCTACCATTCCTGCGGACTCTCTCTCTCCAACCAACAAGGTTGTAGCATCGCAACCTGTACGCCCCATGCATAAAACTTTGTCTCCCATCTGTGATGTGGCAGACAAAGCTTCTGGCAATGCCTCAGTGCCAATCCAGAAGTCTACTCCACGCCCTGCGCATAAAACTCTGTCTCTCGTCTATGACGTGGCAGACAAAGCTTCTGGCAATGCCTCAGTGCCAATCCAGAAGTCTACTCCGCGCCCTGCATGTAAAAATCTGCCTCCCGTCTGTGACGTGGCAGACAAAGCTTCTGGCAATGCCTCAGGGCCAATCCAAAAGTCTATACCATATACTCTGCGTAAAACTCTGTCTCCCGTCTATGACATGGCAGACAAAGCTTCTGGCAATGCCTCAGGGCTAATCCAGAAGTCTAAACCGTGCCCCGCGCATAAAATTCAGTCTCCCGTCTATGACGTGGCAGACAAAATTTCTGATAACTCCTCAGTGCCAACTCAGAAATTCCAAACGCGCTCCGCGTATAAAAATACATCTCCCCTCTGTGAAGAGGCAGATGGTCCTTGCAATCACCGCAAGGGAAAACAAGTGGCAGATTTCCCGACCTCTCGGCTTTTACGCCATCAAGAGAAGAATCTGCCCGCTCTTCAGATTACGCGAAATGCTGATGGCCGATTGAGGACTTCCTCAATTTTACGCCAACCTGTGCAAAGTTCCATATTACACCAGGACAAGCCCTTCAGCGTAAAAAAGGCCCAGTTTGTGGATGGATACGCTCCTCATGGATCATGTGCTACTCACATGGCTGAACTGCTGTATTCATATGGCAGGGAGAGGGTTATGATTCCCAATATCCGTGCTCCAACTGATGTAAAAAGGCAGAATAAGCCTTCTTTTTCTTCTTTTGTTAACCCTCCTGACTTGCATAATTTCTTGATCCAGAAGCACAAAGATAGGGGATCTTCTAACATGTCTATTACACCTCATAGGGAGCATTGTTGTAATAGTCATAAAGTTGTAGTTAACTATTATTGTTCTAAGGCAAAACGGTCAGTTTTTGACCGGTTGAACTACTCTTTGTCGTTACAGGAAGAAGAGACTACATTCACATCAGTGAACATGACTTCACACATTCCTAGAGGAAGGTCAAATTCAAGACATCATCTCTCTAGAACTCCAAGCCAAAGGAGATTCGACAGACTTCTTGAGAACATTGAAGCTGGGGTATTTCGAAACACCCATTCGAGGTCACGACAACCGGCTTCATATTCTTCTGATTCTGACACTGGGGGTCGCCAGTTTCCCGAATCGAATGCTGAAAGTATAGACTCGATCTCTACAGATACCTATACTAACCCTTCAATGACATCCAGAGAAATGGGAGTCTATGCCATTGGAGATGAACACGAAGAGGCTTCCCCATCAGGAAGTACTGAGCAACGCATCACCGTATTGGAGACATCACTCAAAGAGATGCATTCCATGATGGAGAGTATGCGTCAGATGATGGTGACTCAACATGCAGCTACAATAGCTCAAGCATCGGTTCCTCCGACTCAATTACGTGCGGGGGTGGACTTACCTCCGTCCAACGTAAACCAGGAGCCTGTTCTAAATCAAGAGTCAGCGGCTCTTCATCTTCTTAACTCGGAGAATGTATTGCCTCCTGTTGGAGTTACGATACAACCGATCTCTTACCACTCTGGGGTCCCTTTACCAGCTGAAGATCCAATGCAGGCAGTACGGAAATTGAAAGCCCAATTTGATGCCTTGAAGCATAAGGATCAGCTCAAGAAGTTGGGAATCAATCAGCCATACCCAGCTATGTGGGACGAGATCCCTTTCTCACCAAAATACAAACCACAGGCTATGGTTTTGTTTGAGTGAAAGAGGTCACCGAGCCAGTACATGAACTACTTTAGCATGATGACAGTGTTATTGTAAGGGAATAACTTCCTTCTAACTCGAGTGTTTAAAGGTTGTCTCTCTGGAGTATCTTATCAGTGGTACCGTAATCTTACGGACAACTACATTACTTCCTTTAAAGATTTTAAGACTCTGTTCTTCGTACGATTCTACGAAGGAGGGATGGACATGTCTATGTCCTCGCTCATCGAAGTAAAGCAGAAGGAGAAAGAGAATGTTCGTACTTTTATCAAACGTTTGGCTGAAGCTTTTCACAGATTTTACGATAAGAGTCGGATACAAAATATGGCCTCTATGGCATACAATCCTGCTGCTAATAGTTTGGTGGAAGCTTTCAACAAAACCATCATCAAACTCTTGAAAAAGTTCGTTTCTTCGAACAAAAGAGATTGGAATGAGAAGATAGGGGAATATCTCTGGGCATATCGCACAATGGTACGAATATCGACGGGTTGTACCCCATTCTCATTAGTCTATGGGTGTGAAGCAGTTCTCCCCATTTCCATCACTCAGATTAGCAGTGGCTAATGAGTTGACTCAGAATAATAATGATCGACTACGGCTTCAAGAGCTAGAGGATTAGACGAGAAACGCCTTCAAACTCAACACCGCATTGCATTCTACCAGGCGTGCATTTCCAGAGCTTTTAATCAAAAAGTGAAAGAGAGAGTGTTCAAAGTTGGCGAGCTAGTTCTAGCTGTAAAGAGGCCAATGATCATTACACACAAAAGTAAGGGTAAATTCCAGCCCAAATGGGAGGGCCCTTATGTGATTGAAACAACGTTTTCAAATGGCGCTTACAGATTAGCCAAGCCTAATGGAGATCTGATAATGGCTTCTATCAACGGCAAATTTCTGAAGAGGTACTACGCTTAATCTCCTTTGCTTAAAGGAGTATGGCGAAGATCTCATTCTGACAACACTACATACAAAGATTGGTTAGATCATATTCTATCATGTCCATATAACCTCTGAATAGATATGTTTAACTAATTTGGAACTTCAAAACCTATCACGTCCATATTACCTCTGATAGTGTTTTGTATACAAATTTAGTTGGATCATATTCTATCATGTCCATATAACCTCTGAATAGATATATCCAGCTGAAGCTTATCGAAAGTATATCACGTCCATATTACCTCTGATATCACTTTCACCCTAGCCTATCATTTATATTCAAGAATGGTGGGTCCACAAAGTCAGATAAAGTTTTTTTATTATCTCCGGGAAGAGCAAATTACATAGAAAAGAAAAAAGTACATCATTGGGGAGGAGCAGTCAAATCATGAATCTGCTGCGCCAAAGCAGTCATCCTATCATTCCTGGAGTCCAAGACGTTAGCACGAGCCTGCTCCAGTCGTACCTCATTATCGCTCAGGAGGGACAGTTTGGACCGAGCATGAACAAAACTGGCGCAGGTGACTCCCGCACGTGCCAAGTTCCGCTGAGCTGTATCCATTCGGCCCTTCACCACATCTAGAGCTGCCGATGACAGGAGAGCCCACTCCTTTGCCTGAGCGAGTTTAGCTTCCAATTTGCGGACCCTCGCTTCGTTTCCCTCATGTTCGGCATCGTATTTCGTTAGAAGAGGAATAACCTCCTCCAAGATGGCTTGCTCTTCATCCATCTCCTGCTGCTGTGTCTGGATGGATTTATTTAAGCATTCCATCTGTTCAGCAAGATTCGCGGTCAAGGAGTCGTACTTAGCCTTAATCATCTTATCGATGTTGCCTCGAGATAGTTGCAAATACTCGTTAATGGGTTGTTCTAAACCATTAACTATTTGCTCTAGCGCATTAGCCCTTTCAGCGTCACTGAAATTTCTAATCTGCGCTATAGTGAGATTGGAGGACATCTTCAGAGCATCGAAGCCTAGATTCTTCTCCAGCACCATCGATATCAATGTTTTCAAAGTGATGTAGAATACGCTAGTATACTGTTCAACTAGCATGGCATAGCTCGAGTGGACGCTAGGAGTGGCTGCGATATCGGTGAATCCCCCTCTAGGAATAACTACAGAGGATGTTTCCACAGTCATCGCTTCAATAGATGGCGCGACAAAAGAAGAGGCACCAACAACGGTCGAAGTTGTTGGCATGCTCGACAAATGAGGCACAGTCGAGACAATCGGCTCATCCTCCTCTGATATTATTTGGACTGGTACTGATGGGATAACATCCGAGAATGTTGCGGATGAAAGATCGGCAACGTCAAAACTTGCTCCCTCAACGTCGGACACCGCCATTTCATCTGCTAGGTCCGCAACAAAGTCGGAAGTTGGGTCAACTCCGCCCTCCCCTTAGATGTCTTCACCTGCAAAGAAGACAAGAGAAAGTTAATATCAACCTGATGTTAATTTTCCTAAAAGAGGCGTAAAGACAATATTTACCCATGGCCGGTGGTATGTATGTTGCGTCCGCATCCAGTACAGCTAAATCATTTCTTAATGATGCTAAGCGAGCTGTCATACCTGGAGAAAAGGGTGCACCAACTGACACTGGCGGATAGTCTTTCCAGTCTTCACCAAGAACCACTCGAGGCTCATCGGACGGAATCTCGCTCGAAATATTTACAGACGAGATAGGGGTTATACCCATTATTGGTCTGGATAAAGGTATATGGAATCTTATTATGCTCGGCCTCGGACGCGATCTCGTAGCACTACCAGAAGCAGTAGTAGCAGTAGCGATCTCGAGCAAAGAATCTCCGGCACTGCCAGCCAGAACTATGGAGGTTCCCTCTCTAATAGGCGAAGGACCTCTAATCAAAGAATTATCCCCAACAGGGGAGACGACAGGCTCGCTCCTAGGAGCCCCCCTGGTGGAAGCCCTTTTTGGACCTCTGACAGTCTTCTTCTTGCGAGGGGAAGGCTCTTTCAGAGTCGAAGCCTTCCGTTTCTGGGGGATAATAAGAGGCTATGCCGGCGGAGTTATTATGCCTCTCGGTATTGTCGTCAAGAACTCATCTGCCCCGACAGTGTCCTCATTCTCGTCCGAGGAAACAGACGGAACCTCATACCTTGCAGTAGACCTATGGGAGGGCATCCTAAAACTTTCATGCACATCAAAATCGTGATGGAAGGTATTTATGGACGCATAGAACTGCGCATATGAGTGAAGGATGTGCAACTCCATAGAGAGAGAAGTCACGGGCACAGCAAAAGTTGCACCAGTACAGCCCATGATGAAGTACCGCCATCCCCTGGCTCCATCAATAAGCCCACCTTTGGACTTGAAGCTGGTAATAGCATTCCCCATATGTAACTGGTCATACCCAAACTGCCTGGCGAACCGACTGGGTAACTAAGGCTCCAGGTAGCAGTGGTCATCGCTTCTGTATAGCAAATGGGAAGGTCTAATACAGACTAACCAGTAGAAGGCTTCAAGAGAAAGAATGGTCCTCCCATGGCCCCAATCCTTAAGTTTCTTCCCCTGTTGATTGATATGTACAGGGGGGACGATACAGAAGAGCTTCCAGCTATGGACAATATTTAACGCCCTCCGGCAATCTATGACGGTCGCCACATTCCAAGAGGAATTTTTATAATTCAACAAGAAGTTATTTCCTAAACCGCTGGCAGGACCGGGAGACATCACCCTGGTGTTGTGAAGAATTAACCATCCCATCAGGTATAGGAATGGTAATTCCACTCGGAGAAATCCTTCACGCTGCGTATCATCTGCGAGCAGCCCATCAGTAAGGGCCCTCAGGCCTGCTTGTATCCTACATACCATAGCAGGAAGCAAGCCCAGCCTTGCTTCGAACACCAAACGCACTGCAGGCCATAAGGTGTTGCGATGGATGCGATCTGCAGATGCTATGCCAGGCACTACCCAGCGACGAAGCCAGACGGAGAGGAAGCTAGCCAATTGATCTTCCCTTGACGGAGAGGCTTGCGATAATGTCTCATATAACTGAAGGCTTTTGTGCCTGCAGGGTAACCCCCTATCTCCTCGTCAAAAATATGATCTGAAGCCCTGGCATCTTTAATAAGGTCATCGACCGTGTTAGCATTCAGCATGCTCAGGAGGTTCAAGGGCCTATCTCGGCTATCTACCACCTTGTTTGGCTTAATATTTCTGGCCTGGTGGAAGAAAAGATAGGTTGCCCACTTATTGATGTGAGCCAAATCAGAAGGCTCCTTGAAGAAAGTAGTGCAGGCAAGATAGTGACACATCAGCTCCTGATATACTGCCACTGCCCGAGGGTTTGTATCCCTCAACTCCCTGTTTGTAGGGACGTACTCCTCATAAGGAGTGTCCCCCATTGGCAGCTTTGAAATCTCTGCCATTTCATGAAGGCTTTGAAATCTCTGCCCAACGGAGTGGCAAAGTCCCAGTGAGCGAGTTGTATCGCTCCATCAAGGCTAAAAATAAGTTAGGGTTGACAGGTAGCCCAACACTTGTGGCGCTCACAACCACGAATAAGCCAATACTTTCCAGCTCCGTCTGGAAGTGCTTCAGGGCCGAGGCAGTTAAACTGGCCCATAGAAGATTCCCGGGGCTAAGCCATCCACTGGTCCGAGGGTTCAACCTGGGGTACATTCCTTCCTGCCCCATAAAGTCATTGCAGAAGGTCGACATCTGAACCGGCTGGATCAGCGACGTATCCTCACTCGGGACACTACCCGTCAGTAATCTCTGTAAGAACCCTAATTCTGAAAATCGTATTCTATATTATTACTAATTTTGTAATTTATTATTAGTAGTAATTATGATCTAAACAGAGAAAATAGAAATTCCTATTGGATCAAATCCAAAACCCACAAAACAATTAAACCACCCCTCCCGCGTAGAGTAAAGAGCTAATCAGTAGCAGCTCATCACCCCGCGTATATTTCCCTGTGCGTAAATTAAGGAAATAGCAGCAGCAATTCACCCCGCGTAAAACAGTCAACAGCAAAACCGCTCACCACATCGCGTATACTCCTCCGCGCGTAAACCGCAGCAGCAGCAGCAGCAGTATCAAAACCACCGCTTATTTTACCCCGCATAAACTCTTCCTTTCACCACGCGTAAAACCCAAACCATACACCATTAGGAGAAGAAAATATAAGCAGCAGAAGCAAAACCCAACTTTGCTTTGCTTTGCTTTTCCACACGTGTAAGTTTCTCATTCCACCACTCCTTAAAAAACCCCTCAACCGAAACCTAAACCAATAAGAAGAAAGAAACAGCAGCAGTAGTTTCTTAAACACTAAGTTTCCCCACCGCCTCTTATTCTCTATATATATCCATGCAATACACCCCAAACCAAAACTTCCACTTTTCAAACCTAACACTATTATGGAAGCTTGTGCTACGGAAACTTTGCTCGGCAAGTATACCTTGCCACAGTACTATTATTTACATTCTAAATAATACATAATTCTGTTTTATTTATGCAAATTGTATTGGACCTTGTTTATGAGACTACCCCAGTATTATGGAGCATTATTTGGTTCATTAGCCGTGACATAGTTTTACACGAGATGTGAGTCTCATATAGATCTCGGACTACGTATTGGGTTGGCCGCCTGTATGTATGAGCCGTACGTTAGGGATAACTGCTGATAGAAACTTTATATGCTAGTAGACCTGGCAGTTATTAGAGGTTGATCGTGTCATAGATATGATATGCTTAGAGCATGGGGTGGGAAGAACAACAAGTAAGGCGTTTGGGCTCATTTGTACTTTTTCTCCTCTACGCCCGGATTCTCCACCAGAGAAACGGGTGATGATGACCACTATATATATTACTGGCGGCCTCTGCCGTTCAAAAGACGATATGCTTTGAGGCCCATGATTCTCCGAGGGGGTCACGCCAATCCCATATTTTTAGCCAGATAGCCCACTTGTTGGAAAGTTGTTCTCAAATTGCATATACTTAGACGGTTAGGTGACCCAGTAGATATTCTTATTTTCAGTACTTTATTGGCATATTTATATGTATCTTATTACGTCCCTCTGAGGACCTGGTCCCTTTCTAGATATGGACGAGCAGGATTACCCACAGGAGTACGGTCCTGGACCTGATGCTACTTACCAGACTGAGGAGATCTTACCCTCAGAGTATCTATGATTTTGTTACCACTGTTTAGAGATCTTTTGCTACCTCTGGATTGTCATTTTGTAGTGGATTTGTTTCCACCCGACTATCTGGTTTGATACTCCTTTTGGATATCCAGTTATTATTCAGCTCTTTATTTTCTACTGATTATTTGTGCTGTGGATGAGATCTAGATTGCATGTGACTTATTATGACAGTATATTACCAATGGTGTATTGGATATTCATAAATAACGTACGTGTGTATATGGTTTCCATGTATTGGAGTTCATATACATACGGCTGGGCATGTTACGTACTCCTAGTCCTACGTATTTTAGGACTGGGGCGTGACATATTTTTGGTGGTGGCCCATGCAGGTCCTGAAATATATTGTCTTGGTTACGTAACTGTACCAAACAAACCTGCGTATAGGATAGAGTATAAGGATCTCATCCATACTTGACAGAAACCTCATTCTTCTTTCCCACCATCCTATATTTAATTTACGCTGAAGACCCTTTACCCCTGTTGGCGCAAAAAGCCAACTGACTGTCTTGTTAGCGTAAAAAGCCAAGCTATGATTACCTACTTAAGCTACAAAAGATTTTCTATTTTACGCTGTAGTTATGACAACTTTACGCTGCAATTATAAACAACTGCTAAATTATGTTCCCTTAGTCTTTCTAAATCTGCGAATAACACATTATACAAATCACGTAGATAACTGTCCGTACAGTATAAGGATAGTGATATGAGCGTATTTGGCATGGTCTTAGCTTTCCCAATCATGACCAATTAAGAACCAAATTTCGTACATTAAATGCAGAGATATACCTCGAGCCCTGTACAGAAATAGCTTTTGACTTAGCATCTGATTTTGTTTTACCTTGAGCGTAAAACTCATTCCTGTAGATAGCGTATTCAGAAGCCTTAAACCTTTCTTCCTCATTGGAAGCGTATAAATGACTTTGTATTAAATATATCGCTAAACGACAAACCTGGGTCCCTGTGCAAAATCATCATCATAGCCGTCCTCTCGATCATCGTGCAGTACTTTTGTCAGATGTCAGGATCACTGATTTGACTGACAAATTCATCCGAGGAAATACAAAAGTTATTTGAAAACAACTTTACGCTGCAACGAATGTTAGACCTTACGCACAAACCTATCGCGTAAGCTTTACACAAAAAGTATAACAAAACTTTACAGGCAGATTTTACGCAGCAAATCTTTTACGCAGACTTTTTTTAAAAAGCTCTATTTTTTGCTAACTTCATAATAATCTCTGCTTTACGCAGGCAACTCTGAAATCCTACTCTACGTTGACAGTTTAAAATCTCTGCTTTATACAGATATTTCTGAACCCATGTTTTACGCTGACAAATTTATATCTATGTTTGATCCCTGTACTTCTTCTAAACGTTGTGTACATCACCTGCAGAGAGATGGATATGCAGAAGGGATGTACTGTCACCAATGGTGACACAACTCCTGGAGTCAATAGTCAGACTCAAGAAGGGACCTCAACAAATCCTAGACTTTCAGGACCAGATGGACAGATTCACAATCCAGTTCCATCTGACTTTCCTGTTCCACCAAATGGGAACCTCCCAGCCTCATCAACACCGCAGGATGGTCAGGCTCAACTGTTCCAATTCTTCCAGATGATAATGAAGGACAGCAACAACAGGCCGCCACACTAGCAGCAGAACAGAGACAAGAGTTCCTAGCAGCACTTGAAAGGATGGCTGTAAAGACAACTATGCCAGCTCAAGCACTAGCTCTAGTACCTCGAGCTAGAGTTGGTTCAGTAAAAGACTTTGTACATATGGTCCAAGTCCGTACAAAGGCATTGAGAGCCCAGAAGAAACTACCAACTAGATCACCCACACTCAGAAGTTATTAGAAGCATCACAGCTACCTACAGAGCGGTGGATGACAGGTATAAGGACGCTTCTAGATGGTAATGCTCATCACTGGTGGGAATCCATAGAGCTCCAGCTAGGTACTTACCAGACATGGGAGCAATTCCTGGAGTGCTTTGAAAGAAAGTACTTTTTGGACACCGTCATAGATGCATTGTACGACCAGTTTCTCCACCTGGAGCAGGGAAACCGAACAGTGGACGAGTACGATGCTGAGTTTAGCAGCCTCAGTAAATATGGCGTTGCCTCGATACCAGATGACTTGGCCAAAGTCAAGAAATTTCATCGTGGACTGACTCAGGAGCTCCAATACTATACTAGCTCCCAGTCCAGGATCTCTTATGCCGAGTTACTGACAGAAGCCAGATTACAAGAAACTATCAACAAAGAAAAAGGAGGTCAGCTAAAGATACAACAAGGATCGGCAAGGACACAACAAGGAGGATCTATCAGACGTCATTTAGCTTAGCAACAGCAGTACCAACACAGAGCAGGACCATACCAGATCCCAGAGAAACCCCAATGCAATTATTATGGGAGACGCGGGCACATCTCAAGGGACTGTCGGGTCCGTTTGGGACAATGTATGAGATGTGGTTCCGGACAGCATATATTAAAAGACTGTCTTATGCAACAAGCATCGACACTTCCACTGCCAGCACAAAGGCTAGCACTTCCAGCACCCAAGCCAACTCAACAAATGATGAGACCAGGAGCACCTCGACCTCCAGCAGCAGGGGGATTTCAGCGAGAACCACCGCTACCTACTTAGGAGGATCAATTCACAAGGGCTAGACAGGGACAACCACAGAGGAACGGACAAGCTTTTGCAATAGAAGTGGATGACATGAATCAGGAGATTGATGTCATAGCAGGTATCACTCTTGCTTTTAATTTTCCTGTTGTGACATTGTTTGATATGGGAGCCACCCACTCATTTATATCATCTAGTTTTATTGCCAAACACAACATTGCCTTCACACCTTTACCTAGTTGTATTAAAATTCTTACCGGGGGAGGAGTTGTACCTATTAGTAGATTTTTTAGATCTTGTCCTATAGTAGTACATGGCAGAGAGATGAACGCCCGACTCTTAGTCCTTCCAATGCCAACTTTTGATATTGTGCTTGGAATGGACTGGCTAAGCAAGTACCACACTTTCTTCGATTACTTTGGAGGAAGCATTCTTTTTAAACTACCAGGTCAGTCTGAACTAGAATTTGCAAGAAGATCCACAGAAATCCTTGATGGTATGCAGCTTGCGATGAACGATGTTGTCTATCATCCTATTATTTCAGAATTCCCAGACGTCTTTTCAGAAGAATTACCAGGACTACCCCCAGATAGAGACGTAGAATTCTTAATTGAATTGACATCGGGAGCAGCACCCATAGCATCACATGTTTATAGACTAGAAAAGAAGAAGATGGATGAACTGAAGACATAATTGAAAAAACTAGAAGAGAAAGGTTTCATCCGACCAAGTGCATCACCCTGGGGAGCACTAGTGTTGTTTGTACCAAAGAAAGATGGGTCAGTACGTATGTATATTGACTATAGAGCCTTAAATACAGTGACAGTAAAGAATAAATATCCATTACCACGTATTGATGACCTATTTGATCAGCTTAGTGGAGCCAAGATGGTCTCGAAGATAGATTTGAGATCGGGATATCACCATGTGAAGGTACGGAAGGAGGACATCCAGAAGACCATATTCCGGACAAGATATAGGCGCTACGAGTTTCTAGTCATGCCATTTGGATTGACCAATACTCCAGCTATCTTTATGGACTTAATGAATCGAGTCTTCCATCAGTATTTGGACCAGTTCGTGGTTGTCTTCATAGATGATAAACTTATCTATTCAAAGAGCCACGAGGAGCATGAGAAGCACCTGCGGATTGTGCTAGAGACCTTGAGGAGAGAGAAGTTATATGCAAAGCTCAGTAAATATGAGTTCTTCTTGAATAGAGTCTCATTTCTTGGACATGTTGTTGTAGGAGATGGTATTTCTACTGATCCAGGAAAGATCTCGGCAGTCGAGACCTGGCATGTTCCTAAATTAGCAGCAGAAGTGAGAAGTTTTCTTGGACTTGCGGGATATTATCGAAGGTTCGTAGAAAACTTCTCAAGGATAGCAACACCTATGACTCGGTTGACTTGCAAAGATTAAGAGTTCATATGGACCAACGAGTGTCAAGCTGCTTTTGAGGAGTTAAAGAAGCGACTGACTTTAGCAACAATATTGACTATCCCATCAGGATCAGGAGGCTATGTGATCTACAGTGACGCATCAGGGAAAGGTTTGGGATGCGTATTGATGCAGCATGGCAAGGTGATTGCATATGCATCTAGGCAATTATGAGTACATGAGAAGAATTATCCAACTTATGACTTGGAACTTGTAGCAGTTGTATTTGTTCTACAGTTATGGAGATATTACTTATATAGGAAACGAGTGAAAATATATACAGAACACAAAAGTCTCAAGTATGTCTTCACACAGAAAGAGTTAAATATGAGGCAACATCGATGGCTCGAGTTGATGAAAGATTTTAAGATAGAGCTATATTATCACCCAGGCAATGCTACTGTTGTAGCAGATCCATTAAGACGTAAGCCAACAGTATACTTCTTGACGACACAGAGAGAATTATTGAAGGACTTGTAATATCTTGGCATTGAAGTGATATTACCTGGAGCAGACGGAACGCTAGCCAACTTGCAAATACAATCATCACTAGTAGAGAGAATCAAGGCAGCATTGCCTACAGATGCCAGATTCAGAAGATTAAAAAAAAAGACAGAGGCCGAAGAACAAACAGGATTGCACATCCATGATGACGGGACATTACGATGTGGTAATCGTATGTTTCTAATAGAGAAATTCGACATGAGCTGATGACAGAAGTTCATAGTTCAATATATTCTATTCATCCTAGAGGCACCAAGATGTATCATGATTTGCGACAGCACTTTTGGTGGCATAGAATAAAAAGAGAGATAGCTCGCTTTGTAGCTAAATATTTAATATGTCAACAAGTAAAGGCGGAGCACCAGAGAACAGCAGGGTTATTGCAACCACTCCCGATTCCAGAGTGGAAGTGGGAACACATCAGTATGGACTTCGTCACTGGTTTTCCCAAAAGTTTAAGTGGAAGAGATGCAGTATGGATAATAGTGGACCGACTCACCAAGTCAGCCCATTTCTTACCTTTTAGAGTTGGCCAATCTACAGAAGCTTTGGCTGACTTATATATGAGACAGATCATGAGATCGTGAGATTTTACGGCTGACCTTCATCGTCGTCCCTTGGAGTTTAAAGAGGGCGATCATGTCTTCTTAAGGATATCAACTACCAGAGGCACTATTCGATTCGGAGGGCGTGGCAAGTTAGTCCAAGGTATATTGGACCATTTGACATGCTAGAAAGAGTGGGAGAAGTAGCATATCGACTTGCACTACCACCTTTACTTGAGGGAGTACATGACGTATTCCATGTGTCGCAGCTTAGGCGATATGTGGCAGACAGCAGTCATGTTCTTAACCACTCAGAGATCACCATTGGGCCCAGCTTGTCATATCAAGAGCAATCCGTGGGAATTCTCGATCGTCGAGAGAAAGTATTGAGAAACCAGTCTATTCCCTTGGTCCGCGTGGCATGTAAGCATGGCACAGCAGGAGAATCTACTTGGGAGCGCGAGGACGACATGCGCCAACATTTTCCGAACCTATTCATTGACTAAGGTATAAATTTACTTGTTAAATTATATCTCTTACAAAAAAAAAAAAAAAATTTGACTTTCTATCGTGCCTTAGTTTTAATTTCGAGGACAAAATTTTTATAAGTTGGGTAGAATGTAAGAACCCTAATTCTGAAAATCGTATTCTATATTATTACTAATTCTATAATTTATTATTATTAGTAATTATGATCTAAACAGAGAAAATAGAAATTCCTATTGGATCAAACCCAAAACCCACAAAACCATTAAACCACCCCTCCCGCGTAAAGTAAAAAAGCAAATCAGTAGCAGCTCATCACCCCGCGTATATTTTCCCATACGTAAATTAAGGAAATAGCAGCAGCAGTTCACCCCGCGTAAAATAGTCAACAGCAAAACCGCTCACCACATCGCGTATACTCCTCCGCGCGTAAAATGCAGCAGCAGCAGCAGTATCAAAACTACCGCTTATTTTACCCTGCGTAAACTCTTCATTTCACCACGCGTAAAACCCAAACCATACACCATTAGGAGAAGAAAATAACAGCAGCAGAAGCAAAACCCAACTTTGCTTTGCTTTGTTTTTCCACACGTGTAAGTTTCTCATTCTACCACTCCTTAAAAAACCCCTCAACCGAAACCTAAACCAATGAGAAAAAAGAAACAGCAGCAGTAGTTTCTTAAACACTAAGTTTCCCCACCGCCTCTTATTCTCTATATATATATCCATGCAATACACCCCAAACCAAAACCACCACTTTTCAAACCTAACACTATTATGGAAGCTTGTGCTACAGAAACTTTGCTCGGCAAGTATACCTTGCCACAGTACTATTATTTACATACCAAATGATGCATGATTCTGTTTTATTTATGCAAATTGTATTGGACCTTGTTTATGAGACTACCCCAGTATTATGGTGCATTATTTGGTTTATTGGTCGTGACACAATTTTACACGAGATGTGAGTCTCATATAGATCCCGGACTACGTATTGGGTTGGCCGCCTGTATGTATTAGCCGTGCGTTAGGGATAACTGCTAATAGAAACTTTGTATGCTAGTAGACCTGGCAGTTATTGGAGGTTGATCGTGTCATAGATATGACATGCTTAGAGCATGGGGTGGGGAGAATAATAAGTAAGGCGTTTGGGCTCCTTTGCACTTTTTCTCCTGTATGCCCAGATTCTCCACCAGAGAAACGGGTGATGATGACCACTATATATATTACCGGTGGCCTCTGCCATTCAAAAGACGACATGCTTTGAGGCCCCTGATTCTCCGAGAGGGTCACGCCAATCCCACATTTTTAGCCAGATAGCCCACTTGTTGGAAAGTTGTTCTCAAATTGCATACACTTAGACGGTTAGGCGACCCAGTGGATATTTTTATTTTTAGTACTTTATTGGCATGTTTATATGTATCTTGTTACATCCCTCTGAGGACCTGGTCCCTTTCCAGATATGGACGAGCAGAATTACACATAGGAGTACGATCCTGGACCTGATGCTACTTACCAGACTAAGGAGATCTTACCCTCGGAGTATCTGTGATTTTGTTACCACTGTTTAGAGATCTTTTGCTACCTCTGGAAAGTCGTTTTGTAGTGGATTTGTTTCCACCTGACTATCAGGTTTGATACTCCTTTTGGATATCCAGTTATTATTCAGCTCTTTATTTTCTACTGATTATTTGTGTTGTGGATGAGATCTAGATTGCATGTGACTTGTTATGACAGTATATTACCACTGGTGCATTGGATATTCATAAACAGCGTACGTTTGTATATAGTTTCCATGTATTGGAGTTCATATACATACGGCTGGATGTGTTACATACTCCTAGTCCTATATATTTTAGGACTGGGGCATGACAATCCCCTAAAGGGCATAACTGGGCCTAAAGGTCTGCTCATAAAGGCTCCTTGGTTCAATCCTTTGTTATATAAAATCTTCCCCGGTCGGCCGTGAAGATCTGGAGTCAGAACCCATAATATATTCCTAGGATGTGTGGCGTGGAAGAACGCATAGATGGGGTAATCCCTGGGCATCTTGGGCAGATACATCACCATGCCCTCAGCAGTAAACACACAATCCTCCTTCTTGGGCTTGGTCTGGGATTGTTTGTCGATCATATCCCGGATAAGAAACCAGGTTTCTTATACTCCATCCCGTCTATGTATGTCAGGGGCTCCCCACTAATCATACTCAGCAGCATGCGTTCTCCCTGAGACGCGATAAGGGTTCCCCTTTCTTCAGGATAATTGGCTCCAGAAATAGGGAATGTCACATGGGAGAAGTCCTCCAAATAGTTTGAGCTCAACATCCCGGCAGCAGAGCCCATAACTTCAGCCAAAGGAGAAATCTGCAAGTCCACTTCAAAATATAAGAGAATAAGTCAGTCTCTACACTAGACGCTACACTCTTGCCTTTTACGCCAAAGATTATCAGTCTGAGCTTTTACGCCAAGACTGCAAAAATTTGAGTCTTACGCTGGAAACTATTTTTCATTGCGTAAAACTCAAAGGTGGCAGCATCTAACAATCTAAGCTTTTAAGCTAGATTGACAAAATTTGAATTTTTATGCCGATATTCATATCCAGCACGTAAAACTCAAAGTTTGTAGTAAACACCAAATCTCGACAGTCTGAGTTTTTACGCCAAACTGCCATAATTTGGAGTTTTTACGCCGACACATTAGGAATGTGCGCATAATAATAAAACCTCTCCGTACATCATCTTCCTCGAAGAGGCTCTCAGTACAAAAGAGGACCTTGCGCGTGCACGTACAACATGTGCGAAGGATTCTGTTTTCTTCTGAAGCCTTTACCTGTAATGTCCAGAGCACAGCTCGACGGCGGAGCGCTGCGTTCCGGTCGAGGCAAGTTCAGCCTAATAGGAGTTGCTCGCTCTTGAGCAGCAGAGCGAGAAGAGGAAGCGACCTTTTTTCCCTTAGCAGTAGAATTCTGTTTAGGTGCCATGGCAATTCTGAGTTCTCAAGAAAGAGTCGAAGAAGAAGGGTTCTTGGAAAGCAAGGGTTTTGTGAAAGAAGATAAAAGTTTTCTCTCTCCAGCCCTTAGACTATTTATAGAGTTTGGATAACTCTTCGAATCCCTAACCAAATTCGATATTTAAAATTCTATTATAATTTGGGACCACATCAGCCTACCATTTAAGGAAGACGGACAGTCAGTGGATTCAGAATTTATGCACAGAGCAGATCTATGATTTTTACGCTAAGGAGCTTTTTATGCTCAGAGGCTACAAATCTAAGGTTTTACGCTCAGAGGCTATAAGTCTATGGTTTTACGCCCAGATGCTTTTACGCTCAGTAGCTTTTACGCTCAGTAGCTTTTACGCTCGAGAGGCTACAAACCTACGATTTTACGCTCAGAGGCTACAAATCTATGATTTTACGCTCAGAAGCTTTTTACGCTCAGAGGCTACAAATCTACGATTCTATGCTCGAAAGTTACAGACGGCCAATTACAAGGGTTTATGCAAAAGATGCTCATTTTTGGCTGCAAAACATTCCAAGTGCCTGAAATACACAGAGTTCAGCATTGAAGACGACTCTTCTTCTTGGGTTATTTGGAAGTTCATCCAAAGTCCAGTCAGAATACTTTACAAAAGTTCAAGTATGGCTTAGTCGACAAAAATTTCTCGCCTTTTTCAAGAGATTTTTGGGAAACCATTCTTGAAGATGATGGTCTGAACAAGAATTCTTCGTATCAGAGAAGTGACAGTTCAGAAACTCTATGCAACTCCTCGTCTAAAATAGCATGACAGTTTGGATCTTCAACTTAAATGCTAAGGAGTTTTCTACACGTCTTCTGTTACGCGTAAAAGACGAGACGAGATCAGATATTCTTTTATCAGAGTCGGCGTAAAATTATTCAGACATATCGAAGCTGAACACTATTCAGACTTTCTCACAGCAAATATAGTAAATCATCAGATGTGTAAAAGAAGACAATTTTATTAATCATGATTACATATGATGGAAATTCAGTCTATAAAGGATTTTTCATCTTCATGATTACATATGATGGAAATCTAGTCTACAAAGGGTTTTTCATCTTCATTATTACATATGATGGAAATTCTTTTTTCTACAAAGGGTTTCTCATTTTCATTTAAGATCACACCAAGAATCTGCTGTGCCAGGTTCTCATATTGGTGTAGATCTTTTTCGTCTTCTACAGTAGTTAATCGGCTTCCATGGCCGATTAACAAGAAAATGATTAATGGCGGGAGGATACAAAACTGGGCCTGTATAAATTATTCAGAGCCCATCCTCCATACGCCATGGCAGGCATGCCCTAAAAATTGTGTTGGGGGTTCAGACCCAACTCAATACTGGAAGACAGGGCCAAACTACCTATCCTCGTCCAGCACCATAACGGAAGAAAATACAGCTTGCAAGCTGTGTGGTCCAACACGACCCTTCCTCTCTCCTGGACGAATCGCCATGAAATTGCTGATTATCCCGAGCAAAGGAAGCTATGATATCCTTCCATGATCCATTGTTGACATTTGCTCGAAGATGCCTCTTTTTACGGCTCCTTACATGTTGGAAGAACATGATCTTCTTCTTCCTCAAGTCAAACAGACGAAGCTCGGCAACCATCTCTTTATGGTGAAGGAAGTGTGGAAAAAACTGGTTAACCCATTCGCCTTTATATAGGCAGAGGAGAACACACCGAATCCCAACAAACTCCTAAAATTTTGTCGAGAAATCAGCCTCGCGGAACGAGTCAAACTTGACCGTTTCATGCTTCATTCAAAGTGTTTTAAATTACGAGGAATTTGAAAACTTTGAAGGGGGTCTTGTAGAAGCATAAAAAATATGCTGGGGAATCATACGCGTAAAACCCTCGACATGCAGGAAGCCCGCGTAAAATAGAGCTCCAGCATTGGGTGGCGTAAAACATGACTTCAGAGCCATCGGCGTACAACAGAGCTTCAACGTTAGTTCAGCGTAAAACATAGCTCCGGAATAACCCGTGTAATGCAGTAATTCTAGACTGCTTTAGCGTAAAAAGGTTGCTACATCGCCACTTTGGCGTAGAACTCGTTTGCTTTTAATGCAGCGGGAAGTTGTACGTAGAACTCTTCATATTTCTCGAATGAACCTGTCAGTTGAAGCAGTGAACCTGACTCCTGACAAAGAGTACTACATGGCGATCGAGAGGACGGCTGTTATGAAGATTCTGTACAAAGCCCTAAACTGTCATTTAGTGACACAATCCTTGATATAAGACGTCATTTGCGCATCCAAGGGATACGCTGCCTGTTTTATATAGGCAGAGGTGAGCTTTTACGCTCAGGAAGAGACGAAACCAACCGCCACGTCAAAAGTTGTTCTTCGTACAGAACTCGAGGCACATCTCTGTAGTTAATACGTGAGATGGGGGCAGATCTCTGCATTTAATGCACGAGATTTGATTCTACTTTTGAAGACTGAGAGGGCTATAATTAGGGCTAATACGTCCACATCACCATCCCCGCATATTACACCAACCCGGCTATTTTCAGCTATAGGAGCACGCTAAACGCTATCTCCTTGAAATACGCTGACTCGGGCTATATTTGCAAAGCATCAAGCTTTACACAGAACTTGACTTCTACGCCAACATGATAGCTACTTGGCTTCTACGCCAACATGACAGCTATTCGCTTCTATGCCAACTTGACAGCTACTTGGCTTCTACGCCAACATGATAGATACTGGGCTTCTACACCAACATGACACCTATTTTGGCTTCTACGCCAACTTGAAAACTATTCGGCTTCTACACCTACTTGGCTTTTACGCCATCAGAACAGCTATTTGGCTTTTACGCCAACGAGACAGTTATTTGGCTTTTATGCCAACAATCTCTATACGAGGGGCAGTTATCTATGTGGCTTGCATGCCGTGATCTTCGATGAGCGATTATACATATTACCTCATAATGGGACACGCATCACATGCCAATTCAAGAGATCATTCATATGTGGGAGCAGTTATCATAACTGTCGCGTAAAAGGTGCAGTTCTCTCCGCTGTTTGGTTTCTACGCCGACTGTAGCTGAACTCTATAAATAGAGACTTTAGTTCAAGGGTCGAAAGGTCGAAGAAAAAGGGGTGGAAAGTCGAAGATTTTTTAAGAAAAGAGAGTATATCCAGAGAGTATTTTGGCAACGAGAGTTCAATCCCTCCTATAGTCTTTGAAGCTTCTTTTTCGTCTTCTACAGCACTTCTTCGTCATCGTGTGGTCCAAGGAACAAAGTGATCGACCGCAGATCAGACTCTTATAGTAATATTTTCCCAGAATTAAATTTTTGTACTTACCATCCTCGTATAGGATTAATTGTACTTCTTTTTCTTGTTTGTAAACCAAAGAAAGGGTTTCATATAAACCTAGTTTAAATTTCTTTCGTTTATTATCAAACATCGGCATTCTGTAATACCTCATTCAGAGCAACACGAGTATCTTTGGAGAGTCGAAGAAGCTCAAATAGTGACAACTTCGCTGGAGTATTGGCCATTTGTGCCAAGATGTCAAAGTTTTAGGGCTTCTTCTGCCCCTGAGCTGTATCTTTGTGCAGTGGTTTGTCAAAGCAAGTTTCTTTCTGCTTGGACCTATCCGGTGTCGAAGGCTAGGATGGACCTGGATCATATATGGTAGGTGCGATGGTTGGGAGCACACCATCGTCAGAGGTGTCGTACTCATGTTGGTTCGCCAGGCCTGACTACGTTGTTCTTGCTATAGCTTCTTCGGGAGGGAGAGAAACCGTGTAACAAGACTTAGACTTCGTGCCCTTGGACTTGGTGGCGAAAGGTTCTGCTTACTGTATCAAGTCTGGAGCAAGATCTAGATGAATCCACATGAACTCCCTCCGTAATATGGTAAAAGTTATCAGCCCGACTGTTTGGTCATGAGCTAGTGGAATATTGATAACCTCTATTGTTGCCTTGGGGATCGAGATTACTGTCTTGGGTTTTCGTTGTCGGGAAGTTACCGAACTGGAGAGATACCAAGTTGGCGGCAACTGTTTTGTCATCAAAGTCCAAGGTAAGGGCCTTGGTATCGAGCAAATACTGGATGTACCTCTTTAGTGTGTAGCAATCCCACATCGCATGGTGGATGTATCGGTAGTAGTGGCAGTACTTTAGATTATTAAAATTAACTGCCTCATTAGGGCACTTGACGTCAGAGAGCCGAAGCTCGTTTTCCTTCATTAGCACGTCAAAGATTGCCATGACGTCATAATCTTCGAAACAATAAGTTTTCTTCGGTTTCAGAGCCTCTGTAGGCTTCTGTTCGGACTTCTTAGCAAGATTGGCGACAAGGACATGCTTCCCCTTGCCATCACGAATATTATTGTTGTTGTTGTGGTTGGTGTTATTATTGGACAAATATTTTCTCCTATCATCGGTGATGGGGATCTATATTCCCAAGAGTTGGGCGTCAGTCACCTTCTTTTCAGCGTCAATAGCATTTATGATGAACATCGTCCAGTCTTTAAACTGAGTATCGCCCATCTAGAGTCTAACTGCTGATAGTAGAGTCCTCTTACATGTGTCCATATAGACTCAGGATTTTCGGAAGATAATTTCAGCGTCACTTGCCTATATCGTTTGATGTATTCCAGTACACGCTCCTTTTTTGCATGATGTCCATCAGAGAGGACCTCATCATGTCATTTTCTCCATCATAAAATTGGGCCAGAAAAAGGCTTTTAAGGTCGTCAAATGATGAGTTGTAATTGTCTTGGAGACTGTTGAACCAGTCGAAGGCTACTCCAGACAATGTGCCGATAAAAAGCTTGGTGAGGGGAGAATTATTGTATGAAAGATGCCCTATCGCGGTCTTGAAGTAACTCATGTATTGACGGAGAGATATCTTTCTGTCAAATAGAGTGATGTTAAAGGGTTTATATTTGGACGGGTATGACACGTCTCTCAATTTGAGGGGATATAGTTGTCGTATCCCTAGCTCACGCAACGTGTCCCGATTTCCCATGGAGTCGAGGTGAGCCAAAAGTTTTCGTACTTCCCTTATTGCTTCCTGAGTTTCATCTACTGCAGAAGGAGAAGATGACCCGGGTAAGGTGTGATTATTTCCAGTGGGTGCAACGGTTGCGTTTGAGTCCCCGTTGGTCCCGAGATCCAGACTTGCCTGGCCTGAAACCCTCAGTGGTTGTGAGGCCATGTTTGCCTTGATCTACATAATTATCTGGGTTAAGGCATGCATTGACGCACACTATTGCATCATTGCCTCAAGGGTCTCGAGGTGCTATCGATCACTGGGCCCCTCATGATCATCCTCTGCTATGTATATTATTCTTACATGGGGAAAGATGGATGGGACAGTTGACGTCATACTTTTTGCCTTGGACTCTTGTAGTGAATAGTCCTTAGGAAAAGTCGACAGCATTGCTTCCTCTTCTGACTCGGTGGGAATACTACCCTCAGCATAGGATGTTGTGCCTTCTCGATAAGGGTAATTACTTGCCTCTGGTTCCTTGATGCGCTGGTTGAGAGTGAAGGATTGGATACGCTGGACTTTCGACCTCTCCTCGTGGAGGGGGACTTCCAAGTAGAGTAACATAAGATAAAGTACATCTCCTCCTCCTCTGGTGTTTGTACCTGCTCTCTGGAAAGCTGTCGGACGGGTGCTCTTGGTTGTAGTCGTTGGAATGTTGACCGCCTATCTGCAGGTACTACTACCTTGGCACAACAGCAGTTGATGACGATGTTGGCACGGTGATACCTTGGAGAGGATACCTCACATGTAGTAGATATTTTCCTAGTTAGGTGCTTGTGATTGATCACGTTGCGTAAGTCAAGTGAGGGATGATTCATCTTTACACCCTCGTTATAAGCACTGGTAGACCGAGCACATGGCTGTGTGGATGTTGCCTTTGCTTTCTGACCTGGGGTTCGTACAAGAACTTTTCCCGGGTCATTAATAGAAGACTTTCGAGAATGACCCTATTCGTTTACCGCTGCAGGCTGGACACATGGGTCAATTTTGTACAGCTTTCCATCAGGAGCATGCATAATAATTAGCGGTGCCTGCTGACGGTCTGCCGGATGAGCAGTCGCTTAAGCTTGGCGAGCTCGTACTGCCCTAGACTTCCTTGTTCTAGTACACATCGGTGCATAGTATAAAGAGTCCAAGTTTACATCTTCTACTTTCTCAAAATGGCATGTGGAATCATTGCCGCATGAGATTCGGTCGAAGACTGAACTTCTGTTGTCGTCGAGGCAGTATATAGCCTTCTGCATGCAGCTGGAGCCTGATGCCGCATGAGCCTTCTTATGCAGCCTTTATTGTGGTTGGATGGAACGTGCCTTAGCACTTGAACTCCTGGCATCAAATTATTTTTCTCGCTAGAGCTCAAATGTTGTGCACTTCCCTTGTTAGAAGAAGTTGTCGCATGAGTGGGGACGGCTCATGTAGACGCATGATGTGTGTTTTCTGCGGCAGGAAGAGACGGGGAGCGCATGCTTCACAGTTGGGCGAGGCACAGTGACTGTGGCTACCCATGTCCTGCGGGTCTTCTTAGGCTTTTCCAGCCTCGATGAAGCTCTGCCCTTAGAGAGCATTTCCTCAAAGGCTTGTAGGTCAAAGCGTACAACCAGCATCTTTTGGGTCAAACCCAGCTTTGACGCGTTGGACTACATCATGACCTTCTCATCAGAGGAGAAGGATGTCCCTAGCAGAGTCATCATCTTGTTCGCCATTAAAGTATAGTTTGGAAAAAAAAATTCTTAACAATAATAAAAAGTACAAAGAAATCCTAGATAGAAAATCTAAGTACAATATGACAATGGAGATCGAGTACTGTAGAGACTCCTTCATTGACGGTCCGACGAGGGAATGAGGATGCTCTCTTCTCTTTTATCTCTCTTGAACATGTATGCACGTACGTGGCCATCCTCTTCTGTGCGGTATGCTATATTTTCTATTTATAGTTATCCTGCTGAAGGGCTATAGGTGTCGCATATGCCTCTGTTTGGTGGCAGCATAGGGCTCCTTCAACAGAATACAGTTATAATTGTAGCCGCATACCACAGGCTTGCTGCCATGTGGCCTCGGTTGGGATATGTTGTTGATAAGATCTCGGGGTTATTTTTAACTCTGTTGTGTGCGTGACTCGGTCAGCTGGAACGTGGTCTACACTGATTGTGTAAGGATCCCTTCAGTTGCAACAAAAAGATTTTGCATAATATCTTGGCCGCATATGTGCTATCCTTTGGCCTTGGTCTTATGGACACTTTGGGCCCATGGCATTATGGCTGCATGCGAGCTCTCGTCTAGCCTTGGTCGAATGGACACTTTGGCCGCATGATGACGAGGCTGCATAGAATCATAGCCACATATGAGGGAACACATGGCATGGTACATCTGACGAAATAATTAATGTATTGATGTGACTTTTTGTTTTTTTATGAGCCGTCGTCTCTCTCACGATTCTCAAAGTGCTCTGGGTGATGAGTGGTATGTCAGAACTTCCGACAGGCATTGAATATCGTATTAGGGGATCTCATGCGGCCCCTTACTTCGTAGTTATTCAGGCCGCATAGGATCTTCTTATGCAGCTTTCAATTCCTTGGTTGTTCGGGCCGCATGGGCTCTGTGTGGCTCCTATGTGGCCTGCTTCCATTTTGAAGGGTCGTGAGCTCTATACGGCCTGCATAATTTTATCCTTCTACATGGACATCAATGTTGGACAAATGATAATGTCTTAAAAAGGAATATACTTCGGAAAAGTATTTTGTATCGAAGGGATATTCAAACTTTAACTTGTAACGCCTGCTAAGATGATATATGCAGTCTTTACTTCTGGTTATTCTCTTGAGTTATGGAATAATAGACTAGGACATGTTCATTGTAAAAGAATAAACAAAATGTCTAGTCTATGGCTTATCTCCAAATGTGGGGGTAAGGAGGTGGAGAAGTGTGAGGTTTGTGCGTAGACAAAGATCACAAGAAAACCATTCAAGCGGGTTAACCGAAGCACATATCTTCTGGAGTTGGTATACTCTGATATCTGTGACTTCAAACAATTCTTCACAAAGGCCAAGATGAAGTATATTATTACATTCATCGACTACTACTCAAAGTATACGTTCTTCTATCTACTCAAGTCAAAAGACGAAGCATTCGAGAAGTTCAAGGAGTTCAGGGCTGAGACTGAACGTCAAACAGGACAACAACTGAAGAGACTCAGAAATGATCGAGGCAGAGAGTATAGGTCTATTGAATTCGCATTATTCTGCAAAGAACATAGAATTGTCAATGAGATAACTACTCTGTATTCTCCTCAATCGAATGGAGTAGTTGAAAGGAAGAACAAGACGTTAATAGAGATGATGAACTCAATGTTGTTGACTGCGGGTCTTCCAAACTGCTTCTGGGAAGAAGCTGCGCTATCGGCTACGTTTATTCTAAACAGAGTACCGTACGCAACATACGATGTCACTCCCCATAAACTCTGGTTCAAAGTTAGACCAAACTTAAATATCATTCGAGTGAGGGGGCGTCTGGCGTATGTGAAGCTTCCAGACTTGAAGATTCATAAGCTGGGTACGATGACTACTAAGACAATCTTCCTGGGTTATGCTTAGAAGAGTGATGCTCGGAGGTTTCTTGATATTGAATCAAATTATATCATCGAATCTCACGACGCAGAATTTTTTGAAAGATAAATTTATAAGACACAAGAACATTATTATCGCGGATATTTCAGAGAATAGTGTTGGTACATAGGAGTCTAATGCTTCCAATAAAGATATGGTCCAAAAAGGAATTGTTATTCTAGAGACAACGTTCGAACCAAGCTCGCATAACCGGCGTCTAAACGGCTAAGGAGACAGAAGGACTTCGGAGATAATTTTGTCACCTATTATATAGAAGAAGGTCCGCTTACCTATGATGAGGCAAAGAAAACTAGAGACGCTATCTTCTGGAGGGAGGCTATTAATGATGAGTATGACTCAATCACCTCCAACAATACTTGGGTGTTGGTCGATCTGCCTAAAGGAGCAAAACCAATCGGATATAAATGGATCTTCAAGAAGAAGATGAAGGCCTATGGAACTTTTGACAAGTTCATGGCAAGGCTGGTAGTCAAAGGGTTTTCTCATAAGCAGGAGTTTGACTACTTCGACACATATGCTCTAGTAGCATGGATGACGAACATCAGGATGTTGATTGCTTCGAGTGCAATTCATAAGCTAGTTATTCATCAGATGGATGTTAAATTGCATTCATGAATGGAGATTTGACCGAAGAGATTTATATGCAACAGCCAGAAGGATTTGTCGTCAAAGGGCTTGAAGACAAACTCTACAAGTTGGTAAAATTATTATACTATATTAAGAAAGCTTCTAAGATGTGGCATAAAAAGTTTGACAAAGTCATAAGATCAAATGGCTACAGGGTCAGTGAGACAGACAAGTATATTTATACAAAGTTTGCTGACGGGAGAGGAGTTATCGTTTGTCTGTACGTGGACGACTTGTTGATACTGGGTATGGATCTAACACGTGTCAATAAGACAAAGAAGTTCCTCTCATCCAAGTTAAGTATGAAGGACTTAGGAGAAGCTGATGTTATTGTCAAGCCCCAGTCCCAAAATACGTAGGACTAGGAGTATGTAATACGCCCAGCCGTATGTATATGAACTCCAATACATGGAAACCATATACACACGTACGCTGTTTATGAATATCCAATCCCCCAGTGGTAATATACTGTCATAACAAGTCACATGTAATCTAGATCTCATCCACAGCACAAATAATCAGTAGGAAATAAAGAGCTGAATAATAACTGGATATCCAAAAGGAGTATCAAACCTGATAGTTGGGTGGAAACAAATCCACTACAAAATGACTATCTAGAGGTAGCAAAAGATCTCTAAACAGTGGTAAATAAATTACAGATACTCCGAGGGTAAGATCTCCTCAGTCTGGTAAGTAGCATCAGGTCCAGGACCGTACTCCTGTAGGTAATCCTGCTCGTCCATATCTGGAAAGGGACCAGGTCCTCAGAGGGACGTAACAAGATACATATAAACATGCCAATAAAGTACTGAAAATAAAAATATCCACTGGCTCGCCTAACCGTCTAAGTGTATGCAATTTGAGAACAACTTTCCAACAAGTGGGCTATATGGATAAAAATATAGGATTGGCGTGACCCTCTCGGAGAATCAGGGGCCTCAAAGCATGTCGTCTTTTGAACGGCAGAGGCCGCCAGTAATATATATAGTGGTCATCATCACCCGTTTTTTCGGTGGAGAATCCGGGCATACAGGAGAAAAAGTATAAAGGAGCCCAAACGGCTTACTTGTTGTTCTCCATGTGGCACCCCGTTTCCCCTATTCGGGAAGCGCGGCTAAGAAATACAAGATGGAATCGTTCGATCGGGATAGATTGAAATAAGAACTCGTCCTCATTATGGATTTGTTTCTTAGGAATCGATTTCCATATTCAGTGGACCGTGCCCCCGGGATCGACTTAGCAGCAGAGTCAGGAGGGATCTCAACGCTGTTATCTTTTGTTGCCTCAGATTTCGATGTCGTTTGTTGCTTTCGTGCTTTGATTTAGTTTTGGATTTGCTTGGGTTTTCTTGAACGGATTCGATGATTTCATTATTTTCGTTCATTGAATTGCACTTCAATTCCGAGATTGGATAGAGTAGAAGGAGTATTGATCGAGCTGTTCGTGCAATACAGGTAAACGAGCAGTAGGCGGCTTGCGAGCGGAGTCGTGGAGTGCCTCTTTCCTTCTCCTTTCCTTCCAACTAAGTGAATGGCTACCATCCCGATTAGCTAGCCCTGCTTCCAAGTCTTCACACCTAAAATCTTGCATTCTTCTTTGCCCCGATCAAACGATACCAAGTAATAACTAAAAGATACCAAGATAAAATGGGATAGACTTGAATTGTATTGCTTGTCAATTAAACTTGTGAACGGTTATATCTTTGCATGCTTGTTCGTTCAGAATGTTAGTCATATGCATAGATACAAGTTTGAATGTATACTTCTCCTTTATATTGTCCAAATGCATGAATTGAACGTAGATGCAATATAAAATGAATCATGCAATACTGCTTGTCTTGAACTCATGTAGCCTCAGGGCGAATAACGTAGCCTCCGGGCGAATGATTGTTAATATTCGATCACGGACAACTTGTGCACAAGGTATAGTTCTGCGGACAGTCGTTGGGGCACTGGCACCGATCCGATATGGGCGGAACTCGTGTGTAGTCATCGTGTACGGGACAGGATAGTTGCAGCGCATGGTGTACTCTCGTAGCTTGCTATCCTTGTCCTCAGCTACGTCCATTATGGCAATCATGCCAGTGAACCTCGTGTATATTTAAACCTGTTGCAAATTAACTTGTGTCTTCGTGGCAGGGAAGGCATGGTAAGTATTGTGCAGGTTGTTCAGACGGGCAGGTAAAATCCACCGAACGGTGGCAAGTTCATTTTAGTAAATTCTATATGCTGCTTACTTGTAAATAAACTAAGGCAAGATAGAAACCCATAAAATATGCATGCTTCATTAAAATAACGTGTTGATTGGTATAGTTCGGTTAGCTCGCCTTCACTAGTGTTCGGTTAGCTCGCCTTCACTAGTATGTTTTGACATACTGACCCTCGTTGAAACAGGTTCTCCGCACCAAGGCGAACCGAGCGAGGAGCCAAAGTCGTCTTCCCAATCCAGTCCAGCTGTTGGCGCATCCTGATCGCGCCGCATTTTGAAGTACTTGAAGAAAGGAGCTTGCAACTCTTCATACACAATGCAGCTCCATGGCAAAGCTGTCCTCCAGCCCGGAGGTCTATACATTTTGAAGTTTAGTAAAGGGATATAATGTACAGGACTGCTATCTCATTTTGAGTCAACACTTTTGTAAGCCCGTGCGGCATATTAGCTGACTCGTTCAAGAGTTTGTAATAGATGTTCATTATCAATAAAGAGAACTTTTCCATGTTTCAAATCTGTGTTTCAATTTATCTGCGTACTCTGAATATGTGCTTGTTATGCAAAATACTTTAGCCTTGTACGGACGCAACACCAGGCCCGCACGGCATTACGATTCGGGGGATGCCCCAACGATTCTACGGAATCGGGTCGTGACATAGTGGTATCAGAGCACAGATTCAAGTTCCTTAGACTCTCGCACTGGAAAAGTTCCTTTAACGATCAAATTCTTATGCGAACTCTTGAACTCGCTAGGCCAAAATAAGATACGTTCATGCAATAAGTCCATAATACATTATGATCCTAATGTAATTTACCTCCTTTTGAAGGAATGGCACCAGCGCAATCTGCAGCGCTAGCACCGGACGAAACGCAAGGCCAAGAAAGTAGTTCGGGCACTTCGGGTAGTTCTCGGAGCCAGCGGAGCATATCTCAAGTCGATCCGCTTGAGCGGATAATACAAATGTTAGAAGCACAACGATAAAGAGATGATGCTCGCCAAGCCAAGTTCGAAAGCAATCTAGAGGCCCGATTCTCAGTCCAACAGAAGCAGGTAGATGCCCTGCAATAGATCGTTCAGACTTTGGCTTCCAACCATTCCGCTGCAATAACAACGACTCCGGTGGAACAGCCCGTGCTTGAAGTCGAGATGCCGCAAATTCCAAGGCCGAGGGACGTGACTGCCTTCGACTTTGGCCACTTCAAGAAAGACTACAACACCCCATTCAACGGGACTGAGGACCCAATCGTTGGTCTAGATTGGCTGGCCAAACTTGAAGACCACTTCGCTCTGCTAGAGGTCCCCGAAAAGAAGCGCATCGCCTGCGCGCAGCTACAGCTCCACCTCAATGCGCACGATTGGTAGGACGTGCATCGACGATCTCTTCTATTTAATCACGGAGAGGAGGCGATCTCGTGGATGACTTTTCGTGCCACGTTTGAAGAGGAGTTTATACCCCCTCTATTACAATGTCAAATGGAGAACGAGTTCGTACAACTGAGGCAAGGCAGCATGACAGTTAAACAGTATTCTGCCGAATTCAACCGACTCTCCAAATTTGCTAGGGCCTATTTACCTGATACAGCGAGTCGAGCTAGAAGGTTTGAAGGTGGTTTGTGCCCTGCCATCCATGTGCACGTGGTCGTTCATCAGTACGGGACAATGCGTGAAGTCATGAATCACGCTCTATCTCTTGAACCGCTGTATCCTCACGTTTCTGCCGGCGCTGTGCATACCTACAATCACAAATGTCAAAGCAACGAGAGAGGAAACAACGCTGCAAAGCGTCACAATGACGGCGGGAAGCAAAAAGCAAATTCAAACCAGACATGTAACTCCTGCAGGCGGTCAGGTCACGCGGCCGATAAATGTCGCAGAAGGCTTGGGTTATGCTTAGTATGCGGTGAGCCATACCATAAGATAAATGAGTGTCCACGCTCGACTCATCGCCGCCCCCAAAAAAATAATCCCTAACGGTAGGTTCTTTTCCTAAGTTTCAGGACGAAACTTCCAATTAGTTGGGTAGGATGTGGTGCCCCGTCTCCCCTATTCGGGAAGCACGGCTAAGAAATACAAGATGGTATCGTTCGATCGGGATAGATTAAAATAAGAACTCGTCCTCGTTATGGATTTGTTTCTTCGGAATAAATTCTCATATTCAGTGGACCGTGCCCCGGGGATCGACTTAGCGGCAGAGTCAGGAGGGACCTCTCCGCTGTTATCTTTTGTTGCCTCGGATTTCGATGTCGCTTGTTGCTTTCATGCTTTAAGTTGGTTTTGGATTTGCTTGGGTTTTCTTGAACGGATTCGATAATTTCATTATTTTCGTTCATTGAATTGTACTTCAATTCCAAGATTGGATAGAGTGGAAGGAGTATTGATCGAGCTATTCGTGCAATGCAGGTGAACGAGCAGTAGGCGACTTGCGAGCGGAGTTGTAAAGCGCCTCTTTCCTTCTCCTTTTCTTCTAACTAAGTGAGTGGCTACCATCCCGATTAGCTAGCCCTGCTTCCAAGTCTTCACACCTAAAATCTTGTATTCTTCTTTGCCCTGATCAAACGATACCAAGTAATAACTAAAAGATACCAAGATAAAATGGGATAGACTTGAATTGTATTGCTTGTCAATTGAACTTGTGAACGATTATATCTTTGCATGCTTGTTCGTTCGAAATGTTCATCATATGCATAGATACAAGTTTGAATGTATACTTCTCCTTTATATTATCCAAATGCATGAATTGAACGTAGATGCAATATAAAATAAATCATGCAATACTGCTTGTCTTAAACTCATGTAGCCTCAGGGCGAATAACGTAGCCTCCGGGCGAACGATTGTTAATGTTCGATCACGGACAACTTGTGCACAAGGTATAGTTCTGCGGACGGTCGCTGGGGCACTGGCACCGATCCAATCCGGGCAAAACTCATGTGTAGTTGTCGTATACGGGACAGGGTAGCTTGCAGCGCATCGTGTACTCTCGTAGCTTGCTATCCTTGTCCTCGGCTACGTCCATTATGGCAATCATGCCAGTGATCCTCGTGTATATTTAAACTTGTTGCAAACTAACTTGTGTCTTCCTGGCAGGGAAGGCATGGTAAGTCTTGTGCAGGTAGTTCAGACGGACAGGTAAAATCCACCGAACGGTGGCAAATTTATTTCAGTAAATTCTATATGTTGCTTACTTGTAAATGAACTAAGGCAAGATAGAAACCCACAAAATATGCATGCTTCATTAAAACAATGTGTTGATTGGTATAGTTCGGTTAGCTCGCCTTCACCAGTATGTTTTAACATACTGACCCTCGTTGAAACAGGTTCTCCGCACCAAGGCGAACCGAACGAGGAGCCGAAGTCGTCTTCCCGATCTAGTCCAGCTGTTGGCGCATCCTGATCGCGCCGCATTTTGAAGTACTTGAAGAAAGGAGCTTGCAACTCTTCATACACAATGCAGCTCCATGGCAAAGCTGTCCTCCAGCCCGGAGGTCTATACATTTTGAAGTTTAGTAAAGGGATGGAATATACAGGACTGCTATCTCATTTTGAGTCAACACTTTTGTAAGCCCGTGCGGCATATTAGCTGACTCGTTCAAGAGTTTATAACAGATGTTCATTATCAATAAAGAGAACTTTTCCATGTTTCAAATATGTGTTTTAATTTATCTGCGTACCCTGAATATGTGCTCGTTATGCAAAATACTTTAGTCTTGTGCGGGAGCAACCCCAGGCCCGTATGGCATCACAATTCGGGGGATGCCCCAACGATTCTACGGAATCGGGTTGTGACACTCCCTACCCCATGCTCTAAGCATGTCATATCTATGACACGATCAACCTCTAATAACTGCCAGGTCTACTAGCATACGAAGTTTCTATCAGCAGTTATCCCTAATACACGGCTCATACATACAGGCGGCCAACCCAATACGTAGTCCAGGATCTATATGAGACTCACATCTCGTATAAAACTGTGTCACGGCCAATGAACCAAATAATGCTCTATAATACGGGGGTAGTCTCATAAATAAGGTCCAATGCAATTTGCATAAATAAAACAGAATCATGCATCATTTGGAATGTAAATAATAGTACTGTGGCAAGGTATACTTGTCGAGCAAAGTTTTCGTAGCACAAGCTTCCACAATAGTGTTAGGTTTGAAAAGTGGGGGTTTTGGTTTGGGGTATATTGCATGGATATATATAGAGAATAAGAGGCGGTGGGGAAACTTAGTGTTTAAGAAACTACTACTGCTGTTTCTTTCTTCTCATTGGTTTAGGTTTCGGTTGAGGAGTTTTTTTAAGGATTGGTGGAATGAGAAACTTACACGTGTGGCAAAGCAAAGCAAAGTTGGGTTTTGCTTCTGCTGCTGATATTTTCTTCTCCTAATGGTGTATGGTTTGGGTTTTACGCGTGGTGAAAGGAAGAGTTTACGCGGGATAAAATAAGCGGTGGTTTTGATTCTACTGCTGCTGCGGTTTACGCGCGGAGGAGTATACGCGATGTGGTGAGTAGTTTTGCTGTTGACTGTTTTACGCGGGGTGAACTGCTGCTGTTATTTCCTTAATTTACGCACGGGAAAATATACGCGGGGTGATGAGCTGCTACTGATTAGCTCTTTACTTTACGCGGGAGGGGTAGTTTAATGGTTTTGTGGGTTTTGGGTTTGATCCAATAGGAATTTCTATTTTCTCTGTTTAGATCATAATTACTAATAATACAGAATTAGTAATAATATAGAATACGATTTTCAGAATTAGGGTTCTTACATTCTACCCAACTTATAAAAATTTTGTCCTCGAAATTAAAACTAAGTCATGGTAGAAAGTCAAAATATTTTTTTTGTAAGAGATAATTTAACAAGTAAATTTATACCTTGGTCAATGAATAGGTTCGAAAAACGTTGGCGCATGTCGTCCTCACGCACCCAAGTAGATTCTCTTGTTGTGCCATGCTTCCATGTCACGCGGACCAAGGGAATAGACTGGTTTCTCAATACTTTCTCTTGACGATCGAGAATTCCCACAGGTTGCTCTTGATATGACAAGCTGGGCCCAATGGTGATCTCTGAGTGGTTAAGAACATAACTACTATCTACCACATATCGCCTAAGCTGCGGCACATGGAATACGTCATGTACTCCCTCAAGTGAAGGTGGTAGTGCAAGTCGATATGCTACTTCTCCCACTCTCTCTAGCACGTCAAATGGTCTAATATACCTTGGACTCAACTTGCCACGTCCTCCGAATCGAATAGTGCCTCTGGTAGGTGATATCCTTAAGAAGACATGATCACCCTCTTTAAACTCCAAGGGACGACGATGAAGGTCTGCCCATTGTTTCTGCCTGTCTTGCGCTACTCGCAAGTGTCCTTGTATCTTTTTAACTGTCTCTACGGTGTTGATTACTAACTCTGGTCCCAGAATCTGACGTTCTCCTACGTCACTCCAACACACAGGAGACCTACACTTTCTTCCATATAATGCTTCAAATGGAGCCATCTGGATACTTGCTTGATAGCTATTGTTGTCAGAAAACTCCACAAGGTGTAGGTGGTCCTCCCATGATCCTCCAAAGTTTAACATATAAGCTCTCAACATATCTTCTAATGTCTGAATAGTACGTTCTGACTGTCCATCTGTTTGTGGGTGATAAGATGTACTAAACTTTAGACGAGTTCCAAGACTTTCTTGCATGCTCCTCCAAAAGTGTGATGTAAAACGTGAATCCCTGTCTGATACAATGCTTACTGGTACGCCATAAAATCTCACGATCTGTCTCATATATAAGTCAGCCAAAGCTTATGTAGATTAGCCAACTCTAAAAGGCAAGAAATGGGCTGACTTGGTGAGTCGGTCCACTATTACCCATACTGCATCTCCTCCACTTGGACTTTTGGGAAAATCCGTGACGAAGTCCATAGTGATGTGTTACCACTTCCACTCTGGAATCTGGAGGGGTTGCAATAACCCTGTTGTTCTCTGGTGCTCCGCCTTTACTTGTTGACATATTAAACATTTAGCTACAAAGCGAGCTATCTCTCTTTTCATTCCATGCCACCAAAAGTGTTGTCGTAAATCATGATACATCTTGGCGCCTCCAGGATAAATAGAATATATTGAACTATGAGCTTCTGTCATCAGCTCCTGTCGAATTTCTCCATTAGGAACATATAGACGATTACCATATCGTAATATCCCGTCATCATGGATGTGCAATCCTGTTTGTTCTTCGGCCTCTGCCTTTTCTTTTAATCTTCTGAATCTGGCATCTGTAGGCAATGCTGCCTTGATTCTCTCTACTAGTGATGATTGTATTTGCAAGTTGGCTAGTGTTCCGTCTGCTCCAGGTAATATCACTTCAATGCCAAGACGTTGCAAGTCCTTCAATAATTCTCTCTGTGTCGTCAAGAAGTATACTGTTGGCTTCCGGCTTAATGCGTCTGCTACAACGTTAGCCTTGCTTGGGTAATAATGTAGCTCTATCTCAAAATCTTTCATCAACTTGAGCCATCGACGTTGCCTCATATTTAACTCCTTCTGTGTGAAGACATACTTGAGACTTTTGTGGTCTGTATATATTTCCACTCGTTCCCCATATAAGTAATGTCTCCATAACTTTAGAGCAAATACAACTGCTGCAAGTTCCAAGTCATGAGTTGGATAATTCTTCTCATGTACTCTTAATTGCCTAGATGCATATGCAATCACCTTGCCATGCTGCATCAATACGCATCCCAAACCTTTTCCTGATACGTCACTGTAGATCACATAGCCTCCTGATCTTGATAGGATAGTCAATATTGGTGCTGAAGTCAGTCAATTCTTTAACTCCTCAAAAGTGGCTTGACACTCGTTGGCCCATATAAACTCTTGATCTTTGCAAGTCAACCGAGTCATAGGTGTTGCTATCCTTGAGAAGTTTTCTATGAACCTTCGGTAATATCCCGCAAGTCCAAGAAAACTTCTCACTTCTGCTGCTGATTTAGGAACAGGCCAGGTCTCGACTGCCGAGATCTTTCCTGGATCAACAGAAATACCATCTCCTATAACAACATATCCAAGAAATGAGACTTTGTTCAAGAAGAACTCATATTTACTGAGCTTTGCATATAACTGCTCTCTCCTTAAGGTCTCTAGCACAATCCGAAGGTGCTTCTCGTGCTCCTCGTGGCTCTTTGAATAGATAAGTATATCATCTATGAAGACAATCATGAACTGGTCCAAATACTGATGGAAGACTCGATTCATTAAGTCCATAAAGATAGCTGGAGCATTGGTCAATCCAAATGGCATGACCAAAAACTCGTAGTGCCCATATCTTGTCCGGAATACGGTCTTCTGGATGTCCTCCTTCCGTACCTTCACCTGGTGATATCCCGATCTCAAATCTATCTTCGAGAACATCTTGGCTCCACTAAGCTGATCAAATAGGTCATCAATGCGTGGTAATGGATATTTATTCTTCACTGTCACTGTATTTAAGGCTTTATAGTCAATACAAATACGTACTGACCCATCTTTCTTTGGTATAAATAACACTGGTGCTCCCCAGGGTGATGCACTTGGTCGGATGAAACATTTCTCTTCTAGTTCTTTTAATTGTGTCTTCAGTTCATCCATCTCCTTCTTTGCCAGTCTATAAACATGTGATGCTATGGGTGCTGCTCCCGGTGTCAATTCAATCGAGAATTCTATGTCTCTATCTGGGGGTAGTCCTAGTAATTCTTCTGGAAAGACGTCTGGGAATTCTGAAATAATAGGATGATAGACAACATCATTCATCGTGAGTTGCATACCATCAAGGATTTCTGTGGATCCTCGTGCAAATTCTAGTTAAGGCTGACCTAGTACTTTAAAAAGAATGCTTCCTCCAAAGCAATCGAAGAAAGCGTGGTACTTGCTTAGCCAGTCCATTCTAAGCACAATATCAAAAGTTGGCATAGGAAGGACTAAGAGTCGGGCGTTCATCTCTCTGCCATGTATCACTATAGGACAAGATCTACAAACTCTACTAATAGGTACAACTCCTCCCCCGGTAAGAATTCTAATACAACTAGGTAAAGGTGTGGAGACAATGTTGTGTTTGGCAATAAAACTAGATGATATGAATGAATGGGTGGCTCCCGTATCAAACAATGTCACAGCAGGAAAAGTAAAAGCAAGAGTGATACCTGCTATGACATTAATCTCCTGATTCATGTCATCCACTTCTATTACAAAAGCTTGTCCGTTCCTCTGTGTTTGTCCCTGTCTAGCCCTTGTGAATTGATCCTCCTGAGTAGGTAGCGGTGGTCCTCGCTGAAATCCCCCTACTGTTGGAGGTCGAGGTGCTCCTGGTCTCATCATTTGTTGAGCTGGCTTGGGTGCTGGAAGTGCTAGCCTCTGTGCTGGCGGTGGAAGTGTAAACCCCCTCACCCAAAATAGATATTTTGTGTGTATTTTATACTATTATATTTATTATAGATATTAAATTACTTTAGAGTATTCTCTTAGTTAATTAGAAAATAAATTTTTTTTGTATATTTACTTATGTAAATATTTATTTAGAATCATTTTTAGGCTGTTTTAGATTTTTGGAGATTTTTTCTATAATTTTTATGTAATTAAAACATAGGAAACCTAAATTTCTAGGACTTCCATAATTTACTATGAGACCATACTTGCATATTGTCCCTACCAAATATTTATTTTAGGTTAAAATATTTAATTATATTTTTCTGTAATTTATTTAGAATTTTAATAAAATTTATTTATATTTTTGAAATTATTTAGGATTTATTTGGATATATATAATCTTAATATTAGATATATGCTAATTTAGTGTTAAGAGATATTAATAAGATTATATATAAATTATTTGTATTATCTTTAATTTTATTTAAGATTATAAATTATTGAGATAAACTATAACTCTATTTTAAATTAATTCAAATCCTGAGCCTACTAGGAAAGCAACTTCATGCATATCCTATCCTTATTTAAACTGATCATAATCATATCCAAATTAACCAATCCTAGTCGTATTCAATTAAGTAGTATCCACCATTATAAATACCTCATCCTTCATATTTTTTATTCCCCAAAAGCCTCTCTTTTCGTCCAAAAAGAGTCAAAATTCGTCATAAATTCAGCCTCATTTTCTAGTAGTTATGACGACTTAAAAAGACGATATCTCCTATCTCCGGACTCCAAACGTGCTCCAAACGTGCTCCAATTTTTTTTGTTAGAACAATATCAAGGTTAGTTTTCTGATTATATAAATTATTTTAATAATTTATAAACCTATTTTTCTAAAAAAATTCTAAAAGTGCCAGTTGTCCGAAATAAGACGCGTTTTCGTAATTTTGAGATTTTGGGAGATCCCGAACTCAGAATTACGAGCCGTTTGAAGTTTTGAAAATCCAACATGATAAAATTTCATAAAATTATTTTTAAAGAATTTAATATGCAAGTTTAATCTACTGTAAAATTTGTGCAACGTAGACGTAAGTAGGAAACCACCGAAAACTTTCATCTGTGCGCCCTTGTGGCCATAACTCTTTACCGACTTGTAATTTTATGAAACCGTCGATTCCGATGTTCATGTAGCATTGAAATCTATAGGATTTTACACACAAATCTAGGATTTGAGTTGGTTGACTTTTTGGTCAACCGATTGCCTAGATTTGCGTGCCACGGATCACAAATCCGTAAAGTTGACTTTCTTTGGACCAAAATTAGGGTTTAACAAAAAAATTAGATTATAATAAGATTAAAATACTATTTTAGATTATTTTATTCAGAATTAAAATAAATTAAAATGGAGGAACCTATTTACCCACTTTTGTAACCTAACTTGTTTAATTTATGTGACGGGTAGATCGGACGACGCCTTGAGTTGGGACTTCATTCTTTTTCAGACCAGGCAAGATACATTGCCAAATTGCTTACAGTATTTTGCATGCTTATTATATTTCTGTATATTTATTACATTTCTGTATATTCATTGCATGTGTAGTTTTTTTCAGTCATTACTATATATTATATATGTTTACACACACATGACACTTAGTATCATGAGAGGACAATCAGTAGGCATATGGGCTTTAACCACTCTGGTGAACTGTAGTAACTAGCATGCACTATGGTAGTCGTGTCCAGTGGTCGCTACCCCCGCGGTATGTCGATTGATGGAGTCACGAGGGTCGCTACCCCCGCGGTATGTCGGCTGATGATATTCTAGACGGGTGTGTGAGTTGTGAGGATTAGATCGAGTAGCCTACACTTGCCCATACGTCAAAAAGTTATCATCATTTGTATTCATATAGATTGTCTTGTACAGCGTACTTACATATTTTTAAACATTATGCATGTTTACTGTATTCAAATTGGCTTGCTTCTATGTATCTTATTACGTCCCTCTGAGGACCTGGTCCCTTTCCAGGTGTAGATGTTCATAACTTTTCGCAGGAGCACGGATCAGGACTTACCACTTATCTCTTCCGAGGAGGTCTTACCTTCGGAGCATCAATGATTATCTCTAGTGATGGACAGCTTTGCTGATACACTTTTATCATCATCTTATTTATATCGGTGATCTATCCCTCTCCCTCATTTTAGTATTGTTATAGTCATTGGTAATGGATTTGTCTCCATCCGACTATTAGTTTTGGATTATTCAGACTCATTATTCTAGTTTAGTTATTTCTTTTTTGTGACTTATTGTGTGGATAAGATTTAGTATATTTGTGACTTGTGACAATATATATACCACATGTGAGTTATTATTCATATTACAGCGTACGTATGTATTATGGTATCCATATATTGGAGTTGTCATATACATACGGCTGGCATGCTTATTCATAGTCCTACGTATTTTGGGACTGGGGCGTGACAGGAAGTGTCGATGCTTGTTGCATAGGACAGTCTTTTAATATATGCTGTCCGGAACCACATCTCATATATTGTCCCAAACGGACCCGACAGTCCCTTGAGATGTGCCCGCGTCTCCCACAATAATTGTATTGTGGTTTCTCTGGGATCTGGTATGGTCCTGCTCTGTGTTGGTACTGCTCTTGCTGAGCTAAAGGACGTCTGATAGGTCCTCCTTGTTGTGTCCTTGTCGATCCTTGTTGTGTCTTTAGTTGACCTCCCTTTCCTTTGCTGATAGTTTCTTGCAATATGGCTTCTGTCAGTAACTCGGCATAAGAGATCCGGGACTGGGACCTAGTGGAGTGTTGGAGCTCCTGAGTCAGTCCACGATAAAATTTCTTGGCTTTGGCCAAGTCATCTGGTATCAAGGCAGCGCCATATTTACTGAGGCGGCTAAACTCAGCATCGTACTCGTCCACTGTTCGGTTTTCCTGCTCCAGGTGGAGAACCTGGTCGTACAATGTATCTCTGATGGTGTCCGAAAAGTACTTCCTTTCAAAGCACTCCAGGAATTGCTCCCATGTCTGGTAAGTACCCAGCTGGCGCTCCATGGATTCCCACCAGTGATGAGCATTACCATCTAGAAGCGTCCTTACACCTGTCATCCACAGCTCTGTAGGTAGCTGTGATGCTTCTAATAACTTCCGAGTGTGGGTGATCCAGTTAGTAGTTTCTTCTGGGCTCTCAATGCCTTTGTACGGCCTTGGACCCATCTGTACAAAGTCTTTTACTGAACCAACTCTAGCTCGAGGTACTGGAGCTAGTGCTTGAGCTGGCATAGTAGTCTTTGCAGCCATCCTTTCAAGTGCTGCTAGGAACTCTTGTCTCTGTTCTGCTGCTTGCTATCTCTGTTCTGCAGCTAGTGTGGCGGCCTATTGTTGCTGTTCCTTCATTATCATCTGGAAGAATTGGAACAGTTGAGCCTGACCATCCTACGGTGTTGATGAGGCTGGGAGGTTCCCATTTGGTGGAACAAAAAAGTCAGATGGAACTAGATTGTGAATCTGTCCATCTGGTCCTAAAATTCTAGGATTCGTTGAGGTCCTTTCTTGAGTCTGACCATTGACTCCAGGAGTTGTGTCACCATCGGTGACAGTACATCCCTTCTGCATATCCATCTCTCTGTAGGTGATGTACACAACGTTTAGAAGAAGTACAGGGATCAAACAGAAATATAAATTTGTCGGCGTAAAACATGGGTTCAGAAATATCCGTATAAAGCAGAGATTTTAAACTGTCAGCGTAGAGTAAGATTTCAGAGTTGCCTGCGTAAAGCAGAGATTGTTATGAAGTTAGCGAAAAATAGAGCTTTTTAAAAAAAGTCTGCATAAAAGATATGCTGCGTAAAATCTGCCTGTAAAGTCTTGTTATACTTTCTGCGTAAAGCTTGCGTGAAAGGTTTGTGCGTAAGGTCTAGCATTCGTTGCAGCGTAAAGTTATTTTCGAGAAACTTTTTGTATTTCCTCGGATGAATTTGTCAGTCAAATTAGTGATCCTGACATCTGACAAAAGTACTGCACGATGATCGAGAGGACGGCTGTGATGATGATTTTGCACAGGGATCCAGGTTTGTCGTTTAGCGATATATTTAATACAAAGTCGTTTATATGCTTCCAATAAGGAAGAAAGGTTTAAGGCTTCTGAATACGCTATCTACAGGAATGAGTTTTACGCTCAAGGTAAAACAAAATCAGATGCTAAGTCAAAAGCTTTTTCTGCACAGGGCTCGAGGTATATCTCTGCATTTAATGCACGAGATTTGGTTCTTAATTGGTCATGATTGGGAAAGCTAAGACCGTGCCAAATACGCTCATATCACTATCCTTATACTGTACTCCTGATTGGTTATTCTACGTTGGTTATCTATTTTTCAGGAATCATTAAGTTTTACGCAGGGACAGTTATCTACGTGATTTGTATAACGTGTTATACGCAGATTTAGAAAGACTAAGGGAACATAGTTTAGCAGTTGTTTATAATTGTAGCGTAACGTTGTCATAACTACAGCGTAAAATAGAAAATCTTCTGTAGCTTAAGTAGGTAATTGTCACGCCCCAGTCCCAAAATACGTAGGACTAGGAACACGTAAGCATGCCACTTGCATGGATATGGCAACTCCAATATAAGGAAACCAAAATCCACACGTACGCTGTAATATGAAAATCAATCCACAAGTGGTATAAACATATGTCACAAGTCACAAGGTATAATCTAAATCTTATCCACAGAAAATCAATATGAATGAATAATCAGCATCTATATAACTAGATCTCAATGTAAGTATCTAAGGATGATAGTTGGATGGAAACAAATCCACTACCAACTCGAATGGAAAAGTATAACACAATAAATACAATATAGGAATACCAGCTAACAATCATGGGGCTCGGAGAGAAGACATCTACTAAACATATATAACCATCCAAATCTGCACTCCTGCAAATACTCAAGAATAGATACACCTGGCAGGGGACCAGGTCCTCAGAGGGACGTAACAAGATACAGAAAAGCAAGCCAATTTGAATATAGTAAACATGCATATTATTTGAAGATAAATAAGTACGCTGTACAAGACAATCTATATGAATGCAAATGAGGACAACTTTTTGACGTATGGGCAAGGGTAGGCTACTCGATCTACCTCACAACTCACACACACGTCAATGGACATCAGAAATTGACATACCGCGGGGGTAGCGACCAGCGAGACTCCAGAAATTGACATACCGCGAGGGTAGCGACCAGCGCGACACACGCCCGTAGTGCGACCAGCCCATACGCCTAATGATTATCCTCTATGATACTAAGTGTCAAGTGTGTGTCAACATATCTAATATATAGTAATGACTGAAAGGAACTACACATGTAATAAATAAACAGAAATGCAATAATTATACAGAAATATACTAAGCATACAAAATACTGTAAATAATTTGGCAAGGTATCTTGCCTGGTAAGAAAGCTGCAAGGTGTAATGTCCAGAAGTCAAGCACACAGGATCAGAAGCTATGGCCTCAGAACAAATATCTCTGGATGCTGAAATAGATATCACCAACATTCCCAGAATAAGCAAAATAGCTAAAAAGTACTTCCCTTTCGTCCAATTTGGACACAGAGGCAAAACGATAATTTCGGGTAAAAGTGGGTCTACATGTGGACCACTTTGCACTGAAAAATGTGCCAGGGGTAACAGTCTCTAAATAGGACAAAGTATAGGTCAAACAACTCTAAATGTCAATACGAACCCAACGGTATGTTCAAATATGGATTCCGATGGGCCGAGCACAATTTTGCCCAAAAAGTCAACCGTGGGGCCCGCCAATTGGCGACTTGCTCAACTGTCTCAGAATTGCATAAAAATTGGGTCACAGGACCAGCGCGTTACCACGAGTCCAGTGGCACAAGTTTTGTCATAATCTGACGAGCGTCCACAAAAGTTGCTATACTGGGTGTGTCCGCGAATACCGGCTGATTTCGGCGCGCGCACGCGTCCGAATCAGTTTCTGCAAATTTTTATGTGTCCGGTTACGCTGCGCGCACCGTTCGATATACTTAGTACACGGCGGGGCGGTCCCGTTTGGCGGGGCGCGCTTCGATTCACAACTTTTGGAAATCTTAGAAAAGTGGGTTCGCGAGATTTTCCAATGAATTTAATTTTGTCTACAGTAATTAATAATTTAGGGTTATTTAACAGAAATTAAACTAGGTCAAGTGGTCTACGTATACCAAAAAGAATTATTGAATTTCGATCCCTGTGGTGGGAGATACGAACTCTGAAACATGGGTGGTCACCGCAGTTTTCTGCGTTCCCAGAATTCGGTCTGTTTCTGCCAACTTTGGCGCTATTTTTGCCTATGGTTACGCGTTGTTCGAGGTCTACTATCACACAGATATGGAAGAGGGTTAAGGAGTGAGCATACCGGTGAAGACGGGATAGCGTTTGGTTGAGCGAGGCGATGAGAAACAACTCCGGAACACAGGTACCTCTCTGTGGGAATCTGCAGTGCACGGGGTCGCGGTCGTCGGGATTGATATGGACGGCCTGGCGGGATTCTCCGGCTATGGTGGCGGCGCTCGCTAGGTCTAGATGGGAAGAGGGAGAGCCTGGATAATTTAGGTTAGGGTTTTAGAAATAGAATATATAATATATATATGAATAGGGAGAGAGATGAGGCGGGTTTGTATTAGAAGCCGCGGGCTAAAGGCTTGTTGTGAGTATATTTGCTTCACTAGCAAATTTGGGCGGGTGGTTTCACTATGGGCGGCTGTGAACAATTTGCTTTGGAAGGGGGCTGCTACTGCTAAGTTGGTTAGAGTAGTTGATAATAGTTAAGTATATTTATTAGTTTATTAATAATAGTTATTTAATAGATTTGTTTTCTTTTCTTTTCTTTTCTTTTCTTTTATAAAAAACTCTTTATATATATATATATATATATATATATATATATATACAGGTATATACTCATAGAAAAATTCTAGATTCTATCAATGCACACTATTAAGCTAGCAACTGCTCAAGGGGTCTCCTACATGAAATAAATTCAGAAAAAATTTTAATTGCTCCATAAATTCCTTAAATGCACATATATATATATAAATACATAGAAAAATTCTAAAAATATATATTTGTGCACACCATTAAGCTAGCAACTGTCCAAAGGGTCTCCTACATGAAATACATTCAGAAAAATTTCTGATGGTCCCATAAATCCCCAAGTGCACCAATACCTAAAATAAAAATTAATAAAAATCTATTTCTCCTAATTAGTCACTAATTACTATAATTAAATTATTAATCAATAATTAAAAAGTGTATATACGATTTCTAGGAATAGGGATTTTATATTCTACCCAACTTATAAAAATTTCGTCCTCGAAATTAAAATTAAGCCACGATAGAATGTCAAGAATGGTATAAGATTTGCATTGTTTAAAATGCAAGGCTAGGTTTAAAGGGGTGGGCGATGTTGCGCGTTGTACATCCCGAAAAAAAATTATGAGAAAATCCACATGAGCGAAAATAGGTTTCTTCATGTGTCATGTCAATGGTGTGGACACCTAAATGCTCTTTTGCATGAAAGCGTCCAATAATTAAAAAGTTGCACAAAGATCAGAATTGGATGACGGGCACATCTAGGATAAGGGTGTGGAATTTGTAGGAAGATAGTGGCTAATGTAGTGCTCCAATTATCGAAGTACGGTAAGGTGCTCTAAGTGATATAATTATTATAAAATTCAATAAAATATCGTGTTCTATCTCTAACTGGACTCAATCTAACCTTAGTCTCACTATCTCAGCCAAATAGACCTAATTTTGGGTGAGGGGTTCACAATCTACCGACTTAAAATTTATCTATCTATCACCTAAGGCTATACATCTAGGAAAATTATTCCTCAAATTATTTAATTATGTTATTTAATCCTCAAAATTTTAACACCAAACATATCACCTAGGATATGCCCTTAATCAATTATAAAAGAGAGTTACTAAGTCATGTGATTAGCCTTATGGGGTATATCTAGTACTATCAGTGTCAACTTATACCAGCACGAGGTTTCGTCTTTCCGAATTAAGGGAAGACGGAGAGCAATAATAAAGAATTCAAGGTGAAGGTGATAGAATCCAAGTACGAGGTTCAAAGAGATTAAAGAATTCAAAAAGAGAGTTGTTAGGACAGTTGTGGATTAAAATCCTATTTTTGATAATTTTCTATTTACATGCTCATATCAGTACAGTCATGTAACCGATACGATATATCAGACATGTCTAGGGGCAAGTATATCCGTCTACTACCATATATCTCAATCCACGTAAGGTAGTCATGCGAAGAGCGAACCAAGCGCACTAAGGTTAGCTAGACCTTAATACACCGATTCTGATTAGGCAATTGTATCTTTGTGTGCACCCAATAATATATATGCCATGAGCAAGCTCGATAAAAGAATAAGCTTGCAAAAACTAGGCTATAATAGCAGCATAAGTCCAGGTAGTACAGCAAACATAAATACGCTGGATTATGATGAAAGAAGGTACATAACAATTCAAGTTCACAAAAGATAAGACTCCATACTCTCTACAGTTGTCATACTAATTCCTTGTCTAAGTCGATAGTCGACAAAGTAGGGGTATAGCCTCTAAGTTCTACAGTCTGAAAAAAACACTGTCGTCCTAAGCTAGCATACAGTTAATGTTGTTCAATTACACTTCAATAATAGGTCAAAAGACTATGTGATACTATGTTGTGAGATATACTATCCAACTTAAAACAATAAACTAATACGGTAATTACCTTAAGGATACCGTAGAAACTCCTGTTAAGGTCTACGAGAAGGGGGTCTTGGTACTTATTAGGGTATCCTCTTTTATTACATAGGTCATGGTCGTCCTAAGTCTTAGTCTTAGTGCAAGTGTCAATAGTAAGAATGGAACAGTTACTGGCCTCAAGGGAAAGAGAATATAACTCGTATCGAGGTGGGGGTACATATTACGCAATTTAAAACTAAGGGATAAGCACCAGGTCTCAATCTACAAGAATAGCTTAAACCATCAAGTTCTAACTACTAAGCACACAATTTTAAAATTTAACATTAACAACTAGAATCCTGGCAACTATATGTCCTTAACACAGAATAAATCACCTGGCCTATAATCAGAAGTGTCAGATGGCACGATTTGAAAGATAAAGAGTAGAAGAACAAAATTTAGTCGTCGCGCAATTAGCGAGCACTAAGGGTTCAGAGGAACAAGTCATAAAACTAAAATGGAAAGACTCTGGACAATGTCATGGTTTCCTAAGGAAAGATGCTATGCTAATCTCTATGTTTGAGGTATGTTCAAGGAAAATATTATATTCATTCCCTTTGGCCTCCTAGGTGTTGTCTACTAATAATAAGGTAATGATCTAAGTTTATAGTTCTCTAATACTTATCTAACTATGAAGGTTAGGTTCAGTCCTAATTTTTAAATTTTGGTTTTCTATTGGTTCCTCAATACTATGATCAAACATTATGGTAGAACTTCTAACTAACTCTAGTAGTATCTATACTACTCACAAGTCCTCATAATACATCAAGGGGTAATGGTAAACCAATCTATAGATAAGGAATTCTAGGGTTCACTAGATATTCTAAACTTAGTGGTGTGTCTATATTCTCGTTGTATTCTTAATAGGTGCGCTACCATAATTATCATCCTAATAACAGGGACTTCTATATTCTATGAGGGGCTATACTCAAGGAATTATCAGGGAAGTACAGGAATAAAGCAGGATATAATTATTCAAATAGAATGGACTGGAAGGAGAGTGAATCATAGTCAATTGTGGATGAGATCTTATACTCTATTCCTAGGTGCAGGCTTGTTCGGTACAATAACGTAACCGAGACAATATGCTCTCGACCTGCATGGGCCACCACAAAAATATGTCACGCCCCAGTCCCAAAATACGTAGGACTAGGAACACGTAAGCATGCCAGCCGCATGGATATGGCAACTCCAATATAAGGAAACCAAAATCTACACGTACGCTGTAATATGAAAATTAATCCACAAGTGGTATAAACATATGTCACAAGTCACAGGGTATAATCTAAATCTCATCCACAGAAAATCAATATGAATGAATAACCAGCATCTATATAACTAGATCTCAATGTAAGTATCTAAGGATGATAGTTGGATGGAAACAAATCCACTACCAACTCGAATGGAAAAGTACAACACAATAAACATAATATAGGAATATCAGCTAACGATCATGGGGCTCGGAGAGAAAATATTCACGAAACATATATAACCATCCAAATCTGCGCTCCTGCAAATACTCAAGAACAGATACACCTGGCAGGGGACCAGGTCCTCAGAGGGACGTAACAAGATACAGAAAAGCAAGCCAATTTGAATACAGTAAGCATGCATATTATTTGAAAATAAATAAGTACGCTGTACAAGACAATATATATGAATGCAAATGAGGACAACTTTTTGACGTATGGGCAAGGGTAGGCTACTCGATCTACCTCACAACTCACACATACGTCAATGGACATCAGAAATTGACATACCGCGGGGGTAGCGACCAGCGAGACTCCAGAAATTGACATACCGTGAGGGTAGCGACCAGCGCGACACACGCCCGTAGTGCGAACTATATACTATGGTTTATCAGAGTGGTTAAAAGCCCATACGCCTAATGATTATCCTCTATGATACTAAGTGTCAAGTGTGTGTCAACATATCTAATATATAGTAATGATTGAAAGAAACTACACATACAATAAATAAACAGAAATGCAATAATTATACAAAAATATACTAAGCATGCAAAATACTGTAAATAATTTGGCAAGGTATCTTGTTTGGTAAGAAAGCTGCAAGGTGTAATGTCCAGAAGTCAAGCACACAGGATCAAAAGCTATGGCCTCAGAACAAATATTTCCGGATGCTGAAATAGATATCACCAACGTTCCCAGAACAAGCAAAATAGCTAAAAAGCACTTCCCTTTCGTCCAATTTGGATACAGGGGCAAAACGGTAATTTCGGATAAAAGTGGGGTCCGCATATGGCCCACTTTGCACCGAAAAATGTGCCAGGGGTAACAGTCTCTAAATGGAATTAATTATAGGTCAAACAACTCTAAATGTTAATACGAACTCAACGGTATATCCAAATATGGATTCCGATAGGCCGAGCACAATTTTGCCCAAAAAGTCAACCATGGGGCCCGCCAATTGGCGACTTGGTCAACTATCTCAGAATTGCGTGAAAATTGGGTCACAAGACCAGCGCGTTACCACAAGTCCAGTGGCGTAAGTTTCGTCACAATCTGACGAGTGTGTACAAAATGCGCACGACTTCCACAAAAGTTACGACACGGGGTGTATCCGCGGATATGGGCTGATTCCTGCGCGCACACGCGTCTAAATCAGTTTCTACAAATTTTTACGTGTCCGGTTACGCTGAGTGCACCATTCGGTACACTTGGTACACGGCGGGGCAGTCCCGTTTGGCGGGGTGCGCTCCGAATCACAACTTTTAGAAATTTAGGAAAAGTGGGTTCGCGAGATTTTCCAATAAATTTAATTCTGTCTACAGCAATTAATAATTTAGGGTTATTTAACAGAAATTAAACTAGGTCAAGTGGTCTACGCATACCAAAAAGAATCATCGAATTTGGATCCCTGTGGTAGGAGATACAAACTCTGAAACATGGGTGGTCACCGCAGTTTTCTGCGTTCCCAGAATTCGGTCTGTTTCTGCCAACTTTGGCGCTATTTTTGCCTATGGTTACGCATTGTTCGAGGTCTACTATCACACAGATATGGAAGAGGGTTAAGGGGTGAGCATACCGGTGAAGACGGGGTAGCGTTTGGTTGAGCGAGGCGATGAGAAACAACTCCGGAACACAGGTACCTCTCTGTGGGAATCTGCAGTGCACAGGGTCGCGGTCGTCGGGATTGATATGGACGGCCTGGCGGGATTCTCCGGCTATGGTGGCGGCGCTCTCTAGGTCTAGATGGGAAGAGGGAGAGCCTGGATGATTTAGGTTAGGGTTTTAGAAATAGAATATATAATATATATATGAATAGGGAGAGAGATGAGGCGGGTTTATATTAGAAGCCGCGGGCTAAAGGCTTGCTGTGAGTATATTTGCTTCACTAGCAAATTTGGGCGGGTGGTTTCACTATGGGCGGTTGTGAACAATTTGCTTTTGAAGGGGGCTTCTACTGCTAAGTTGGTTGGAGTAGTTGATAATAGTTAAGCATAGTTATTAGTTTATTAATAATAGTTATTTAATAGATTTCTTTTCTTTTCTTTTCTTTTATTTTATAAAAAACTCTTTATATATATATATATATATATATATATATATATATATATATATATATATGTATATACATGTATATACTCATAGAAAAATTCTAGATTCTATCAATGCACACTATTAAGCTAGCAACTGCTCAAGGGGTCTCCTACATGAAATAAATTCGAAAAAATTTATAATTGCTCCATAAATTTCCTAAATGCACATATATATATATATATATACATAGAAAAATTCTAAAAATATATATTTGTGCACACCATTAAGCTAGCAACTGTCCAAAGGGTCTCCTACATGAAATACATTCAGAAAAATTCCTGATGGTCCCATAAATCCCCTAAGTGCACCAACACCTAAAATAAAAATTAATAAAAATCTATTTCTCCTAATTAGTCACTAATTACTATAATTAAATTATTAATCAATAATTAAAAAGGGTATATACGATTTCTAGGAATAGGGGTTTTACAGTAATCATAGCTTGGCTTTTTACGCTAACAAGACAGTCAATTGGCTTTTTACGCCAACAGGGGTAAAGGGTCTTCGGCGTAAATTAAATATAGGATGGTGGGAAAGAAAAATAAGGTTTCTGTCAATTATGGATGAGATCCTTATACTCTATCCTATACGCAGGCTTGTTTGGTACAGTTACGTAACCAAGACAATATATTTCAGGACCTGCATGGGCCACCACCAAAAATATGTCACGCCCCAGTCCCAAAATACGTAGGACTAGGAGTACGTAACACGCCCAGTCGTATGTATATGAACTCCAATACATGGAAACCATATATACACGTACGCTGTTTATGAATATCCAATCCACCAGTGGTAATATACTGTCATAATAAGTCACATGCAATCTAGATCTCATCCACAGCACAAATAATCAGTAGGAAATAAAGAGCTGAATAATAACTGGATATCCAAAAGGAGTATCAAACCTGATAGTCGGGTGGAAATAAATCCACTACAAAACGACTATCTAGAGGTAGCAAAAGATCTCTAAACAGTGGTAACAAAATTACAGATACTCCGAGGGTAAGATCTCCTCAGTCTGGTAAGTAGCATCAGGTCCAGGACCGTACTCCTGTGGGTAATCCTGCTCGTCCATATCTAAAAAGGGACCGGGTCCTCAGAGGGACGTAACAAGATACATATAAATATGCCAATAAAGTACTGAAAATAAAAACATCCACTGGGTCGCCTAACCATCTAAGTTATGCAATTTGAGAACAACTTTCCAACAAGTGAGCTATCTGGCTAAAAATGTGGGATTTGCGTGACCCTCTCGGAGAATCAGGGGCCTCAAAGCATGTCGTCTTTTGAACGGCAGAGGCCTCCAGTAATATATATAGTGGTCATCATCACCCGTTTCTCCGGTGGAGAATCCGGGCGTACAGGAGAAAAAGTGCAAAGGAGCCCAAATGCCTTACTTGTTGTTCTCTCCACCCAATGCTCTAAGCATGTCATATCTATGACACGATCAACCTCTAATAACTGCCAGGTCTACTAGCATACAAAGTTTCTATGAGCAGTTATCCCTAACGCACGGCTCATACATACAGGCGGCCAACCCAATACGTAGTCCGATATCTATATGAGACACACATCTCGTGTAAAACTGTGTCACGGCCAATGAACCAAATAATGCTCCATAATACTGGGGTTGTCTTATAAACAAGGTCCAATGTAATTTGCATAAATAAAACAGAATCATGCATCATTTGGAATGTAAATAATAGTACTGTGGCAAGGTATACTTGCCGAGCAAAGTTTCCGTAGCACAAGCTTCCACAATAGTGTTAGGTTTGAAAAGTGGGGGTTTTGGTTTGGGGTGTATTGCATGGATATATATAGAGAATAAGAGGCAGTGGAGAAACTTAGTGTTTAAGAAACTACTGCTGCTATTTCTTTTTTCTCATTGGTTTAGGTTTCGGTTGAGGAATTTTTTTAAGGAGTGGTGGAATGAGAAACTTACACGTGTGGAAAAGCAAAGCAAAGCAAAGTTGGATTTTGCTTCTGCTGCTGATATTTTTTTTCTCCTAATGGTGTATGGTTTAGGTTTTACGCGTGGTGAAAGGAAGAGTTTACGCGGGGTAAAATAAGCGGTGGTTTTGATACTGCTGCTGCTGCGGTTTACGCGCGGAGGAGTATACGCGATGTGGTGAGCGGTTTTGCTGTTGACTGTTTTACGCGGGATGAACTGCTGCTGCTATTTCCTTAATTTACGCGCGAGAAAATATACGCGGGGTGATGAGCTGCTACTGATTAGCTCTTTACTTTACGCGAGAGGGGTGGTTTAATGGTTTTGTGGGTTTTGGGTTTGATCCAATAGGAATTTCTATTTTCTCTGTTTAGATCATAATTACTAATAATAATAAATTACAGAATTAGTAATAATATAGAATACGATTTTCAGAATTAGGGTTCTTACAGTTATCCTGGGGATAAAGATCATCCGGACGAATACTGGAGTGTCGTTGTCATAGTCTCATTATATTGAGAAGATGCTCACACGCTATGGATATCAGGATCTTCTAGGGATCGATTATTCATATAGGAGTGACAAGAAGGTGAAGCCAAATCCTAAAAAAGTGTCAGGCAGTTGGAGTACTCAAGTTTTATTGGGAGTTTGATGTATGCTACAACTGCCATAAGGCCTAACGTAGCTTTCATCATGGGGATACTGAGTCGATTCATGAGAAACCCAAGAGTGGAGCACTGGAAAACTGTGATGAGATATCTCAAGAGGACTCAGAAGTATGCACTGCACTACAGCGGTTATCCGATAGTGGTAGAAGGCTTCGATGATGCAAGCTGGTGTTCAGAAGTAGAGAGCGAAAGATCCACAAGAGGATACATCTTCTCCATGGGTCGAGCTGTTATATCATGAAAGTCGAAGAAGCAGACTATGCTCTCTCATTTCTCTATGGAATCTGAGTTCTATGCACTGGTAGCTACAGCGGATGAAACGGAATGGCTATTGGAGATCATGTATGATCTTCCAGTAGTTGGTGTGCATATTCTGGCGGTACCAATATACTGCGACAACTAGGCAACTACAGCGGTGGCATCAAATGACCTCTTCAATGGTAAGAAGAGGACTGTGCGGCTGAGGCACAAGAAAGTGAATGATCTGATCAAGGCTGGAGTCATTATCGTGATTGATGTTCGGAGCCAGGAAAATCTGGCAAATCCGTTCACCAAGGGTCTCAAGCGCCAGCTGGTCGAGGATACAGCAATCAAAATGAGCTTGAAGACTTTCTGATATTGTGCTTTGTAATTCTACCATAAAGTTTTATGCTATTAGTTCAAAGAGAAATATACTAGACATCTAGCTTTTGGTTCAAAGAAGGATAACTGACTTGAAGAATATCAGGAATAGTGGGTAGTCCTTTGAGACAAAGGGGTTACGGACCCAAAACCAATGTTGTCTACTTTTTTGTTCTATGTGTAAAACAAATCATGTGGGAGGATGGCTTATACGCCTTAATTATTTCTCAGGCATTTTGAATGTCTGGTATGCTTTATAGGAAGCACGTAGTGTAGCACTACAAAGGAGTGTAAGGACTCCATGCTACAGTGGGTGACACCACGATAAGGATCCACCATAGCGTAATACCTCGGCTTCGCGAACCATGTCATAGCGGCGTAGCACTGTACATAGGCATGTAGCATAATGTTGTAGAATAAAGAGTGGTAGGCAGTACTACAAAGAGGCTGGTGACCTCATGTTACAGTGGTGCGACATTGTTAAGAGGTAAAAGATGTAAATTCTCGGCTACGCAAGCCATGTCACAGTGGCGTAACACTGCAAGTGCAAGATTTCTTGCTGGATAGTTTGGCACTACAAAGAGGCTGGGATCTCATGCTACAGTGGATGACACCACGATGAGGTGGAGCCTCGGCTTTAGGCCATGTCATAGCGGCGTAGCACCACAAGGAAGCGTAAGGCTTCATGCCATGACTCTTTAAAAGAACTCACCTAGAATGTATAAAAAGAGATATAGGTCGTCTCTTGAGGATAAGCTTGTAGACGCCCAATATACATACACCAAAATCAGGCGTACACAGGCCTTTAGTGTGCAACTGGAAGCACAATTGATGTCATTGTGTGAGTGAAAAGAATTATAACTATGGTTCATAATTCAAGGGTTAGTACATTCTTGTATCATACTGTTATTTGACCCATAAGGGAATATTCAAGTCGAAGCGACATCTATCCTAACGTATGATGGACAATCACTGTGGGGACGCTCAACCCATATATTGAGATATATGGAAGATTATTAGTGTTTTTGCCTTTGGACTAGTAAAGATAATCTCACATTGGCTACACCACCAAGTGGATATCTCAATATAATGCTTTGCTTGTGTTGAGGTGTGCACATGGGGTTTGGTAGGGCGCATGGGTGTCATGTGGGGGTATTTTCCTAGGAGAAAAAATGATTAACTCCTCAATGAAATTATTTATGCTTTTTGTCATTCTCTTGGAAAAAATTTCTTAGGAGCTAAGTCCCAAAGGGGCTTAGTGACTTGGACTGAAACTTTGACTCAAGGGTGCAAAGTGGCACTTTGTTTACAAACTTTGCACTTAGCACGTCAGCATCGGCGCATGGCGCTTCTATGCATTAGTTGCGGTCGTACGGTCGTTTTATGCGCGAGTTGCATGCGATGTTGCTAGCGTGGGTGCATGCACGGGCAAATAAGCCAGGTGCTGAGCGGGCACGGAGTGGGCGGGTGCACAGTAGATGCGCTGTTATGCGCTGACATTCATAGTTGTGCGCTGGGCTGCTGCACGCTGCGTTGCGCTATTGTGCGCGGACAACATGTTGCGAGTTATAATCTGTTATGGAAAGATTAAAGTCTTTAATCCAGATCCTTTTTTTGTGGGATTTGAATTAAATTCGTTCATATATTTCCAATAATAATAGGCGGCCAGGTTCCTCTATAAATACTCTCTTCGTAGCCCCTATAAGAACTTATCGAAAAGGAGAGAGACGAAGAGAGGTTCGGCTGCTGCGTTATTGGAGTCCAGGAGTTCGTGCGAGTCCAGGAAGGAGGTGACGCAAACATTTCAGAAGTTCTTCGAGAACTTGCTGGTTTCTGGGAGCTAATCGTGTGGGGCAATTCTCGCTTTGAGCAATAGTGATCTTCATCATCCCAACAAGCAGAGATCATTCTTCTCCTTTCTTTTCTATTCTAGTTGTAACTTGTTATGTCTGTTTGCAACTGCGATTGCAAGGAAGAACAGAGGTTGGTTTCTGGTTATTGTATTCTTTTGCCAGTTGTAATCAGAAATATTGTTATTAAAGTGCTTCGTTGGAATCAAGTTCTTCTGAAGGCAAACTTGTTTGCTAAAGCCTCCGTGTCTCGAGTACTACAGGGTCAAACAGAGGGTAAACTGTAAAGTTTGCCTGAAATTCTTTTTGTGGTCCGTTCCTTCATCTTTTGATTAAGTTCCAAGACTAATATATATATATATATATATATATATATATATATAGAGAGAGAGAGAGAGAGAGAGAGAGAGTATATAAGGGGGGTTAGATATCGACTTTAGGTGGAGGGGGGTTGTTGTCGACAATAAAAAGTACTTGTACTATTCACGTGAAAGAGGAGGGAGAAAAATGTGAGTTTTAATTTTTTTTAAATTAATTTGAAATAATTAATTAAGTGAAACCTTAATTGGAAAATTAATAATAATAATAATAATAATAATAATAATCTTTTTTTATTTATTTTTATATATATAGTTCCGTCAACAACCGGCCGAGTGTAGATTTGAACCTTGATCTACTCCAAGTTGGTCCGCCACATTACCAATAGGATAATACTTTTGATATTTTAATAATCTTAATAATAATATTAATAATTAGCAAATGAATAATAACACCAATAGTACTACTACTATAATAATAATAATAATAATAATAATACTCTTATTAGAAATAGATAATAATAAAATTAACCGGACGTTCTACTAATAGTGGTGAGGCAAATAAATTCAAGGAAATTAAGTTAGCGGAAATTTAAAAAAATTAATTAGGGAATTCACATCACGTGTGTTCATGAACACGAGAAAGAGGACGACCATGATGCATGATTTCTTCTCTTGAATTATTTTTTCACATTTCCTCTGTGAAGCCCTTGTTATGCTACCGAGATGCCTTTTATTCCTTATCATCCATAAACACCATAGATCAAAGTTCTCTTGACCTATAAAATTTTTAGTCTCAACATATAACTTTAATGTGTCCTTATTCTCACTATCACTAGTCTTTGAACTTACATCTCCTATACCATCATGTTGGCCTCAATTAAGTTCATGTAATATCCTACCTATTTCTTAACCCTAGACAAGGCAAGTTGCTTCAAGTTTTCGGCTGATTTCTTCCTCGTTTCTATCAGCATTTTGGCAGAAAATGAAGCAAAAATCATCTTTAGTTCTGACATATTTGTTTTCGCAGAATACAAATAATTAAAATAACAAACATTGGAGAGCATGGAACGAAAAAATAACAAAACCCTACCATCAGTCACACATTTCTTAACTAACCAGTCTTAACTTTTAAAAATTTATTAGTCCTAATTTCTAAACTAACCAATCTCTACAATTTATCATTTTTGCATATTAGTCACCCAAATATATTATTAATAAAAATTTCAAATCTCATGAGCTGCTATCAAACCCCACATAATTAGTATAAAACAAAGTTATAAGTATCTATGGTTAACTTAACCCATTTTAAAAAAATATTTCGTCAATCTTAACGAAAGTAAGTCTTTTTGACGTTTGTCCTTTTAAAATAAATAAAATCTTTTCTCCTTCATTATTCACCATCGTCATCCTCCTTGCACTTCCATTAAGTTAAGTAACTCACTTCCCCCTCACTCTCTCTCTTCTCACAACCTTACTACTCAAATACCCTCTTCTACTTACATCAACTTTCTCAAAAAAAAAATTCCGATCTTTTCTATTTCTTCTAAGTTTCTTTCCCGCTCTTATGTCTTTGTACAAACTATAGCAACAATAATCTTAGAGTTCTTTACAGTTTCTTAATCTACAAAATTTAAATTGAAGTGATTTTGGGTTGTACATTTTGTGTTCTTTTGGTTATACAATTTCTTTTACTATGTTCGATCATCTTAAATCTCTATTCTTCTTCCAATTTCTAAATCTATATTTTGAAAGAGAGTGAAGTAAGGAAGAGTTGAAAATATGTCGAATATTCGAGACTTAGTTCTCTTCCAAAATTTGAGCATGGAGATTTACAAAATTTAAGTTAATTCACCGACCTGTTGCCAATAGACTTTCATTTCTCATATGAGAATGGAAAACTGGAACATTTTTTTCATCTCTCAAATAAAAAAAATGGGTTTTTAAAAAAAAAGTAATATATTTATATATAATTGTAAAAAAAGGGAGGAGTTTGGTGAAATTAGAGGGAGGAGGAGCACTCGCCAACTGAGTTGGCGGGGCCCTGAGTTCAAGAGGAACTCGCCAACTCAGTTGGCGGGCTCTGGGCAGCTCGCCAACTCAGTTGGTGGGCCCCTATCCTCCCCTCCCCCGACGCATCGGATACCCCTGACGCCTCGGAGACCACCCACCCCGACTCCTCCCCTTCTCGGAGACCCCCTCCCCCCCTCCCCTCAACTTTCCCCCCTCCCCTCCCTATAACTACCTCCCCAACTCCTCCTCCTCCTCCTCCTCACACCACTTCTTCTCCTCCTCCTCCTACTCACAGCACTTCTCCTCCTCCTCCTCCTCCTCCTCCTCCTCATAGCAATCCCCCTTCATCATATAATCTACATTTTTGGAGATGGCTAACCACAATGACGGTCATATTCCTGGTGGACCGACTATCCAGCTTATTATTAAGCAACGTGAAGACCACATTTCTTGTCGGATATTTACTGGCGAGGTAATTTTTGAAATTATAAGTTTCCAAGTTTAGTAATTTACACACAAAATATAATGCATATGTTTTTTATAGTTATACGACCATGATCTTGGTTTACGAACCCGGATCCATGTACATTGGCGGACCGAAAGGAATTATCGTACGTGAGAGCTAAATTCGGTCCAAAAGACTTTGGTGGATTCCTTTGGATTCCACTATATAGATCGTGTTAGATATTTAATCCACGATCTTCATTTCGTTGTAAGTCTTGCGGAGCGTTGGTGGCCTGAACGCAACACTTCTCAACTCCCATTCGGCGAGATGACGATCACCATATTTGATGTGGCAAATATACTAGGGTTACCTATTAAAGGTGACGCTATATATTTTGATCCGCACTTAAAGGGATCTGATCTGATCAGGAGGTATCTCGGTGTTAGCCCTCCATCTGGTATAAATTAAAGACGGCAATTTTGTGAAGTTTACATGGCTTCGTGGCAACTTCATGGTCCTACATCACACTATTGACGGGGTGGTTGATGTAGATGAAATGCGGGTATGTATTTTTATTAGTAATATTTGTTTATGACTTAATTTAGTGTCTATATAACACTTAATATTTTCAGGTCATTCGTTGTACTAGAGCGTATCTGCTCTATTTATGTGGTGCAATTCTATTTTCCGATGCATTGGGAAATATGGTAAATGTGCAGCTTCTACCATTCTTGGATGATTTGACAAAACCTACTCAGCATGCATGGGGAGCTGCTACTCTTGCCTTTTTATAAGCCAATCTGACAGAATTTGTGAGATCCAATCGCAAGAGTATTTGTGGATATATTTTACTGATTCATGTATGAATGAAAGAGCTAAAAAAGTTAGAGTAATTTTATACGCAATTTTTTTTTATACTAATGTCATATTTTTGTTTTATAGTTCTGGTCCTACGAGCACTTCTATATTGGTAGGCCTGTTACTAGCATTCTCAGTGATTTTGGAGTATTTTCAGTTGCTATGCGATGGCCCACAGATGTAGTGGATTATCAACACTACCAATACAGGAGTGTATCACTTTATCGTAGCCAATTTGATACACTGCAGTATCATGAGGTAAATTTTAAATATGCAATAAATATCTTTAAATTATTTCAGTTTTGATCGTAGATAAACATCACATCTATTTGATACAATATCTTTAAATAGGTTACCTGGTTACCTTACTCATGTGAAGATGATGCTCCAGAAATCAAGAGGACATCATATGCGTTTACTTTACACAGATCTTATATTATATATGATCGGTTCACCATGTACCATCCGGCAGACCGTGTTCTTCGACAATTCGGAATGAGCCCAATAATTCCCGATGATCCACCGATAGTCGGTTATGAGACAACAAATGCATTACAACGAATCCTTGGTCTCGTTGTTGACTGGAATAATCGGTTCAAGAATTATAGTGTGAGGGACATGTCTCCCAGACTAAGATCTGCTGAGGAATGTAAGTTATAAGTTACTCATTATTCGTATTGATTTAGTATAAATAGTTTGCTTAAATTTTGTTTACATTATGCAGACATGGATAACCTGGACTATAGGTAATGGTGGGGATGCCCTCTTATGAGCAACCGAGTATACCAATATGAGGAGCAAAGGTTCAAGAGTAGATTCGTAGATGATTCTACTTTGCGTGCTTTTGCCGATGGCATGCATGATTTGGTATGACTTCATTATACTTTAAAAAATACATATACATAGATATGATAAATATATTAATTTACAAGTTTCATATTTCAGAGTGGTGTATACCGACAACATTTGCAACAACCTGATATAAACCTTTCCCCACAAAGTCGGCTTCTTATGGAGGAACTTGTGACTCGTGTTGATCATCTGGGTATTGGACGGGAACCTGAAATGCCTCCAGTACAATCACGTCTTCCACCAGACTATCCGACCGGCTTAGTACGACAGAGACACTCCCGTCGTCGTCGAAGGGATGCTGCAGAGGACCCTTTTCACCATTATGCTAGAGCGGGCCCGAGTGACCAGTATGCTAGAGTGAGCCCTAGTTATCAGTATGCTAGAGCGGGCCCGAGTTACCAGTATGCTGGAGCGGGCCCGATTGACCAGTATGCTGGAGCGAGCCTGAGTTACCAGTATGTTGGAGCGGGCCCGAGTTACCAGACTGCTGGAGATGAAAGCTACCAGATATTCACACAATTTTTTTTGACTCCATCAGCACCGCTGCCTACCCAAACTCAACAAGACGAGGAGGAGGATGAGTAGATAATTTGTAACAATGTATGATTGCAATATTTGTATGATTTGTAATAATGTTTGATTGCAATATTTGGGTATTGAACAATTCTTAAGTAGACTTTCATTATCAGACTCACTATTACAATATTTTTAAGTTTGTATTGAACAATTCTATTTTACTCTCTCGGTTGACTAGTATATCTTCTTCGGTTGTGTCCCATAGCACCACAATTACTGCAACGTAGATCTCTCGTCGATGAAACCCGGGGTTTGATGCGGTTCTTCTTTGGTCTTCCGGCTTTGCGTCTTACATCTGGTACCCCAATTTGTCCTCTAACCAAAGGAGCTTGGATCTTGTAGGAAACTGGAATTAGCACCATTTTTTGTGCATATACACTTCTCAAGGTCTCCGTCGAAAATACTGCAGGATAAAAATTATCAATACTAATATTGCAATATCTACAAACAAAACATGCATGTATACATGGTATATAAGTATGGTACCATCTAAAACATGTACAAGATCTGTCAGTTATATTAACAATATAGGTTGCAATCATACACTGCATGTATACATGGCTATAATGCTTCCCAAGTATCTGAACGGATCCTTACTCGCCAACTGAGTTGGCGGGCATAGTGCAACGGTCACAGCCTCCCCCCTAAACCCTTACTCGCCAACTCAGTTGGCGGGCACAACCTCCAACTCAGCATCCCTCGCCAACTGAGTTGGCGGCCTGCATGTATCTTGCCAACTCAGTTGGCAGGCCCCAACAACTCGCCAACTCAGTTGGCAAGTTCTCCCCCTCCACATAATTTTTCCAAACTCATCCCTTTTTTTACAATTATATATAAATATATTACTTTATTTAAAAAACCGAAAAAAAATCTTTACTTATCATCTTATATCTTCATCTTCTGATGAGAATGAAATTAGGTGAAATTGTTTTTGAATAAAGTATGTTAGGGTTGTGCATTTAGGTCAAGAAGAATGATTTATATTTTTCCTAGCAAAATTGAATTTGAAAAAGAACGAAGAAGAAAATATTTTAGTTGTTGACATGGATAAAACCATCCATATTTATCTTAAATGTTGAGTTGAGTTTATAAGTCACAAAGTAAAGGAACAAAGCCTTCTAGCTCTATTTTATACTAACTACTATATATGTATGTGTGTTGTACGTATTTTATATTTATTTGGGAAGATCAAACAATATCCCTTTTATATTTTTTTTTTATGCATGATTATCTTGTTATTCATGTTAAATTTAATAAATAAGTTGAATTAGTAAACATAAGCAAAATTATTTTTGAATTTTTTTTACGGTCAAGCTTAACTTTTCTATTATATAGTATAGTACTATAGATTTGGGGTTGTATGAGCAAGAGTTCGCCTACAGAAGCTCAAATAGTAACTTCCAATATGGTGATGACATGTGGGCATGGTTTTTTCATTTAAGCCCCTGAATTTTTTTTACTTAGGTCCTTAGAAAAATGAAAGGATGAGATGGATGTAATCCAACGACTCATCATGGACGAGTTTTAAAAAAATAGTAACTCATGAGTTCCTCTAGGATATTTGTAATGAGCAATTCACGAGTTACGACAGATTTTGTTATAGCAACAATAGAATTGGGAACTTGTATACAAAAAGAGTTATTTACGTTAACTATCCTTATATTTTATATTTATTACACGGGGTACCCCTACTTTGAAACTAATTACACGAGGTATCCCTCTCCTCTAAAAAAAATAAAAAAAAATCATAAGGGTAGTTAATGTTATATCTTTCTATATAAAATATAAAATATAGGAATACCATGTATAATTAATTTTAAAATAAGAATATTTTGTAAATAAACATAAAACACGAAGGTAGTTAGCATATGCGAAAAAGACCATATATCCTTTGAATCTGATAGTCTATTAAGCCCAACCGGCTTAAGCCCATGCACTTCCCATCAAATCACACTCGGTCCTCCTCAGAGCAAGCAAAGGTAAAGAAAGAAATCTCCAAGCCACAAAAAAGAAGGAAGAAAAGAAGTAAATATTCCACCTCCCCATGGCGGCCACTCTCGCCCGTTTCTCCCGCAAAATCCTAACCCCATCCCTCCTCCGACCTATCACCACCGCCGCCGCCAGATCCCTCTCTTCCGAAGCCCTACAATCGGCGTCCCCACCGCCGGCGGCGGAGGCTTTGGATCGGGTGAAGTGGGACTACAGGGGACAGCGGCGGGTGATCCCTCTGGGCCAGTGGATCCCGAAGATCGCGGTGGACGCCTACGTGGCCCCCAACGCCGTGCTCGTCGGGCAGGTGAGGGTCTGGGACGGATCCTCCGTCTGGAACGGCGCCGTCCTCCGCGGGGACCTCAACAAGATCACCATCGGCTTCTGCTCCAACGTCCAGGAGCGCTGCGTCCTCCACGCCGCCTGGTCCTCCCCCACCGGTATATATATATATCATAGCGTTTTTTTTCCTTCCTATTCTTGCACGGACACGGCGTGACACGGACACGGCACGGAGTGTGCCAAGAAATTAAGACAACGGGCCAACTTTGAAAAAATAAACCCTAACCCTGAACCGACTATCAGGACACATTTGCGACTACAAAGGCTACTTTCCCGGTCTGCTATTCTGTAGGTAGTGAATAAGGGGGGAAGCAGCTATAGTGGTCGTTATCTAGAACAGTGCTAGTTGATATGATGGCATTGGAATGTTTGCTATTTTAATTTATTTTTTAGGTTTGGTTGGATGACGGAACACATACATTTAGCAAGGAGGCCAATTATGTTAGGCTACATTCTGATATTTTCTTGAAATTTCTTTGCATACACATCGAGTAACATTAACAGCTACTCGAATGTGTTAGTAATGAAGTCTTTGTAGTTTGATTCTTATTAGATAACCTAAATGCACAGGATTGGGCATTGTGATGCTGATTTTTTTAGAATAAATAGAACGCTAGTGCTGCCTAGGTAGATGACATTCAAATATATAATACCGCAATAACAACGAAGCCTAAATATATAATACCGCTACTCGAATATTTGAATGCTTTTCCTCCATTTTGTGTTAAGGTCCATTTTTTGTTTCACTAACATAAACCGCATCGTTAAGTAAAACTTCAATCCATGTTCGTTTAGGCATGCCTCTAGCCCTAGTGATTTATTTAACTACTATCACTGATCTGTATTGCACGTGTCTAAACCATCTAAGACAATTTCTTTTATCTTGTTCTTAATTGGCGACACCTCAACTTTCCAGGATTACACTCATTACTCATCCTATTGTTTAGTGTATTGTCACTCATCTATCTTAGCATTTTCATCTTGGCTACGCTATTTTTTTGGACATCTCGTTTCTTGTCAAACGCTCTGACCCATAAAGCATAAACAATCTTGTAGTCATCTTATAGAATTTTTTTCTGCAACTTCAAAGGTATCTTCCAGTCATAACGTACTCTAGATTCTAGAAGCACTCTATACAACCATCCGGTTTGTATCATGGTAGTCAATGTCGCGCCTCAGACACGCCTCGCAGACAGGCACAACAGCTGCGTCTCACACCTTATTAGGCAAGGTACATTTCTCCAGGCACAACCAAGAAAAGACGCGCCTTATGGTTTTTTTATTTATACAAAAACTTTGAGGCATGTAGATAATCCTTACCTCATACAAGTAGTTGGTTACAGTTGAACTGGAAAAACTAAAATTTACTAAAAGTGTGGTAGAGATAATACAAACTCTTGTTAGTTCTGTTCTTAGAAGCCAAAAACTCCTAGGAGATCAATGAATCTCAGTAAGAACCTCGATTCGACGGTTCTTACTTAGGAGTTCGTTGGGAGCTCGTTTCCCCGATAACGAGAGCTCGTTTCTCCGGCGATGGGTGCGTGTTTCCCCGGCGACATGAGCGCTTCCTATAATATGATCATAATTTTAAAAGAGGACATAAATTTTAGGAAAAAAATAAAAAAATTTAGCACACATTTATCAAAGTACTAAAAAACTAAAGATTACTTATCTTGACATCATAAAAAATTAATATACGAATGATCTCTCTGTAACTTGTACTGAACTTTATAAATTCTAATAAATATTGAGATATTTATAAATTTTGGTAACAATAATTAATAAACATAAAAAAATATTAGCATATATGTTATATCCCATATTTAGTGTACAATTGGATAATATTCTATTAGCGTACTCTCCCGTCCCCACTTCTGTCCCTACTCCCGCTCCCGTCCCCACTTCTGTCCCTACTCCTGCTTCTGGCTTCTAAGGTTTTGTTGACTGCTATTGTTGTTCTGCTAGTTCATTTGGTTATGTTTTAACATATTTTTGTTGGTTTTAAATGTTATTTAGTTTTATTTTTTACATTACTAATTTATTTATTTATGTATATTTTTATTATTTTTTATATTTGCACCTCGTTTCGCTCGGGTGCCTTGCGCCTTAAGTGCGCCTTGGACGATATAGACCTATTGCGCTTCGAGTGCGCCTTGCGTCATTGACTACCTTGATTTTAATTCTATACATGAGATCCTTCTCAATCTCTTCATCATATTCAAGAGATTAAAAAGCTTAATGTTTAATATTCAATATATATATATATATATATATATATATATATATATATATAAGGAGGGATCAAAATTCCTACTCTCAAGCATTCCCAAATGTTTCCGAAATAACAATCGTTGGATTGCCTTTTTTGACCGTTCATATTAGTTCAAAATCTCGCGAGAAATTAGTAGTTTAAGGATCTAATCTGATGGTCAAGAAAGAGAATTCAACAACTGCTATTTCAGAGAATATACGGGGGTTCTTAAGAGCAGAGATCCCCCCTCTATAGTATTTAATGTAATTTAGTGTACAATTGGATAATATTCTAATTGTAATATTAGTACATGTCATTGTAGATTAAATATGGTTTATATAATTTTTAAGATTTAGTTAGTTTAGATATTTTAAATTTAGTTAGTTTAGAGTTACCTTATTGAATTCTTTATTCTAGATTAGATTAGAATGTTATGATAAAGCCTGCGTGCATCTCCAGAATGTTTGTTAACCACTCTTGGCTTATATTTCTTTTCTCATATTAGGGGAGAGGGAACCAAGTCAATGATTTAAGGTGGGCCCACTACTTAACTATGTTATATCCCATATTTTCGAAATAGGGGTGGGCCACGGCCCCTTGGCCCCAACTATGTTTGTCAATGATTTGGAGATCCTTTATGACAACAAATGGATCCAATAGAAAGTAGTTATTGCATTTGGTTAGCATAGGGTTATGAATTCAAGTTTAATTATTTTGTGATTAACATCTTACTCATAAGTGCTCACCGAGTTAGAAATAAAACTGTTGTGTAGAACATGAATTTAATCTTCTAGGATATATATGGTTTAAACTTTGATTTTGTTGTATGAAGCTTTGGTTCCTCTAGATAATGTAAGAATTAAGTAATAATTCTAGTAGTGCTAATTGTTTGCTGGTAAACTCTTATCAGTTTATTGAAATCAAGTATGGTAACTTCGTAGGATATTAGTTTTATGGGTGAACACTAGCTAAGTTAGAGAAAAAAGAACACTTGCTAAGTTAGAGAAAAAATGGAATTTTCTTTTGAACCTTCTACACAAGTTTTGAGCAGATTTTATTTGCCATCTAAATAGTATCGGCAGTCGGGAAGCCGCACTCAAAGAATTATTTTGCATTGTTCTTCTAGTAGTGTTGCTATTGATAGATAGTTTGGCCTTGGGCATTGGTTAGTAATTAGAGTGATACTTTGAATGCCGTGGATAGTAGTGAAAAATGAGGTGGCACGGGTTGAATGAATATTTTAGAACTTGATTACTAGATCCCTACATCTTGTTCAACCTTGGCAACTATATCAGTTTCAATGATAACTCCTTAAAAAATTTAGAACAACAACATCGTAGTAATATATGGTAGTAACTTATGCTTGAACAAGAAACATTTTCTATACTTAGGAATGTTAGTGGATATATATATATATATATATATATATATATATATATATATATATATATATATATATATAGAGAGAGAGAGAGAGAGAGAGAGAGAGAGAGAGAGAGAGAGAGAGAGAGAGATGCAGGCATTGGATCATAGTTTCCAGATTCGCTTTACCACCTAGGTTCCGAGTTCCGGTTCATATTCATCCAGTTCACAGGACATTTTCATACCAGACTGCTGCGGTGGTTGCTATCCAAGTGGCCAAGACATGAGTCACCTATGGTCGAATTCTGACTATATACTTGCTTTTGGAGGATTGCCTTTTTAGTTATAGGAATTCAACAAACTTTGAGTAGTTCAATCGTCAATTTCCAGTGAAAACCTATTTGTTGCCTCTAACTTATCACCGTGTTTCCCCAGTCTTCATGTTGAAAGAAAGGCCTCGAGGAATTTGAGTCTTGAAACGGTAATTGAAGTTGAGGCTTGAGAAAGAGAAAACTTCAATCTACCAGCCACCCAAAGTTATATTACTGCCAAAGGTAAATATTGAATATAACTGTGTTCCTTTATTACTGACAGTTCTTTTCATAGGGTGATTAAACTGACATTTAAAGTTTAAAGAAATAATGGGTAAATGCGTCACGAGTAAAATATGGGAGTACAATTCAAGGAGTTGAGTGGGCCAGTCCGGGCTCGATTTTGATCGAGCATGGACTGGGCCGTGCTAGCCTGGTTAAGAAATCCAAATCCAGTCCGGGACGGGCTCAGAGAGCATAACCTAAATCCAACACGGCCCACAACCCAAGAAAAATTCAAGGTTGTAAAAATTGCTAGTCGGCTGCTAGTTTGTTCGTGGGGACTAGGGATTAATAAGGGACTAGTCGGATTAATTGGTTTAATTTTTTTAATATATATATATATATATATATATATATATATATATATAGAGAGAGAGAATAAGGGAGGTGAGGTGGCACCTCACTCTCAAAACAAGGGTGGCGGTGATGTGGCACAATCACAACCACACAAACGAGAGGAGGGGGTTAAGTGCAATTTGCCAATTATGAAATGTGTGGTTGGAATTGTGCCACGTCACCGCCACCCTTGTTTTGAGAGTGAGGTGCCATCTCACCTCCCTTATTCTCTCTCTCTCTCTCTCTATATATATATATATAAAGAAAAATAATAATATATATGCTATATATGCCATATGTCATCAAAGTATTAACTTAAGTACCCAAAGTCAAAATGATTTATTGAATTTGTGTATACTTAAATCCCAAACCCTTTATAGACCCAAACCCAAATATTTAATTTCCTTTGAGCAAATCATATTAATAGGCCTTAATATCTTTAATACAGGGTTTTAAAACTATATGTATATTTATCCCAACTCAAGCCCGACCCATCATTTCCTTATTATTATTCTCAACCAAATTTATTCTATATTCCCTTACTCATGAAGTAGGCCCGACCTACTATCTACTTTATATATTCGGTTCTTTGATAAGAGAGAGGAGAACAATCCCCAAAACCCTAATCCTCAACAGTTATCTCCATTAAGAAGCAGCTGCCATGGCAAATGTAGTCTCCATGGAGGACATCGAAGCCATCGCCCAGCGTCTCGTCATCGACTTTTCCTCCGTTGACCTAAACTCCATCCGCCTTCCCCCTCCCCTGTCGAAGACTTCAGCATCAAGAGGTACGCACAACCACCGTCAAGCGGCGTCAATTTTTTTAAATGAGACCTGGTCGGCCGACTAGGGGCCGATTAGGCGGCCGACGAGCCCTAGTTGGCCGACTTGACCCGACTAAGGGGTATGCTGACTAATCCCACCGCCTAGAGGCCAAGTCGAGTCGCAGACGGACTAGTCGGCCGCCTGACTCGATTTCTGCAACACTAGAAAAACCTAGCCGGGTTGAACCGGGCTAGGTCTGGGCCAGGTCCTGGTTGGCCCCTTTTTTTGGAAAAAAACAGCCCAAAAAATTGTTGGACATTAGAGGGGACTATAGGCTTTTGGCTTATAAAAAGAATAATTAAAGTAAATAAAGAAACTTTATTAATTTTGTTTATTTGAGAAATTTAATATACATTTTTTTTTATTTCAGAAAAGTTAAAAGAGTGAAAGTACATATTTTATCTTCAATATGATCTTCGGTCTTCATCCAACTTTTTTTTGAATCTTTGTCGTGGTCTTCGATATCTTCAAATCTTCGATTTTCGGAGAAATAGATCCAACTCTGAAATACTTTGTCGTTTCATTCTTCACCGTTTCCTCCTTTATAATAAAAGATTGAAAGTCCAGTTCATTGATGTTAGCATCTTTATCTCTTAAGTGTTGAGTTTGTTTTTCGCACAAACCCAATATTGAATGCTAATACAGACTTTCAAAATCTCTTGTAACATCCTGCTTCTCTTCTTGCTTAGTATTCTTGAACCTGCACTAAAACAAGATTCCGATCCTACCCTGGACACCGAGACCATTAGAAGATCACGTGTCAAAGAAGAAAGTATATGATTAGTTTTTTCGTGCGCTTTCCATTACTCTAAAATTGAAAATTATGATCCAGATTCGTCTCCATCTTCATTATAGGAGTTTAAATACAAGAATAATTCTTGAGTTGGGGAAGAAAGATTTTTTTTTTGTTTCTTTCTTTATAGTATTATACTCTTAGTATGAGATAACTTAAAAATTAAGCCAGAGCTACTACTACCTTGAACGACAGACCCAGGTGGTTTAATATCACTTTTTCTACATATAAACTAATTAGAGTATCTAATTTTTTTTTTCTATTTTTAAACTATTTACCTCAATGTTCATATTGTCATCATCTAACAATTTAAGTACACCATCTAATTTTATTTTTATGATCTAAAATTGCACTCAAACAATATAAAAGATGTATTTCATGCCAATAGTTTTAGAAATTTTACTTCCATTTTAGAAACAACATAATCAAACCAGAAACATTTATATATTTTGCAAATAAATGAGAAATATTAATGATCTGTCTTAAAATTAAAAGAGAAGTTGGATAATAAACGATTGATAAAATACATGTAATATTGTAAAACAATTCCAAAAATTAAAAAATTAAAGTAGCAATTAACCAATCATTATCAGTTGTTTGGTAATCGGTACTTGGATTTACATTAACATAGTGTGTAATAACATCTTTATATTTAATATATGATTTCAACATTAAATAGGTAGAATTCCATCTATGTGGTATATCCTTAACAAATCTCCTAAATCTCAAACCATATTGTGTACATAATATTTTAAACTCTTGTTGCTTACTTGGTAAAGTGTTCAAACTAATTAAATACATTCTAATATTTTCTAAATTCGTTTGAAAAAAAATGAAAACATTCTTGTAAAATTAAATTAACAATATGACACGCCAATCTTACATGAAAAAGTCGTCTCTTTAATATAGACAGAAATTGAGATCTCAAAATATTGATAAGAAGTATTATTACTAGCATTATCAAACGAAATTGATTTTTTTTTACATTAATATCATATCTACGTAAACTTGTAATATAGCACCGTCGATTACAAATCCAATATGCAAAAATTTCAACGGTCTTAGACAAATAATTCGTTTTTATAAAACCATTTTCAAATGTTTGTTTCACAATTTTTTTCTTTTTCAAATATTTTAACTTCTACTCTAATAGATCTAGAAACTTTAGTAAAACAAAGATTTAGTGTACTACTTGCATAACTATTATATAGTTTCAAACTCACTAAATGTGAAAGCTTTTTCATCACAAATAATATAATTTTTTAAGTTGGTTTTGTTACGAGCAGCCAAATAAGTAAATGTTTCTATTGAACATCCTTGATGACCGATGTTTAACTGTAATTGTCTAACATTATGTGAGTCCTTACCATATCAACTGTCATATTGTCTCTTCAAAGTTTCCGTCCCGTCATTTTTTCTCAATTTAAATACTTTTTTTGGCATTTCTTACATTCTGCACCTTTAGGTATTGGTTTTTGGTTGGTGTGATCTAAGACTAACTTTTTCTCATCATATGTGACAAATAATTTATTATAGTAGTCCTATAAAATCAATCTTTGTCTAGTTGGAACATTACTAGTATTATTACTATTAATACTTCTATTTTTTGGAGATGACATTTGTGTTGGTGGTGGTTCATTTCCTATAGAATTATTTGCATAATAATCATTATCAAAATTACTATAAATATTATAACAGTCTTATGAAACATTTTCATAGTGTTGGTTAAAACCAGTAGCATCATTAGGATCTATACTAATTTTTTTAAATTTCTAATTAAAAAACTAATCAATTTACTATTTCAAAATTAACTAACTATATAATATAATATAAACACATTACTTAAACGTCAACCTGATTTTCCCCAAAACCGGATGTTGAATTCTTGTAGCTTCGTAGTGATTGATCAAGTTGAAGACTCAAAAATTTTCGAACTCTTGCGTTTTTTCTTACGCTTAGTCTCCAGAAAGTAGCTACTTCACCGAATAGAACACGAAATTGCTTGTAAGTATTACCAGAGGAAAAAAAAATTGTTTTGGTAAATTTGGATTAATTAAGCCTATTTATAGGAATTTTTTGGTGCCAAATGACCACAAATACTCTTAGAATATGGATGTTATAGTGGTATTTTGATAATTTTCAGCAAAATGACCAAAATATTCCTTATTAATGTTTAGACATGATTACAAATGGGGGTATTTTGGTAAAAATATCCCAAAGGACTAATATGGTTGTCTGGGTTTTTTACCAAAATATACCCCAACGTTTAAGTAACAGTTAATAGGGGGTTTCAAGCTGCACGGCCCGATTAACATCTCTAAGTGCAACGTTACCATAAGTTGCAAACCTACTGAACCTACCCCCTAGTAGGAAAGAGAGATGTTCCTCGTCCTGAAACCTGTTCTATGACCCAAACCATGCTGTGTTCAAGGTAAACTATACTTCTACATCTTTACATACTAGCTATGTCAGTGTCAAGGATTATATTGTCTATCCATAGATTCTCATCATGGATCAGGGTTATCTAATTTGCTTTTTATTCAGTAGGTAATAGAGGTACGGACACTTTAGTTCAAGTGTACATGGTAATTAAGGATTGTCTTAGTAGGTTATGGGATGTTAATGGATCACTTCCTACGTGTGAGTTCACATTCTCCTTCCACTGCTTAGGAGCTTACAGTTTCATATTCAGGAGGTATGGTCCCATTTACAAGAACTAGTGGGAAGGGCAATTAACAGTGCTCCCTCTTTAGCAACTCTTAGTAACTGGATCATTTACTGACAGCAAGAGGAGAGATGTACTAACCTTCTCACATTAACATACCTTTTTTTTCTACTTAAATGTAGATTTTCTTTCTCTCACTGGTATTCTAATTTGACGAAGGAACATAATGCCTCACATTTGGTGTGAACGAGCGAAATGACCAGAGAATCCAGTAAAACCCTGTCCTAAGCCCGTACATATAATGCTGCAGTTATTTGCAGGATATAGGATTGATTTCCTATAGCAACTTGTATTAATATCTCGACTTGAGCTGTGTTTGTATTTGAATAAAAAGTGTTACTCTGGTAAACTACTAATAGGAGTGGCTGGATTGAAGCCATTTAAATACATGCCACTGAAAATCAATACCACCTTTTGATTTATATTCATAAATTTGCTTGCCCATAAATGGCATCTCAATGTCGCAAGATTCCCGCGAAGGCAAGGTCTAGGAGGGCCAGACGTCATAAACGACACATTCCTGTAGATGTTTCCATGACTTGGAGCTACATCCTCCGGATGCAACTGCCCCTTTGCACAAAGCAACACCCGCAATGACAAATTCTTCATGCGTCAAACAGAGTGAAGTGTTCCTCCTGGAAATTTAATTTTTTATATCCATATTTTCTTGGTTTGAATTATATGGACCAAGTTATGAATTGGAATTAGTTAAGCCCCAACCTAACTACAACATTAGGCAGAATATTGCATAAACAATAGATCTAGCTAAGTTTATACATTGATGTGTAATGAAATTCCTAAATTACAGCCGACCTTGGTTTATGCTGATTACGAAATTAAAGAAAATATAAAATATACAATATACAACCCTAGATTGGACCCGAGGTTGATGCATGGTTATATGACAAGGTTAAGCCAGCTGGTTCAATGTACAATCAGGTTGAGCCGACTTCAAGGTTGTAAAAGGCATTGGGCACTAATCGGGCGGGCACCGAGCACCTAGCGTCTAGCCCCTTGGGCGGGCGCCTAGCGGCTCCCGCGGTTCAACACCCCCCCCCAACCACCACACACACACATTATGCATAGTCGGGGGCCACTAGGTGGACGTCTAGGCGGGCACCAGGTGCCACCTAGGCTGATTTTTAGAACAATGGCCGATTTAAATGCAACCACGACGATATAGGTGGTTAAAATTTTGAAGGTGATGAAAAACACAATGTCATGCTTTATATGTCTACATGGCGTATTCATAATACTGGGAGTGAGAAATGAGATTAAACTAATCATTCGTCTTAGGAGTTAAAAATAATTGTAAGATCATGAAGAACCTTGGGCATGTGGGCTATGAATGCGATATCTTTTTTTTTTAACGAGAACGATGTTTGGATTTCGTGTTATATTATGTGTCAATTCTTGTAAATGTATTTAGTTGCTATTGATTTTGATAAATAATTTTTAATATCACAGTTGAAATTTTGTCTAAGTTGTTCTCGAGGTTGATTTTGTGAGAGTGGTATCAAGGTTTGAAATTGAAATAGTTTACTTGTGCTATTGTTGCAATCATGTGTTAATTTATTATTGTTGATTTGGGATTCATAGCAAGATTATGGAATTAGGTTGTGATTTTTTTACATGTGGATGATGACCCGGCTAGGTTTGATTTTCTAATACTTTTTGAGAGTTTAATATGGGCATCAGAGTATGGGATTTAAATTAGAACGACCATAATGGACTAAAGTTTGTGATTTTGAGACAGTATTTATGAGAATTTCTTTTGAGAGTCGATGTTTCTTAATAATAGAGCAACCAAAATGTTGTTATGATAAGTGTTTATTCATCAAAGATATATGGGCATATTATAATTCATGGACGATAAGTAACTATAAATGAATATTGGTTAAAAAGTCTAATATTACAAATGATAATGAATGATTCTTCATGTGATATGAATTATGATAAAAATCATTTTATTCAAGCTAGTTATCAATAATTTTTCGTTTGGAACCATGGAATTAATTGGCAGGTATTGAGTGATTTATTATTTGATAAGTTTTGAGATGACATTGTAATATTGGCCATATTGTGATCGTCTCTCGAGAACAAACTTCTTTTAAATGGGAGGAATGTAATATCATGTAATTTCTTGTTAACATTATTATTATTTTTAATTATTTTGATAATAATAATAATTAAGGTGTATATATTATTTTTTCTAAATAGTTAATTTATTTTGTAATTATTAATTTAATAAGTATATATATTTATCTATTGGAGACTATGGGAATATAGTTATAGAATATGTCATTCACTTCCCCCTTAAAAGAAGTTGTGTCATCAAAACTTGAACCTGATCACAATGTGGCCAACATTTTATTTTTCCCAAAAATTCGTATACATTTCCTTATAAAAGTTTACAATGTCAAACTTTATCTTGATAAATAACTAACCCTCAAAATTATCATAACAACATTCTAAATTGTTATATTCTTCTCAAAAAGTTGATTCTCCTAACAACACTCACATAACATTGTTGTGCTATCATAATTTAAAGTCTAACTATTGACAATTCTAGTATTCTAATCACAATCTCCTACTCAAATATTTATATTAAACTTCATAAAAGTGTTTGACAACTCTACCTAGACAAGTCGTCACCTACTGAGGATGAAAAATCATAACCTTATTCCACAACAATAATAAATTAACACGAGACCACAATATGACACAACTTAACACTTCTCACTGCAAGGCTTGGATACCAATATCATTTAACAACTTAGTCAAAATTTCGATGATATTCAAATTTCTCTATAAAGTCAACCAATCAACCCCGTAAAAGACATATAGAAAAGAATGATACCTTGCAATATTGCTCAAAAATCTAAAGATCTTCTGTAGTAAAATGATTCTAGACCAAAAGGTCAAAATTGTAACACTTACCTATTTGTTAAATTAACATTACCTACAAACACACCATTCTTTTTTGGGTGAGTTTGCAACTTAGCAACAATAACATAGCAACAACAATTAAGCATAGTTTAGGATTTGTATACCGTAGTCTATTTAGGATTAGAAATTGTGGTCTTATTAAAATTAGAGAACCTACACTACACTGATCTTTGTAATCAACTTAAGTGGGAGACCATCAGTACACAAACCTGAGAATAGAGTATCACGTAGAATTCCCTTTTTTCACTTACAATTATTACAATTAGATTGTAAAATTGTTAGTACACTAGGAATGTAATAGTTATCTTCAAGAGAGCAGGCTGTATTTGGTTGGTGGGATAGTGAGGAAAGGAAAGAAAAAGAAATGACTAGGAAGTGGAATTTTTTCCTTGTTTAATTAATAGAGGAAGTTGAAAAGAAAGTCATGGAGAAGTTTATAAAGAGATCTTAAAGAGACGGTAATGAAAGAGAAGGGGATGGAGGAGGATCGGAGTCGATAGTCGTGGTTGAAGGAGTGGTGGAGTGAAGGAAGCATAATAAAATTTTCTTTCCTTTTCATCTAGTTTCTAGAGAGGAAGGAAGATGGTTTTGCTAGGTGAAGGAAGAGAGAGGGAGAAAGGTATAAGGAAAATAGTTAATGTGGTTTCTGGAGGAAGGAAAATGGTTTTTCTAGGTAAGGAACACAAAGCGAGAAAGGAAAATGGTTGATGTGTGAAATTCCCCAACTTCTGTTTTCTTTTCTTTCTTCCTTGTAACCAAATAATTATAAGTTTGTAACCAAATAAGTGAAAATTATTCCTTTTTTTTCCTTTTTCTTTCTCTACTCCCATTTTATCACCAACCAAACACAAACTAAGGAGCAGAATGAATTAAGGAAAAATAATGTGCCTCTTAGTTAAGCTTGACTTTGTCCGCCGTGGTCAATGCTATTAAACCTAAAAATAGAACAACAACAAAGCCTTTTGATATTTTCAGATAGGCAGGATGGATCCTTTTCTTCAGAGATGCTATTTCAAGGACCATGTCCTCTCTAATGCTATCAACTATTGTATCCTTTGTCACAACCTTAATTCACTTTTAATTAGGCATAACCCTAGTTGTAATGGCCCATTGAGACATCATGACATGCACATACACCTGAGAGTAACTTTTTCACATGTAGTTGCTTACATATGTTAGTTTATTTTGGAATGTAAAAACTATATATATATATATATATATATATATATATAAAGCTTTCTCTTATTAGAATGGAGTTAATTGTTGTGCACAAAAGCCCTGTAAAAGAATTGACAATTTTTTTTTTACATCTATTAACTTAATTTCAACCAGTGTTCTAAAATGTGTTAAAAAATGGAGCCTAGGTGCTATACACCTACTGCCAAATTTTTTAATATATTGTGCGTTCTAGGCGGTAGGCGATATTATGCAAGAAAAAACAGTATTATGTGATCAAAGAAGAAAATTGCCACCTAGATTTTGGTCTTATTTTTTGTCAATTTGTTATTCAAAAATTGTTTGCGGCATTATACTGGAAAAAACAACATTATGCCGCCAAAGAAAAAAGTGTCGTCTAGATTTTGGTCTTGTTTTTATTGTCAATTTTTTATTGAAAATTTGTTTTTTCGCACAATCCTTTTTATTTTCTTGATCAGTTTTTGGCCTTAGTCCAAAAAAATTTACGTTGACCTTATATTAACATTTTATTTTAACATTATATTCTTTTTGGTGAATTATAAACTGTAATTCTATTTGTTCAATACTTGTTAGTGTATTCTTTTTGATCTATTTGAGTGTTTACTAAAGTTCTTTATATTGTAATCATTGTTTTATATATGACATATAAATATATAGTTTTGTGTTACTTTCAATGAACTAGAAAAGTCTGAGTTTTTTTAATGGTAACGCTTCTTTCCGCATAAATCCGTCTAGGCAACCATCTGGGCATTAGGCGTTCCCTTGTTGCATAACGGTCGTCTAGCGCTTTCTATAACATTGAATTCAACCATTTATATATGTTGGTGTAAAGTTCCTAGCGAAGGCAACTGTGAGCATGAGAGGCATATGTCAAAAACCTAGACGACCTATTGGTGAGTAGATAAGACCTACATTTTGGCTATGCAATTTAAGCTCATGCAAGAAAGAAGCACCCTAAAAGAATTGACGAATTTTTTACAACTATAGACCTAACTTCAACCCTCTTTATATGGTGTAAAATTCATAGCAAAGTTACTTGTGAGCATGAGAGGGCCATGTCACAAAACCTACAATCTAGTGGGGAGTAGATAAACCCAAAGTTATTAAAGGTGCAAGGCGCACCGTGGCACGAAGGGTGTATAGGACCTAGGCACAAGGTGAAGGTGCGAGCCTCACGAAGCTAAGGCACACGTTCTTTTTTAAATAATATTGATATATATTATGTAAGAGATTGCAAGTAGACAAGTCGGAGTTCAATGAAATAATCATATCAATACGAAAACAATAAACTTACTTGAGTTGTAAAAAGAAGTAGATGTCTCTCTTAATATGAGGAAAGTAGAAGAAGAACAAACCAGAGAAGCGTAGCTTGGGTTAACTAGAGAATGAAGTGGATTCTTGATAGTGAGCAATGAAAGGGTTGAAAACAACATCAAATCAAAAGTTCAAAGAAGAAAAGGAAAAAACAGAGCATGAAAAAAAGAGAACGAGTCTTTGATGTTCACGTTATGACATAAGGAAACGAAAGAATAATAAGAAAATGGGAAAATACAACAAAAAATGAAAAAAGTGAAAGAAATAGAACAAAAATTCAAATTGTAGATAGTTAGAAGAAGAAGAATAGTTTTGAATGAGAACTAGGAATTCGTAAGAGGCTTCATATTTCATAATAGATAGTGTGCATTAAGAAACTTTACGGTTTTTCTTTTGATATGTGAGAGCATTTCAATCTCTCTTTGAAAGGCATATAACTAACAAATCCAATGGTGGTCCCTCCTAAATTAAAGCAGATCCATTGCTTAGTAAAATAGAATATGTAAAAGGAAATGTAAAATTCAATATATGTGCCTCATATGCTTGTGCACCTTAGTTAGGCATGAGCATGACCATGAGACTCCAAAAGGCGCACGCCTCATGAAGGGAGTCTCACTCCAGATGTATTGAGGCACTAAGCTTGAAGTCTCGCGAATGTGGCACGCCTTTGGCGCACCTATCTCAACTATGGATTAACCTACCTTTTAGCTATGTAGTCAGTTTAAGCTCATGCAACAAAGGACACCTCTCAAGTTCTATAGACTATAAGGACTACAAATAGGTAAGGTTATATATGATACAAATTTTCTATATGAAATAGACCCTCTCTCTATATATATACTCTCTCTCTCTCTCTCTCTATATATATATATATATATATATATATATACACACACACACACACACACATCAAAGTCTCCTGGGTCTAATGGTCAGCATATGCAGACATAACGCATCCTGGCTGGCTGGATTCGATCCCACGGGGAAGCGGATTATTCCTTCCAATTATGAATTAGGGTGGAGTTATATATATATATATATATATATATATATATATATATATATATATATATAAGATGAGAACTTCAATGCATTTTGCGTGTTGTTTAGTTTGGGATTTTAGCACTAAATGGGAAACTATGAGAAGGTTGAGGCTTGTGATATGACATACATACACACATGAAGAGAGATTCGACAACAACAAATTCTGGACACAACAATGTGTGAGATAGCACTTATATTGTCTTTAGAGAGACCCATTTAAGTTTCTCTATGCTTGAAATGTTTATCCCATGAAATTCTGGATACAAACAAGTATTGTGCTATGATAAGGTCACATGACGGGTATTCGAGTGTTGGACTCGGTTATGTGCACGGACATAAAACGCATTCTATATAATACTTTTTGGACACTTGGTTCATGTATCACCTACCATGCTCAGGGCCAGTCCTGAGTTCATGGGAGCCCTAAGCGAATTTTCAAAATGCCCCCCCCCCCCTATATATATATAATGATGAAAAATTAAAAAAATGAAATAGAAGTAAATTAAAAAAATTGACACCACCAAGAATTGAACCTACAAACTCTAGTGCAAGTCTAACATAATAACCACCACACTATAATTGTTTTGTGTTAAGAGATGCTCATGGTACATTGGTACATACTAGTTCTATTTTAGATACAAGATTATATATATATATATATATATATATATATATAAATTATTATTTTTGGGCCCTCCTACTCCGTGGGCCCTGGACGGTTGCCTTGGATCAGGGTCGGCCCTGACCATGCTTAGGCTCCTATTGACTCAAAACATGAAAGTGATTTGGTATGGTCATGATCGTGCTAAACATAATTAAAATATGAGAAAAATAACATTCTTTGTTGTGGATCATTTGTACAACTTTTTGGAACCAGTTACTATGGAAAACATGTATATATATATATATATATATATATATATATATATATATATATAGTATTAAGATTTGATATATAAAATAGGTATGTAGATATATTTGTGTATATATACCGTATCAATGTGGTACCCTTAACTTTCTGATTTTGAATTTTGAATCTGTGCATGTCTGTACCTGAATCCCATGTCATGCAACATAGGACCATACTCTCCAAACAAGAGGGCATGTCTTTATATATGTATTGTATGTATGTGCTTTAACTTATTTGCATACTATACTAAAAACTACGTTGTGACAGGCGGCACCTAGGCACGTCAGGCGTGCCTAGGCGGCCTAGCGTGCAGGTAAAAAGCTTTTACCGTCTCAACCTGGATTATTTTTTCCTAGCTATGGAGATGGTCGCCTAGGATCAAATATATATGCACATCGGAAAAAAAAATCTAAGCGCAATAGGGAAGTACCCAAGTTCCTTGGTGATGCCTAGGCGACGCTTAGACGAGGCGGGAGGCTTGTCGCCTGGCCTTGCCTAGTGCTCAGAACAACATAGACAAAGCACAAGTTGTCTCCTTACAAGTTTATTTCTTAAACCAAAATATACCTTATTAGTTTATCTTAATATGTTACTTAAATAGTTCTTTACGTAAATTAATAATTAAGTGAGGACGTTGACATTTGTACCATGTCAGCCTAACTTACCGTCTTGACTTGGATTATTTTTTTCTGGCTGTGGCGATGGTTGCTCAGGGTCGAATATATATACGCAACAGAGAAGTACCCAAGTTCCTGGGTGACGCCTAGCGAGACGGGAGGCATGTCACCTCGCCTAGTGCCCAGAACAACATAGACTAAAAGCACAAGTTGTCTCCTTGCAATTTTTATTCTTAAACTGAAATATACCTTTTTAGTTTTATCTTAATATGTTACTTAAATAGTTCTTTACCTAAATTAATAATTGAGGACATTGACACTCGTACTATGTCGGTCTAGGCGTGCAGGTAAAAAACTGACCGTCCTGGGTTCTTTTTTTTTTGGTTGTGGCAATGGTCGCCCGGGGTCAAATATATATGCGTAGCAGGAAAAAATATTTATGCGCAACATGGAAGTATCCAAGTTCCTGGACGATGCCTAGGCGAGACGGGAGGCATATTGCTCGCCTCGCCTAGCGCCCAGAACAACATAGACTAAAAGCACAAGTTGTCTCCTTGCAATTTTCATTCTTAAACCAAAATATACCTTATTAGTTTTATCTTAATATGCTACTTAAATAGTTCTTTACCTAAATTAATAATTAAGGACGTTGACACTCGTACTATGTGTCAACATCAATGGTCCTAGTGAGTGTCTAGACAGGACATTGTGTCCTTTCAGATACATAGAGGAATCATACTTTAGACTGTAGTATTGGTGTTATTTTAGTTGAACCTGTTATTACCAAATTGTGTTGCATGCCTGATCCAAAGAAGAATAGTTTGATATTCTTCTGTTCCATGAGTGCTCACTTTGGATTGTTTCAATTTATCAGGACTTCCTGCGGAGACGTCCATCGAGCGATATGTCACAATTGGTGCATACAGTCTCTTGAGGTCTTGCACCATTGAACCAGAGTGCATCATTGGACAGCACTCCATTCTCATGGAAGGCTCACTGGTTGAAACCAACTCTATTCTTGAAGCTGGTTCTGTTCTTCCCCCTGGCCGAAGAATTCCAACCGGAGAACTCTGGGCTGGCAATCCAGCAAGGTTCGTTAGGAAGCTGACCCATGAAGAGATCCTTGAGATACCAAAACTCGCGATAGCTATCAACGACCTGATGCAAAACCATTTCTCCGAGTTCCTTCCATATTCCACAGTTTATTTGGAAGTGGAGAAGATGAAAAAATCTTTAGGTATTTCGGTTTAGAAAGTTTTTTCAATTAGATGATGTCAATCTTGGAGGAAATAAGCACAGCCTTAGGGACCACATGGTAGAATTTGTGCAATTCTAAGTATGTCTAATGTTGAAAAGTATATGTTGTAACCAGTGGAAATTGTAGGTTGGAACAACTGGTGTTTTGTTGAATTTAAAGCTTGTTCACCTGCCTATAATGGGGAAAACTGGATGTCATGTTTCTGCCAAGTGAGATATTTGTTTCTGAATTTATACATTGAATTAAAGTTATTTTTGTTCCCAAATTCCATTGATGTCCTTAGTGGCTGTTTGGTAAGGAGAAAGTGGGATGATATTTGGGGATTCTCAGAGAAGAAAGGGTGAAAGTCTACTTTTTCTGTTTGGTTTGGACTGGATTGAACTTTGGATATGGGGAGACCCATTGTAATTCAGCTCATATCCCCTGGCATTTAACCCCTTCTCCACATCCTCTTAAGCTTGGATGTGGTCCAAAAATTTGGGGATGTCTTTATGTAATATTTTTCTCTCCTTGATCCAACCACTTCTAGGTTCCATATTTTACTAGTATCACAGCCTCTCCAACCTGCAATTTCCAACAGTAATGATGTTCTCTGAAATCCTAAAAGAGTTTTCATTGCTTTTTTTCTTTCTTTTTTCTTTTTTTTTACTTCGATCATAATAAGTGCGATAGAGAAGATTTATCATATAATTTTGTCAAATTTATAAAGAATTTTGCTCCGTCTTCTTTGGTCTTGAGTTTGTTGAAGCTTCTTTAAATTAATTGGGGAGATGCATGCTGGTGGAAATTATCACAAATCTAGGGTTCTATATTTTTACAATGTTGCTATTAGTATGATTTGGAGTGTCCATTTGTTAAACCTAATTAACCTAAAATAGTTGTCTTATCTACACATGTAGGGTTCAACCAGGAGTCGACACATCGTTAGAGTATCCACTAGTTGAATCTAATGAATCTATCATAAGACACAAATTAGGTCTGTGTTTAAAACTAATTCTAGGTTTAAAATAAAAATTTATTTTGACATTTATATATCATCACTACAAGAATTAATAGGTCAATTGATCAATCCAATGAATTTAAACAACCTATTAGTCTTCTAAATATTTTGAACTTGTCCTAATAGTTAGGCTCGTGAGTAATTTATAATATTTGTTTGTTAGTTTGTAGAAAATAATAGTTGATTGTAAGGACGATCATTTTGCTTTTTTTGGATGCACCGAGACAACCACCAGTTATTGGGGTGCTTGATGTTAGGTTCATATTAGACATTCTATTTCTTCCACCTCAACAACCACTAGTGTCACGCCCCGATCCCGAAAGGGTCGATCGTCCTCGTTTGATCCTTTACGGAACCGATTCGTCCTTGCTTGGGGCGTGATGCCGTGCGAGCCTGGACTTGCGCTCGCACAAGGCAAGAACTTGCAGTTATAGGAACCCATTTTGAAACACAATTTAGAAAACACATTCACAGAGATTTGAACACAAGTGCAGGAAGAAACATGCTTTTTCATTGATAATTCAGAGTAATTTACATAGAGTTTACATTGATGCGCCTCTCGGCTACTTGATTTGCATTACAAAAGATAACTTAAAAGGCAAGGCGCTCTCCATCAGATAGTCCACGTCGTTCATACATTACGCCCTTGTATAGGTTGAAAGTCCAAGCCTCCAAAATGATCTGACTCCAACTATACTTCAAAATAGAGGTGCTCCTAACGCCTCCTCGTCTATCCACTAGTGTTGCACCGTCTGAGTGCCTGAAATAGTTGCCCACAACGTGGGTCAGTACTCAACTTGTACTGGTAAGCGGGATGAACCCACTCGACTAAATCGACACTAGCTTATTAGGGGCGAGCATGCATTAAGATGACTTCTATAAAGAAGCAAGTGAATTCAATTCATATCAGTTGCATGTTTTGATAGGAATGAAAATAGCATTGAGTCCAACCAGTGCATCGATTGCTTACTCAACCGATGCATGTCTTCCCTGCAACGAAACACAAGTATACTTACCATCTGCACAAGACAATAAATTAGCATGTGTTCTATTCTATGCGGTCATTGGTGTGATCGACACCTTAGGGATATATTTCAAGCATTAGCGGCGCGCCCTATCACCCCGGGTAGCAAGCTCTGCTGGAGGTCCCGCAATGCATCGTGACGAGCACGAATCAAATATTTTCCTCCGGATCGATACGGTTCCAGTGCCCCGGAAAGCCGTTTCGAGGAAATGCCAAACCTTGTGCACAAGTTGTCCCAGACCATGCAAATGCATGAACAATTCATGTTATCATACAATACATACGAAATAAACAAAGAAGTAAAGCAGCAATATATATCTCATGCAACAGTTCATATTTTCTCAATGCGGTGTTCCGATTTTGGTATCCCATAGGTCCAAACTCCATCCGAGGCACTAGGCCGCCACCAACAACCAATTTCCTTTATAAACAACTCAGATTATAAGGTGCAAGCATATAGTAAAATTAGTCTACAAATCCCATGTTCCTTTCTTAGTGGCTAGCATGCATTGTGGCAAGGATTTCCTAGGCGTCCAATCGGGCATCATCGAGTGAACGTTTGAAACATTAGAGATGTGGGCGTGAAGAAGTAGGAAAGAAGGGTCCAAACCACTCACTGGTTAAGGAAAAGGTAGCTGAAACACGAATCCCGCCTAGCGACGATCAAACGTCAGTTACGCGGACCTGCACAGCACGAGCACCAATTAGAATTCTTGCCTATCCTTCCTTGCCGAACTCCCCAAGAATCAAAGCTCCAAACGATAAAACCAGCAGCGAAAACCAAGCAAATCGAAAGCAACACCAAATCAAAATCCTAAAGCGACAATCAAGAAAACCAAGCAACCAAACACGAAAACTATTGGACTCGTTTCAATAGAAGCCTTCCCATGAGTTGGAAATGATCATCGCATTTCGTCCGTGGCAAAAAGATGCCGAAGATCTAAGCTACGACTCAGACGGACTAGCCACAAGCCCAATTACGTAGTGCACATCCCGGTCGGATCGGGATTTGAGGCACTACATAATATACCACTAAGAAAAAGTTTCGACCCGAAACTTAAGAACAAGGCCCTACCTTCGACTGAATGAACAATGAAGGATACTTATCCTTCATCTCCGATTCCATTTCCCAAGTTGATTCCCCAACAGAATGGTTCCGCCACAGCACGTGAACCAAGGACATCGTATGGTTGCGAAGTACTTTTTTCTTACGATCCAGAATCTGCGCCGGCTCCTCTGAGTATGACAAATTCGTGCGCAATTCCAATTGTTCGAAGCTAACCACATGACTAGGGTCATGCACATACTTCCGGAGTTGAGAAACGTGGAATACGTCATGCACTTCTGCCAAGGCGGGAGGCAGTGCAATCCGGTACGCCACAGCTGCCACTCGTTCTAGTATCTCAAAGGGGCCGACAAACCGGGGACTCAGTTTGCCCTTCACGTCGAAACGCATCACACCACGCATCGGCGTCACTTTCAAGAAGACATGATCCCCGACCATGAACTCCAAAGGCCTTCTATGTGCATCAGCATAACTTTTCTGTCGGCTCTGTGCTGTGCGGAGTCTTTCCCGAATCAAGCAAACTTTCTCAACTGCCTGCTCTACCAGCTCTGGCCCGAGTACCTGCCGCTCGCCGACTTCGTCCCAACAGATTGGAGATCGACACTTTCGCCCATATAGTGCTTCGTACGGTGCCATCTGGATGCTTGATTGGTAGCTATTGTTGTACGCAAACTCTGCCAATGGAAGATGCGTGTCCCAACTAGTCTTTAAATCAATAGCACACAGCCGTAACATATCTTCAAGTATCTGATTTGTCCTCTCTGTCTGTCCGTCAGTCTGCGGGTGATATGCGGTACTGAACTGTAGCTTGGTCCCCAAAGCAGCCTGTAGACTAGTCCAGAAACGAGATAAGAAGCGTCCGTCACGGTCAGAGACGATTGAGGCAGGTACTCCGTGTAATCGGATAATCTCATCTATGTAAATTTGTGCTAACCGATCGACGCTCCAAGTAACTTTTATGGGAAGAAAGTGGGCTGATTTGGTCAAACGATCAACTATGACCCAAATCGCATCATGCCCCCGTGGCGTCTTCGAAAATCCTACAATAAAATCCATAGTGATGTTGTCCCATTTCCACTCGGGAATAGCGAGGTTCTGAAGCTCCCCGCCGGGCCTCTGATGTTCAGCTTTAACCTGTTGATAGGCCATGCACTGTGACACAAAGGTCGCCACATCCCGCTTCATACCGTGCCACCAGAAGGTCCTGCGCAAGTCCTTGTACATCTTAGTGCTCCCCGGATGTAAAGAATACTTCGCGTAGTGTGCTTCCGCCATGATTTCCCTTCGGAGTTCTGGGTCGCTAGGAACACATAGCCTTTCTTTCATCTGTAAGGCCCCATCTTCGCCTGCCACAAAATCAGACGTCTTCCCCGCCGAGATCAATCCACGTACCTTCGCTAAGAACTGATCGCCCTCCTGAGCTGATTTGATTTTATCCCGTAAACCCAGTTCAAGATGGAGTGGTGCCAGCTGCACTCCTTGATGCCGAACTCGAAACTCGATGCCCATCGCCTCAAGATCTCGAAGTAAACGGTTGTTTATAGATAACGAGCCCACGTGCTTTCGACTCAGAGCATCAGCAACGACGTTTCCCTTGCCCGGTGTATACGCGATCGTTAGGTCATAGTCCTTAATAAGTTCTAGCCAACGCCGCTGTCGGAGGTTCAATTCCCGCTGGGTGAATAGGTACTTGAGGCTCTTGTGATCCGTAAAGATTTTGCAAGCAACACCATAAAGATAATGCCTCCATAACTTCAATGCAAACACAATTGCCGCCAATTCCAGATCATGCGTCGGATAGTTTTTCTCGTGCGGCTCCAGTTGCCTGGAGGCGTACGATATTACCTTGTCCCTCTATATGAGCACACACCCTAAGCTGAGTCCTGAAGCGTCGCTGTATATCTGAAACTCTTCTACCCCATCTGGAAGTGCAAGAATCGGAGCTGAAACAAGATGCCGCTTAAGTTCCCGAAAGCTGGCTTCGTAGTCATCACCCCATTCGTATGCAATCCCTTTCTGAGTAAGGCGAGTCATCGGCGAGGCCAGTTTAGAAAAATCCTTCACGAACCTACGGTAGTATCCCGCTAGGCCGAGAAAGCTTCGAACTTCGCTGGCTGACGTAGGTTGTTTCCAGTCCACCACCGCCTCTATTTTCTTCGGGTCTACGGCGACGCCTTCGGCCGAGATGACATGACCAAGGAACGCCACGCTGTTCAACCAAAACTCACACTTGCTGAGTTTAGCGAACAACTGATGGTCTCGTAATGTCTGCAGCACGATCTTCAGGTGTTCCTTGTGCTCCGTCTCGTTCTTGGAATAAATTAGTATGTCGTCTATGAACACGACTACAAACTTATCCACAAACGGCCGAAACACGCGGTTCATCAGATCCATGAAAGCTGCAGGGGCGTTCGTCAAACCGAACGACATCACGAGGAACTCATAGTGTCCGTAACGGGTTCTGAAAGCAGATTTTTGAATATCCTCTGATTTGATTTTCAACTGGTGATACCCTGACCTGAGATCAACTTTAGAGAAAACAGTTGCACCTTGCAGCTGATCAAACAAGTCATCTATTCTTGGCAATGGGTACTGATTCCGCACGGTCGCCTTATTCAGCTCTCGGTAGTCAATACACAGCCGCATGGATCCATCCTTCTTTTTCACGAACAGCACCGGAGCGCCCCACGGAGAAACGCTTGGACGAATGTATCCTCGGTCCAACAGATCTTGCAACTGAACTTTAAGTTCCTTAAGCTCTGCTAGGGCCATGCGATAAGGTGCCTTTGATATCGGTCGCGAATCCGGAAAAGTGTCAATGCTGAATTCGATCTCACGATCAGGAGGCATTCCAGGCAGCTCGTCTGGGAACACGTCGAGGAAATCTGCAATGACTTCAGCCTGAGCTGCATCTGCACATTCCCGTCGGGTGTCTCGAACAGAAGCTAAGTACCCTTCACAGCCCGAATGCAACATACGCCTAGCCGAAATTGCTGATATCACCATTGCCGTCTTCGGTGCAGCGCTGCACGAATAGTAGAAGTCTGCCTCGCCGGGTAGACGGAATACGACTCGCTTCTCCGCGCACTCGATTGTTGCATGGCAAGCACCCAACCAGTCCATCCCGAGAATAATATCGTAATCCTTGATGTCTAGTACAATGACATCTAAGGAAAGCTTCCTTCCTCCAATGCAAATATAACCATCCCTACAGATCGCATGGGCGGGCATATCGACTCCCGAAGGGGTACTTACGCAAAGGTTCATATTTAAAGGAGTAGAAGCTAATTTATGCTCAACAGTAAAATCAACAGATATGAAACTATGCGTAGCACCTGAATCGAATAAGACTCTAGCGGGCAAATCTCTGAAAAGTAAAGTACCTGTCACGACCGTTTCAGAGACGGATGCCTCATCCCGAGTCAGTGCATAGACTCAGCCTTGAGCACCCTGGCGTTGTGGATTTACTGGCACAGCATTGGCATCACTTGCTGGAGGCCCCTTGTTTTGATTCCCGTTGCTCTGATTCGGCTTGCCCTCTCGGCAGTTAAACTGTTTGTGGCCCAGACGACCATATTTAAAACATCCTTGTACCCGACATTCATTCACTTTATGCCCTGATTTGCCGCACCGGCTGCAGTTCAGTGATTGGGATTGGCCCCTATTATCAGACGTATGCGAACGCTTGTGTGCTCCAGACCCTCCCATTTCATGAGGACATTTATTGTTGTTGGTACGGGGGGTTTGCACCTCGGCCTTTGGGAGAGGGCGCCCAAAGATCCGCTCGCTGTTCAGAGCCGCTTCGTAACATTCCCTGTATGTTTGACATTTTTGGTTGATGACGTCCCTACGCAAATCGTCATTCAAACCCTTCTGAAACCGATAGCACCACGCCTGCTGATTAGGCAAGAAGTGCCCTGCAAACTTAGCCAGTTTAGCGAATATTGAGTCGTAATCGTCAACAGACAAACTTTCTTGCACCAGATTACTGAAGTCGTCTTCCTTCTGTTGACGCACGGCCCGGGGAATATATTGTTCAATGAAGGCAGATTTGAACATTTTCCAAGTAATTTTATAGTTGGGATTGGCATCATAAATCCCTTACTTCGTGGCCTCCCACCAATCATGCGCACGCAGTTCCAGCTGAACCGATGCACAGGCCACTCGCTTGGATCCCCTGATGCCAATCAGGTTGAAGAGTCCTTCCAGCTTAGCAATCCACCCCATCACCACGTCCGGTTCGGCTCTTCCGTTGAACGTTGGCGGATACATTTTAGTGAACTCTGCCGCACGGCAGGAGTTCCTTGCTGGAGGGTGAGTCTCTTCTGACTCGTCTTCTACCGCCACGGTCGGCGGCGTGACAGGCATCCCTGTGGCTGCCCCGTTGCTTGGTACCAGGGATGCAATCAGTTGCATCATTGTATCAATTTGCTTCTGTTGAGAAGCAAATTGCGCTTGTATGTTAGCTTGTTGGGTAACAGCTTGTTGTTGCTGCGCCTCCATGAGGTGCATAAGCCGTTCCGCCATACCAGTTGAACCCGCTCCTCCGGATTCTCCAGAGCATGCTGGATCGCTCTGAATGGGTTGAGCACTGCTGGCAGTTGCAGTGTTCTTCTTTGCCATGGCTACAAAAGAGAGTAGCTTGTTAACACTCCAAAAACGATAGATTTTGTATCTGTGGGCTCATTGTATAGGTGACTCATCTCATGCAGCGGACGCCGAGCGCAACTCAATTGAGAGGCGCATCAAACTCCTTTATAATCTTTTGAAATCCCATGGAAGTAAAGCCTAGGCTCTGATACCAATATGTCACGCCCCGATCCCGAAAGGGTCGATCGTCCTCGCTTGATCCTTTACGGAACCGATTCGTCCTCGCTTGGGGCGTGATGCCGTGCGAGCCTGGAGTTGCGCTCGCACAAGGCAAGAACTTGCAGTTATAGGAACCCATTTTGAAACACAATTTAGAAAACACATTCACAGAGATTTGAACACAAGTGCAGGAAGAAACATGCTTTTTTATTGATAATTCAGAGTAATTTACATAGAGTTTACATTGATGCGCCTCTCGGCTACTTGATTTGCATTACAAAAGATAACTCAAAAGGCAGGACGCGCTCCATCAGATAGTCCACGTCGTTCATACATTACGCCCTTGTATAGGTTGAAAGTCCAAGCCTCCAAAATGATCTGACTCCAACTATACTTCAAAATAGAGGTGCTCCTAACGCCTCCTCGTCTATCCACTAGCGTTGCACCGTCTGAGTGCCTGAAATAGTTGCCCACAACGTGGGTCAGTACTCAACTTGTACTGGTGAGCGGGATGAACCCACTCGACTAAATCGACACTAGCTTATTAGGGGCGAGCATGCATTAAGATGACTTCTATAAAGAAGCAAGTGAATTCAATTCATATCAGTTGCATGTTTTGATAGGAATGAAAATAGCATTGAGTCCAACCAGTGCATCGATTGCTTACTCAACCGATGCACGCCTTCCCTGCAACGAAACACAAGTATACTTACCATCTGCACAAGACAATAAATTAGCATGTGTTCTATTCTATGCGTTCATTAGTGTGATCGACACCTTAGGGATATATTTCAAGCATTAGCGGCGCGCCCTATCAGCCCGGGTAGCAAGCCCTGCTGGAGGTCCCGCAATGCATCGTGACGAGCACGAATCAAATATTTTCCTCCGGATCGATACGGTTCCAGTGCCCCGGAAAGCCGTTTCGAGGAAATGCCAAACCTTGTGCACAAGTTGTCCCAGACCATGCAAATGCATGAACAATTCATATTATCATACAATGCATCGAAATAAACAAAGAAGTAAAGCAGCAATATATATCTCATGCAACAGTTCATATTTTCTCAATGCGGTGTTCCGATTTTGGTATCCCATAGGTCCAAACTCCGTCTGAGGCACTAGGCTGCCACCAACAACCAATTTCCTTTATAAACAACTCAGATTATAAGGTGCAAGCATATAGTAAAATTAGTCTACAAATCCCATGTTCCTTTCTTAGTGGCTGGCATGCATTGTGGCAAGGATTTTCTAGGCGTCCAACCGGGCATCATCGAGTAAACGTTTGAAACATTAGAGATGTGGGCGTGAAGAAGTAGGAAAGAAGGGTCCAAACCACTCACTGGTTAAGGAAAATGTAGCTGAAACACGAATCCCGTCTAGCGACGATCAAACGTCAGTTACGCGGACCTGCACAGCACGAGCACCAATTAGAATTCTTGCCTATCCTTCCTTGCCGAACTCCCCAAGAATCAAAGCTCCAAATGATAAAACCAGCAGCGAAAACCAAGCAAATCGAAAGCAACACCAAATCAAAATCCCAAAGCGGCAATCAAGAAAACCAAGCAACCAAACACGAAAACTATTGGACTCGTTTCAATAGAGGCCTTCCCATGAGTTGGAAAGGATCATCGCATTTCGTCCGTGGCAAGAAGATGCCGAAGATCTAAGCTACGACTCAGACGGACTAGCCACAAGCCCAATTACGTAGTGCACATCCCGGTCGGATCGGAATTTGAGGCACTACACTAGTACCGCCGTGGGGTTTTATTGTCTTTTCAGAAGCCTCAATGTTGACTAACTTGTCAAAGTATAGGCCTCCACCATGGTTAATTTGGAAGGAATCAGCAGTAGCATAATTCTTGGATTTTACACTTATATGATTCACCAAGAGGTAAATTTTTTCGAAGCCGAGGAAAATGATGAAAGATCAGTTTAGATTTTCTAGTTATTTTGATAATTTTAGATAAAGATTATTGTTGTATGTTTTATCAGTTACGATTTAAGTTATCTTAGAGATAAGTGTTTATAGATTGACTGTATCTTCTTTTTATGTCTTAAGAGTCTATATATTGTTTGTAAGTACATAAATTATTCATTGAAGAACGAGAAATATATTTTTGAATTTTTATGGTGCGAAGCCAAAATTCTAAAGTGGATCTTTCACTTATTTTCTACTCTGGTTTCGACATTGACGAAAATTAGGCCTTGAGTACAAAATCCAACACAACCTGCTCGTTTTCAAACTCAAATATTTTTATTAATTATAATCAATTGTTATGTTTTATAATAGTTAATTGTTCAAAATTTACTTAAAACTTTTAATGTCCAATTTTTTTATAAATTTAAAATTTCATACAAATCATATTCGTAACCAATGTATTCCCTAATGTGGAAGAATGAAGGGAATGAAAAATGTCTTCAGAGAGTTAAAAAGTTCTATTAACACTGCTTCCATTGTCTCACATCGATCTACTCGGAAGATGGAATTACTTCCCCTGCAACTTAAGCTATAGCATTAACGGTTGGATCTAAACCAGGATAAAAGATACGGTATTTGTGAAACTCTCACTTACTATAGCATTGGTTTCAACCAACACATCTCAAAATGCTTGAGAAAAGTATATATATATTTTGAGGCAATGATGTGCGAGATTAACTAGATAAATCTCAAAACACTTAGATTAACTAGACAAATATATTTTTGGGGGATGCCCGAGGGCCACATATCGGTTCGAAGATCCCGCATCAGTACTGCAACTGCATCGAAATCGTTTTCGGGTCGCACCGCATTCTCCTCGCATAATATTCCGATAAAAAAATTAATGTGTTTCACCCATTACTTGAACCTGTAGACTCTAGGAGGATATGTCTCACTCTAACCAGTGAGCTAGAGATCCTTGACTCTCTCTCTCTCTCTATATATATATATATATATATATATATATATGCACAAATAAATTCTCATATCCGCTAGTTATTTTCTTCCACCCCAATCAATAAATTCTCATATCCGCTAGTTATTTTCTTCCACCCCAATCATGATACAACAACGAGTATATATATATATATATATATATATATATATATATATATGGTAAACGAGATAGGAGCCATAGTGTTCATTTTTCTAAATGAGTCACACTAGGAATAGAGTGTACTATTGCGCATGCACATATGGACCAATAGAAATATAATATACTAGTGCACATTGGTGCACATGGGATGTAGGAATCCATTACTATTGGTCCACATGTACATGGTTCATTTAGAAAAATGAGCACTATGGCTCATATCCCGTTTACCCATATATATATATATATATATATATATATATATATATATGGGCGAGATATTGCACCAAATTATTACAACAATTATTACACCAAACAATCTCAACCACACATTTATTTCAATCATGTGGTTATAAATCATTCCATAAAGTATGTGCCACGTCAGTATGTTTTATAACCACACATTTCAAAAAAATATGTAGCTGAGATTGCTTGATGCAATAATTGTTGCAATAACCCTTGATGCAATATCCCCCCGTATATATATATATATATATATATATATATATATATATATATAGTTTTTCTTTAGTGAGCATAGTAGTCTATCATATGGAGCATTCTTAACTGAATAGTTACGAGACTTCAAAAATAACAATATGTTGTTATTTCTCTTAAAAAAAAAAAATCTAAATCTCTATTTAAAGATAAAAAATTTCTTTAGTGAGTCTTTAGTGAGAATAGTAGTCTATCTTATGGAGCATTCTTAACTGAATAGTTACGAGACTTCAAAAATAACAATATGTGTTATTTCTCTTAAAAAAATCTAAATCTCAAGATAGATTATTTTTAGATTTATTTTTAAAGATAAATTTTGTTTTAAAATATTTATTTTTAAAGATAAATTTGTTTTTAAAGAAAAAATATTTTAAAAGATTGAATATTTTTACCATTATATTAAAACTAATAATAAATTATAGATTATTTTTATCATTAATATTAAATTTAATAATAAATTATCATTAAAAATTTAAATTTAAATTTAATTTAATATTAACATATATATATATATATGGTTATTTACACTAACTATTTCTATGTTTTTGGTTTATAACACGGAATACCTCTGCTTTTGAACAAATTACACTAACCACCCCTCCCTTTAGATTTTTTTTTTAAATATAGATAGTTAGTGTTATAATTTTTTTACTTTTATCTTAAAATAATGGTACCCCGTATAATAAACTAAAAAAATATGGATGGTCAGTGTTAACTTCTATAAAAGCAGGGATATCCCGTGTTATAAAAAAAAAAAAATATGAATAGTTAGTATATATATATATATATATATATATATATATATATATATGAGTTATTTACACTAACATTTTCTATATTTTATGCTTATTACACGGACCTCCCTTATTTTAAAAATAATTACACGGACCACCTTTATGCTTTGTATTTTATTTTCAAAATAAGGGTAGTCATTGTAATAATCATTTACATAAAACATAATACACATGAGAAGTCTGTATAATTATTTTCAAAATAAGAAAGTTCCGTATAATAAACATAAAAGATAGGAAAGGTTAACGTAAATAATTCTATATATATGTATACTTATATAATAGCTTTATATGTATTGTTTAGACCCAGAACCATTGTATTTGATGATCGAACAGTGTGGATTAACATTGTATTTCCCTATCGATCAATATATGGTACTTCTATCATGATCATAAATTTTGCAGATAATGGAACATTAATTCGACAAGATTAGACTAGAAACTACACTGAGAAAATGAGTGAACACACATGGAAGTAGCGTTATTTTACACTAAAACTGTGTTTGGGCCAAAGCCATGATGATCATGTACCAAGTGCTTGCATAGTTTAAAGCTACCAGCTGAGCTCAAGAGACGAGAGTAAAAGAAAAAAAAAAAAGAAAAAAAAAAGAGGAAGAAAGGATCATGTTAATAATGGCCAAGATCCCTTTACTACTGCCAAGAGAAAGGAAGTGCTTGTGATCCTCCATCTGAAGACCCTTCACCACCCACACCGAAAAACCCATGGCAGTTCATCTCGGCATCACTGCCATCAGAAACCAACACACTAGTACTGCCCAGATGATCATCCTCCATTCCAGAACACGAAAACCCAGTCGTCGACACATGGTTCGGTCCTCGGTGCAAGCCCGAGTACTGACCGAGCCCGAGATTTGCGCTGTAAGGAAGCAGAGGCTGGCCCATTGGGATCCTACCACCCGATGTAACAATCTGTCCCAAGTTCATAGCTGAGGACTGTGGCGGCGGCGATGACAGAAGAGAGAGAGCACAGTCAGAGTCCAAGACTTGGGTTAACCCGCCGTCAGGAAAGATTTTGCTGCCGCTGCAGCTACTTTCTGCCGAAGCAGCTGCGATCGTCTTAAGGAGAGGCTGGCAGATGGAGGAAGGTTCGAGTGCGTCGCCGTCTTGCAAGAATGGGAAATGCTTGCCTTCTTTGAAGCTTCGGGCGAAGGAGGATCCCGTGAAATGGTGATGTTGGCGGTTGAAGAACTGGCTGGAGTAGAGTTGATCCTCCTCAGTTTTCACAATAACCGGCCACGAGGGATCGGATGCCGCACTAGGGAATATTTGTGGATACGATGAGAACCTGGTGCCTGCAGTGCAAGAAAGGAGTGTAAATTTGAGAAGATGTACATGGACAATTCATGCTTGTTCTAGTAATTGCATATTTCATTTCTTTACTATAAAGCTAAGAGCTTTGTTCAGGTTACACCTGAAAGAAAAGAGGAGTATTTGATTCTTGATCTGAATAATTTGTGCATCTGTTCAACCTCAACTTGGCCTTTAAATAGCCATTTACAACTCTAACAGAATGCATAAAAGTAGTACCCTCTAACCATATTCTAACTAAGTGATAACAAATCAAAACAAATCAAAAGCATAGATCAAATAAAAAAAATCCTAAAGACTAGGATTTATTGAAACCTAAATAACCACCTCTTCAGCCTCATCAACAGGATTAACTCTAACAAATCACCCCCTAAGCCTGTTGCATGAGATTCACCTATATGACGCCGAGCTTCTGTCTCATCTCAATGAACTTGACTCGTCCGAACGCATTGGTAAGAATGTCTGCGAGTTGCTCTTCAGTGTTGATGTACTCGACCTCAACCTTCCCTCTCTCGACACACTCCCGAATGAAATGATACCTCGTATCAATATATTTGCTTCGGTCATGGAAGACGAGATTCTTACTGAGGGAGATAGCGAATTTGTTGTCTACCTTGAGCATGACGCTGCCGGCATCCTTGTTCTTCAAGTCACCAAGGAGTTTTGCAAGCCAAATGCCTTGGCATGCCGCCGTTGTCGCGGCAATGTACTCGACTTCGCAGGATGACAATGCCACGACTTTCTGCTTCTGAGATTGCCAGCTAATGAGGCTACGACCGAGGAAGAATAACACGCCAGTGGTGCTCTTGCGGGTGTCAATGTCACCAGCCATATCAATGTCGCTGTAGCCGATCAGCCGTGGTTCCTCCACCCTTTGCGTAGCGACAACCAAAGTGACATGTGCCGGCGACGTAGCGAAGGATGCGCTTGACGGCAGCAAGGTGTTTGGTGGTCGAATTCTCCATGAACCGACTTACGTAGCCCACCGCGTACGAGATGTCTGGGCGCGTGTGCACCAAGTACCGGAGGCTCCCGACGATGCTCCTGTAGGATGTGGCGTCAGTCGGAGGGGCTGAGCTCACCTTGCTTAGCTTGAACCTCGGTTCCATGGGGATGCGGCATGGGTTACAATCCACCATGCCACTCTTCTTCAAGATTTTGAGCGCATATGCCTCCTGACTGAGGGTGATGAAGCCATTGGACTGCTGCACCTTGATGCCGAGGAAGAAGGTGAACAATCTCAAGTCACTCATTTTGAACAAGGCCTTCATCTCCTCCTTGAACTGGGCAATCTCTTGTGGGTCCGTCCCGGTGATGATGAAATCGTTGACGTACACACCCACAAGTAGGCGAGCTGGACCTTTGCCACGTGTATACACAGCGTGCTCCTTTGCACTCCGGTGAAAACCAAGTGACACTAGGCAACTATCAAGCTTGGTGTTCCAAGCCCTCGATGCTTGCCGCAGCCCGTACAGTGCCTTGTCAAGTTTCAGCACTTTGTGCTCCTGTCCTTCGATAACAAAGCCGGGAGGTTGGACGACGTACATCTCCTCCTTGAGGTTGCCGTTGAGGAACGCCGTCTTCACGTCCATGTGGTGCAACGCCCACCCCTTATGCGCGGCGAGTGCGATCAACAAACGGACGGACTCGAGGCGAGCAACCGGCGCAAACACTTCCTCGAAGTCCAATCCTTGCCCTTGCACATAGCTTTTCGCCACGAGCCGCGTCTTGTGCTTGAGGACGGCGCCGTATTCGTCATTCTTGAGCTTGTAGACCTACCTCAAACCGATCGGACGGTGGCCGGATGGGAGATCTACGAGGTGCCATGTACGGTTCTCCTCAATGAAGATCAACTCCTTGAGCATCGCTTGGCGCCAACATCAGTGTTTCTCGGCTTCAAAGAAAGTGGCAGGTTCCTCGTCAACTATTAGGAGCAGTTCGTCGACATCGAGCTCGCGGACGGTGGTCGTGTCAAGCAAGCTCGCCAAGGTCCTGTACCTGCACGGCCCGTCGTCATCGCCGTCGTGCATGGCCGAGGCGTTGATGGGTGGCGAGACAAATTTCACTCCACGTTGTACCACCGAGTCGGATGTTTCTGCCCCGGATGCCGGGTGCCACTGGTGTTGATGGATCGCCACCCCGTGCACCGGCGTGCTCAACATGTGGTATGGGGATCCATAGTATACTCAACAGTAAATGTCTCACTTACGTTGTCTTGCACGCCCCAGTCCCACTTGGCTTCCTCGTTGAAGACAACGTAGCGTGTGACGTGCACGCGCTTGCCGGCGGGGTCCTATACCCGGTACCCCTTGGTGCCGGGCTCGTAGTCGATAAAGACCATGTGCTTGCTGCGATCTTCTAGCTTCTGTAAGTTCGGCTTGACCACCTTGACGTGTGTGACACAGCCGAAGGTGGGGAGGAAGTGCACGCTTGGCTTGTGTCCGTGCCATGCCTCGTACGACGTCTTGTCGTCGACGCTCCGTGTCGGCGAGCGATTGAGGATGTAGACAGCCGTCGTGACCGCCTCGCCCCAGAACTTCCCGGACATATCCTTTGCCTTCAGAAGGCTGCGCGCCATCGTGACGACCGTCTGGTTCCGGCGCTCGACGACGTCGTTCTGCTGTGGTGAGTACGGCGCTGTGAGTTGTCGTTTGATGCCGAGGCCCGCGCAATAACTCGCCAAATGCTACGGATGTGAACTCGCCCCCACGATCAGTACGGAGCGTGCGCAGTTTGCGTCATGTCTCCACCTCGACGTGGGCTTGAAAGTGTTTGATGGCTGTCGGTGCTTCATCCTTCGACCCCAGTAGCGTCAACCATATGTAGCGGCTGAAATCGTCGACGAGGAGCAAGAAGTAGCGCTTACCACCGGGTGTCACCGGTGTGATCGGCCCGCAGATATCACCGTGAACGAGATCTAGCAGGTTGTCAGCACGGTACTTGGTCTCCTGCGGAATTGACGTACGACGCTGCTTCCCAGCAAGGCAACTATCGCAGATTTGATTGACGTGTTCGATCTGTGGTAGCCCGTGCACCATGTTGCGGCGAGCTAACTTCCTGAGTGCTTCGAAGTTGAGATGGCCGAACCGTGCATTCCACCGCCATGCATCGTCATTGAGTCGTGCTGCTAAACACACTGGTTGTACAATATCAAGAGATAGAATGTACAGTCGGTTTCAGACACTTTTTACCTTGGCGAGGAGGCATTGTTGATGATCTCGAATCGAGAGCATGCTGCCTTCGATCAAGAATTGGCAGCCGTTCTCATCGAGCTGCCCAAGGCTGATGATATTGCTTCGTAGCTTCGGGATGAAGTAGACGCCGGTGAGGACACGGTGCTCGTCGTTCTGGCACGTAAACATCACCGTGCCACGCCCTCGGATGTCGACGACGGATCCGTCCCCAAACTTGATGGAGCCCGTAACTCCAGTGTCCAGCTCGACGAAGACCTCCTTGCAACCCGTCATGTGGTTGTTGGCGCCGGTGTCGAGGTACCATGCTTCGCCGTGGTGGTCGTCCTCACAACCCATATGCACCTGAGCGTGCACCTCGTCGAGTACGACGTTGTTGGTCGTGCCCACGGTGGTCTCGACGCTCCATCAGCAATGCGGGCTCATCGTTGTCGACTTGCGTCAGATTGTCGCACTCATCGCGCTTCGGCTTGCGGCAGTCCTTCGCCCAGTGGTCGTAGATGCCACAATTGTGGCACTTACCCTTCTTGTCGCGCGTGCCACCGCACGCATTGCCGTTGTTCGTGTCGCCGCGGCCACGACCTCTTGGCTTGCCGCACCCGCGACCACAACTTTTGCCACCGTCGGAGTAAGCCTTGCCTTCCTTCCTCTGCTTCGTGCGAGCGAGCCACTCTTCGGAGAGAAGGCGGCTACTTGTGGCGCCGGAGTTGTTGCCAAGATCGTACTGCTCCTCGACAGCTACAAGACGACCGGTAAGCTCTTTAATTGATAGCGTCTTGATATCCACTAAAGTCTCAATGGCGATGGCGACTTGCGTGTACTTGGATTGAACGAATCGAAGGAATTTTTTAACTACCTTCTCGTCATCCATTTCGTTGCCGAGTAGTTGCAGGTCGCTGACGAGTCCCGTGAGCCGTATCGCAAAGTCCTCGACGAACTCGCCTTCCTTGAACTTCATTGATTCGAAGTTGGCGCGCAATTTTTGCGCCTTGGCCTCGCGCACACTCTCTACCCCCATCCGCATCATCTTCACAGCATCCCATGCTTCCTTGGCAGTGTCTTTCACTGCCAGTGCCCGCAGCATCTCTAACGGTACGACACGGAGTATGACGGACAGGGCCATCATGTCGTCGCGGTAGTCGGTTTTTCCGGGTTCGATCGTCTCCCATAGGCCTTGCGCCTGCATGTTGACTCTCATTAAGAGAGCCCAATCCGCATAGTTGGTCCGTGTCAGCATGAGGTACTTGAAGGTGAATGAGGTCTCCTTCATAGATGTCGGTGTCGTTGGACTTTGCTCGTCGTTGGTTGCCATAGCTCTGATACCAATTGAAAGTAAAGATGAGTATTTGATTCTTGATTAGAATAATTTGTGTATTTGTTCAACCTCAACTTGGCCTTTAAATAGCCATTTACAACTCTAACAGAATGCATAAAAGTAACAACCTCTAACCATATTCTAACTAATTGATAACAAATCAAAACAAATCAAAAGTATAGATCAAATAACAAAAATCCTAAATACTATGATTTATTGAAACCCAAATATCAACCTCCTCAACAGGATTAACTCTAACAACACCCTCCCTTGAATCAGCTTCTCAATTCGTTATTTGACTTCATGCACATATGTACCACATGCATATGGTTCATGCAAAAGATGGGTTGCAAGATAATGCAACACTACTGAAAGTGTGGGATTAATGATGTAATTAGCGACAACGTAGACTTGTGTCGCTACTAGCGACATACTAATAACGACACGAGGCCAACTTTGAGGTTTGCAAGGTAGCTGCGAGCGTTGACGCTTGTCACCCCCTTTTCCGGCGATTTTGGTGCATATTGTCCTTGGCGCACTTTGACGCATATTGTTTGCTAGTCCGGCCATTGTTTAGACCGGACCCATGAGTTGTGGAGAGTGGATTTGGTTGGGTTGGTGGCATGTGTGGCTTAGATGGGTTTGGATGATCCAACAGTCCACATTTCAGACCTAAACCTATATATTCACATTTCTCTTTCTGCTCATTATTTCTTTTCCATTTCTCTTAGGTTTTCTTTCTCCCTCCGTAGGTAAGTACATCTTGCACAAAAGAAGAACAATGAATTTATGCATGCTTTTAGTTCTTAATATTTTCTATTTATTTCTATCTCATATTGTTGGGACCGAGCACCCCTTCATCTTTAATACTTGTTGTTCTTGATTTTCTTGGTTAGAATTACATGGACCTGAGTTTGGGTCTATGGGTTCACTTTTGTTTTCTTGGGGTTTGATCTCCCAAAACTGTGTTTTACAAAACTAATTAGTTCATAGTGTTGAACACCATATTTTATGTAACTTTGCTTTTGGCCGTGCTTGATTTCGAGTCCAGCTAAGTTCAGTGTTGAAACTTGATACAATATGTATACCAAAATGACTGACTGTAGAAGAAGAACAGTGCTCTGTGAAGAGTATCCAAAAGAACCTCTTAGGCGTAGAAATACGTGTTTCGCTTTGGGCGCATTGGTGTGCTGTCCCAACTCTTCGTGCGTACTAATCATATTGCACTCAGTCTCCTTGCAAAAGTGCGCCAGTCACACTCCTCGAGTCAGTGGCGCACTTTCGAGAGGAAAACCAGTTCTTACTTTGGTGCGTATTAAATCGAAGTTCTCCCTGAAAAACTATGAAAAAATGTGCCACAGTCAGTCAGCGTACTTTCTTCGTGTTTGGCAATCTGGTGCACTTTTCCTATGTTTCGTCACTCGGCGCACTTTTCTTACGTTTGGTCTGCTTGCGCACTTTCTTCCCTCTTATTTTTTTAGGGACGAAGCTTTGGTTGGTTTCTCGATTTTTGTGTTATTGATTTGTGTGCTTTTCGACTGACGAGTTTTCCGATTGTCGAGCTTTGACCTCAGATTGTGTGGGTTAACTTGACAAAGTGTGCCACCCCTTTGTAGCTCGCGCACTTTCTTGCTTTGTCCGTTAACCTTATTTCTGTGAGTTTGTGCGCCAACCTTACTTTTGTGTGTTTGTGCGCCAACCTGCTTTATGCGCCTACTGTTTCGTGCGTACGTTGGACCCTTTGCTTGGTTTAACATTTACTTTGGTTGAATGATTGTGAGGATGTGGATGACTTGTATTTCGATCTTGAATGTATATTGACCTAATGACCTAGTTATGATTATATGCTAAATTGACTAAGTACCTAACATGAGCCCTGTAGATGTGGCCCTATATGCACTTGCTATTTTACTTGCTAATTAGATTACTTTTCCTTGATCACCTTATTATACGTTGGATAGAATAAGAGACGTAGTTCAACTCAGGTGACGTTCTGCAACTCCGGTCCTTATTTGATTTAAGGGTTGTGGATCTAATCTCAATAGATTCTCGCACTACTCTTATCCTCATTCATCGATATAATAAAGTGACAAATTAATGTGACCAGTATTAGACTATCATGTCCTGAATAACTTGCTACCTGATACTTGTCCAGGATCTTGATACTAGAACTTGTTCTTGTCCTGACTATTGTATCCGTGCTGATACACTTGATCGCACCGAGAGTGCTACTTGATATATAGTGAGCCGTCGTGCCACATACTCCTGCTACGTAAAATATGTAATTATCTTCATGCATGGATCTGGTAGTTGGTAGTTGGAAAGTGACTTTAGTCGTGGCTAGATAGTATTGATTGTTGCACCACACTTGGGTGAATCCAGATTTAACTTTCGAGTGATAATATGAGTTCATATCAAAAGTCTCCGTACTTAAGGTACATATAATAAGGAATATTAATGTGACCATGGCATGAGATTCTAATTAATCTAGGGTTAACTAATAATTAACCTAGGGTTAACAAAGCAACTTAATTGGTAGAACATTGAGAGGGAACAATATCTCAAGATCGTGCATGTCGAGCCACCCTAAATTAGCTGGGAGTAAAGGCTGGCCACCACATATACTGTATATCATCCGTACTAGTGGAGTTCAGCATCTGATCTAAAATTAAGACCGAGCCAGTATCTTTTCTATAGAAAGCCTGGAACTGTTACTGATCATTAATTAGCTCAGGGCCCTTGCAAGGGACTGGTGCAACTTTTCCATGTATTCTTGCTCATATATCATTGGTTCAGCCAACCCTGCTCGATTATGACTCGATCTGAGGATACTCATATATCGTATTACTGGGATAACCCAGAGATCACATACCAAGCCGTAATACATGATTGGTCGTTTAAATTGCTTATAATATGTGCCTAGCAAGGAAAGTGGGCTATCGTGGCATAGTGATTCAACCCATGTCCTTGTTTGGTTGTTGGGTTGCGTCGTGTTATGATACTCCATGGACTGAAGCTATATTATTTTCTCCTATATTGTATCTCTGTTTGTGTATTGTGCCTTCTGTTGAGTGAAATTAGGGACAGACTGTTGTGGCATGATGATTCAACTCATGTCCTTGTTTAGTTGTTGGATTGCACTGTTGTGTTACAATAGGCTATGGATTGAAACTACGACACAGTTATTTTAGCTTTGACCATAATCAAGGGACGTATTCTATCTTGATGTGATAGGGCGCTTCTTGTCCTTGTTTGGTAAAGGGGTGTCGTATCATGTCATGGATGGGATATATGCCATTGATTGTTGGCTCATGCATCTCATGCTATAGATATGGTTTTATTTTCTTCACTTCGTGCTTTCTTTGTGGTACTTGCTATTTGGGGTCTGACCCCACTGGTTTTGCATGACCAGGTTTAGAGCTAGCACCTGAGGATCTATAGCTTATCTCACTTGTACTGATGGCACGCACCAGCTGAGGGTTACGAGTGGGTTCCTTTATTCACTGCTCGTCTTTTGTAAAATATATTCTTTTAGACGTTTAGCCAACCAACACCTGTTAGTCGGCAAATGTAGACACTAGTTCCTTACATGATTGTATATATTCAGACTGCTGCTGACTAACTGTCATGTATATTTTGATCTTGCATCTGGCACATCCTTCTGTACCGCCAAATCTCTAAAGAACATTCTGATGTGGCATTTGGGACGCCTTACTGCTTATTCTAAAATGTTCTGTATTATTATTGCTTGTTTGAATAATTTAGACATAGAAGTTCTTGACCCTAAGAGACTTGAAAATAGTATGCACCCCTTCTCTCTAGACAACCTTAACACATTGCGGGTTGCTACGGTATTCTGCAAGGTGTGGTTGGCTGAGCCATTCCCCTGCTCTCCAGTATTCTGGATCTGGGGCATGACAAGATTTTAGTGGTGGCCCATGCAGGTCTTTCTTTCTTTTCAGATTTGTGTGGTGGCTTAACCATAGGATGTCTCAATCAAACATGTTCCTCCTTGAGATCCTGAACCTGTCTCCTCGAAACCCAGCTTGACCTTTATACTATTGGTTCCTCGACCCTTTCTCGTTCTGTTCTTGATTTATCTTGTGTCCTTTTTCTTAGGGCTTCTCCAGTCCCGGTGGTCGGAGCACCAGTAGTTTCAGCAGGGCAGGGATCAAATGGCCCCAGCGAGAGGCAATACCTGATCCTGAAAAGATCATGGTAGAACCAGTAGAGGAGCACGAGGAGCAAAATGTACCAGAAGCTCCATTACCTCCGGTCGAACCAGTAGTGCCAGTAGCACTTGATACGCCGACATTGTTGGAAATTATACAAAAAATGATGGCAATGCAACAACATCAGCAGCTTCAGCAGCAAGAGAAAAATGTCTTGTTGAACCAAGGATTACAGACGGCCTTGGAAAGAAGTGTTAGAACAGACTCAGGGACATCAATGAGGTTATGCCGACTCAACTCCAAGTACTTTGATGGCAAGAAGGACGCCATTACCACAGACGCTTGGCTGCAGAACATTGAAACAATACTGACAGCAGCAAATGTTCCAGCTGTAATGCCCCGCTCCCCCTATTCGGGGAGCGCGGGCAAGAAATACTTGGTACCGTTCGATCGGGACAAATTGAATCAAGATCCTTTTCTTGTTATGGATTGGTTTCTTCGGAATCAGGTCCCATATTCAACGGATTGTGCCTCAAGGAAGGACTCGGCGGCAGAGTCGAGAGGGACATTTCCGTTGCGTTGGTTTCCTTGCCCGTTTTCGATGCCGCTTGGTTGCTTTCTTGATAGTTTTATGACTTGCGTTTTCTTGAATGGTTTCGATGGATTTCATTGCCTTCGTTCTTAGGATTTCACATTTCGTATCGAACCTCGTAGACCGAAGCAGGAGAGATTGATAATTTGTTGGTGCGTGCAGGTGATCGGGTAGACGACGCGCAAGCGGAGTCTTAAAAATCCTCATTTTCTCTCCTAATTCACCAACTTGTGAGTGGCTTTACTTCGATTAACTCCCTTCTTCCAAGTCTCCACTCTTAATAAATTGGCTCATTTGTGCATCCCGCTCCAACGATACCAAAATAAAGAATAAATTGAGTCAAATGAAAGAAGAGTTAAGACTTGAAATACTTATAATGCTTGTCACCTAGAAATCTCAACGATCACATTGTTGCGTGCTTGTCCGTTATGCATTTATATATATACTCATGTTTCAGTTGTAGCTAGAACTCATTCTATATAACTGTACAGATGTATTGTGCAACTAATTGAAATGCAATCACTTGGACAGGTAGACAATGCCAAATGCATTGTGCTAAAGTAGATATGTACATTCTTTTGGCTTGAATGCTTTATCTATTTAGTGTCAATGCGTGGTTCAGTCGGACAACTTGTGCACAAGGTTTAGTTCCTGCGAACGGTGTCCGGGGCACTGGGGCCGATTCGTTCCGGGCGGAACTCGGATAGCTACGCTAGCAAGCCTAGCACGGGTAATGCGGGGGGGGGGGGGGGGGGGGGGGCTTGTGGCGGGGCTTGCAACCCGCGCTGCAAGGGTCACCGTCTTACTGTAGCTATTGTCTACGGTGGCAATGATGTGCCATGACCCAATATATATATATATGTTTCTGCATTGTTTGCTCAAGCTAATTATGTCTTCGTGGCAGGGAAGGACATGGTAAGTATTGTACAGGCAGTTCAGACGGGAAGGTAAAAGTCACCTAACGGCGGCATATTTGTTTCTTTAAATTGCATACTCAATGCTTGCTTGTAAAATGAACTAAAGCAAAGATAGAAAGATCACAAATAATTTGCATGCTTCTTATAAAAAACTATGGATTTGGTTAGTTGGGTTAGCTCGCCCTCACCGGTACTTTTCAAAGTACTAACACTCGTTGCAGCAGGTTTTCCGAGCCCAAGCGACGCGGCGAGGAGCTGAAGCTTCTTCTTCCCACAACCAGTCCAGTACTCATCGCACCTCGTTCGTGACTTTTTGGAGCTTGTACAAAGCACCCGGAGCCCGCGCAACCCTTATATAAAGCTCCGAGGCAAGGCGATAGCTTCGCCAGCAGGTGGCTATATGGTTTTGAAGTTTTAGTAAAGGATGTGATATATGTAACGGCTATCTCATTTTGTATCCAAGTTGTAAGCCCGTGTGGCATCCTTATCGCTTTTGGGTCAAGAGTCTGTAATCAGATGTTTATTATCAATAAAGAAAACTTTTCTAGGCCTCTAATGTGTGTTATCTTATTTGTGTACTCTGTTGCATGTGTTCTAAAGAATATCTTATGCCTAGGCCTTGTGCACGCACGTCCTACGCGTGCACGACATCACGCCTGGGGGACGATTATCGATTTAGCGAAATCGGGACGTGACACCAGCTGAGGAACAAGTTGATTAGGTCGGGGGCAACAGAATAAGTTGGTTTAGGACGACCTATCTCATGGGACAACTTCATGGCCCGTTTTAGGGTTAAGTATTTCGGAGTAGTAGCACAGTATGAGCTACAACAAAGGTTTATCAACCTCAAACTGTCTAGAAGGACAGTGGATGGGTACATTGGAGTGGGATCAAGTGGATTCTACGATATCTTTAGGGTACTGCCGATTGGAGACTTTTATTTGGTGGTGATGAGCCGAAGCTGGTTGGATATACCGACGCTGATATGGCTGAAGATGTAGAGACGAGGCGATCAACTTCGGGCTATGTGATGATGTTTGCTGGTTGAGCAGTATCGTGGCAGTCGCGTTTACAGAAGTGTGTTGCCTTGTCGACGACAGAGGCAAAATACATTACGGCAACGGAGGCTTGTAAGAAGTTGCTGTGGATGAAGAAGCTGCTGCAGGAAATCAGGAACAGTATCCTTTGCTTTGCGATAATTAGAGTGCTATTCACCTTGTGAAGAACCAGACATTTCATAGCCGATCCAAGCACATTGATACCCGGTATCATTAGATATGGGATGTGGTTGACAAGAATGAAGCGGCGCTTGAGAAGGTTCATACAGATAATGGAGCAGATATGTTCACAAAGGTTCTACCAAGGAGAAAGTTTAAGTACTGCAGGCGGATCGTCGGGATGACGACCCCCTCCACATAGTTATGAAGGAAGAAATTTGTTGGAGTGAATGGGGTTCCCAACCTATGTGAAAAATACCCCGGAATATGATAGAGTATTTCTACATATAATAGGAATATCTCAATTTATTTGGATTGATTTTTCCTAAATATAATAGAAATATCTCAATGAATTTGGATTGGATATTCCTACATATAATAGGAATATGTCAATGGATTTGGATTTGGATTAGATATTCCTATCTATAATAGGAATGCTAGTTGTGGGTTTGAGGCAATATATATGTCTCCTGGCCCTAAAATATCTATCTAAAACAATATAGCAACAAGGAGAGAAAAAGAGGCAAGAGTGCCATTGCAACAGAGGAGAAAAAAGAATTGGAGGCCGTTTCGAAGAAGGAGATCAGTTTCGGGTATTTCTCGTTGTCTTTCTTCTTCGTGGTTATAATCTATTTTCTGTTCCAAAAGAGTTGTGGTGATCCGTTTGGATCGATGAAAAGTTTGTAAGGAGTCGGTGTATTTCTTATTCCATTAGTGGAGGCTTTTCAGGGTTGGACTCTGATCGTCCCGTGGTTTTTTTCGCAAGAATTTTCTACGTCAAAAATCTCTCTGTCTGCAATTTGTGTGGCGTTTTTGGTTTGTGCGCTTTGCTCGGTTCTCTCGCAGGTACTCTCTGGTTTGGGGAACGGTTTTCGCACTTTCGTTCCCATCAAGCACAAATGACAATTTTTTGCATATTGCATAAAAATCTTGGTTAAGGGATTAAGCGAAATTGCCTTCTTGGTTGAGTGCATGTGTAAAGAGCTCAATAATTAAGTTATATATGCATTAGTACATTATGTTCCGATAGACCTCATATCATTGATCTTGAATCTTAGGTTGATCGTCTTGGCACAAAACTTGAGAAAGAAGCAATCAAAACTATAGCCAAGGGCCCATTTCTAAAAGTAAAAACCTGACATGTCTATTGTATTAATGAATTTGGGTTCAAGTCAATAAATAACCATATTCGAGATAGCTTCTTATAGCTTAATTCCATAAAGAACAATTGTGTGTATATCAAGACATCAAACTACAAAAACGTCGATTCAGGAAATGATTTATATGATATATTAATAAAGATTTTTGAGTTGCCAGATAATTACGACGTAAGGCCAATAAATATCGTATTTTTTTCAAGTGTGATTGGTTGATCCCATCAAAGATCAAGGTTAAAAAATGGACAAGTATGGTCTTATGGACATAAAGTATCGACAAAGCTATCAAGGCTACAAACATTTTGTCATAGCAAGTTAAGCTCAACTCATGTACTTCACAAACTATCGGAAGCGAGTAACAACCAAGTCAGATTGGTGGGCAATATGCAAATCTAATCTAGAAATACCTTCTATGTTGTCGATATAGCCTACCAAGAAGATGAGTTACCTCTTGTAACAAATATGTTACAAATAAAGTAGATGATGTTGACTCTATAGAAGTTACTCCTTGTGTCAAATCAAGTAGAAGAGGAAGAAGTCCATGGCTAAGAGGAGGAAAAGAGGATTAGGTTGGTAATATAGAAATTAGTTTGCTCTATTGTTTTTTATTATTATTCCTTTTATATACACTACTTAGCAATTTTTTAAATGCATATGCTTATTTGTTATTATTCATGTTATATGATGCATCTCGTCTTATTATGATATTATCATGTATGCCTAAAGAACGACATAGATCGTTCATGCGTCGAGGACGTAGATTTCCTCACGTCGATGAGGATTCGGGACATTCATCTTCCACCACTCCATCTTTCCGACATTGCTCTACTCCCGGTTCAAACATTTCCAGATAGCGAACTACTCTTAGCCTAGAAACTAGTAGCAAACGTCGAGTGAGTCCGGCTATTTGTATCAAGTCTGATTAGTGGGCTTTAATGAATAGTATATTTAGTGACCCCAAATACAAAGCAAAATCAGAGAAAGCGAAGGCAGCTAGGACGAAAGATGAAAAATGGTGGGTTGGTTCAATTTCGATGATGGAGCAATTCCATCACATGGTACATATTGCTTTGATAGATATCTATTAATTTATGTTTAATTTAAAAGAAATACTAAACATACTATTTGTTTATCTATGTTATAAATGTTTTTTCAGGTGAAGATGTGAATAAATGCTACTATTGTGATCGTGTTACTGGCTACTCATAGTAAATGTCGAAAGCTGATAGACGACAAAGCATTAAAGAGTTATCTAAGTATTACATAACTTTACTAGTATTTATATTTTGAATATTGCTATTTATTCCTCTAAAGTGTTCCTCCGAACCATATCACCTTATGTGGAAACTGACAAAACTGACGTGACGGTTAATATGACAGCTGACATTACAAATTTTAAAATTAAAATTAAAATTAAAATTAACATTAAAATTAATATTAATATTAATATTGACATTAGAATTAACATTACTGTTAATATTAACATTAAAATTAACATTAATATTAAAAGTAAAACTTTAAAAAATGGGTGATTATTTTTTTGGTTTAAAATTTGCCATTTAAGCTGTAAGGTTAGATACCACATAATGTTATTTAACATGCCACGTCAGCGATCACATAAGGAGGGACACTTTGGAGGGATGAATAGCATTACTTTTATATTATTTATTTCCATATGCCTTGGGATATATATAGTTTTATGTAGATTCATAAGATCTTTTATATATATATATATATATATATATATATATATATATATACTTCGATTCATTAATCTAGAAAGAATATTTGAGACTTCGTGATAAGGCTCAACGAGCAACTGTTTCACCAATTGAGGGAGAGGACACTTCCTCGCATGTCCCAGCTCAGTCAAACGAGTTATGGAAGGCAGTGACAGGTGGTCTTCAGTCAAACGAGTTATGGAAGGCAGTGACAGGTGGTCTTCATAGTAGTACTTACTATGGGACATACGACACACAAATACGTAGGTCTCTGTTGAAATTAGTTGATTATTTTATTGATTGTCTCATTGGCTTTATATAGCCTTACAGTCATTAATACAATGATCTCAATCATTATGACAATAATTTCATAATGGAATATCCTGTGACATATTCTGGCATCCCAAATATGTCCTCAGGATATTCCCACGTGCTTATACTATACTTAAATATGAAACCCAACATACCATATCAACACTCCCCCTCAAGATGGGTGAAAGATATTCACTAAGCCCATCTTGTCACATCCTCTAATCATGCTCACTGAGGCGAGTCCCTTGGTTAGTCTATCTGCTACTTGATCCCTGGTTGGAACATGGCCAAGCTCCAGTAATCCACTATCCAACTTCTCTTTGATGGAAAATCTATCAATCTCGATGTGTTTGGTCCTGTCATGCTGTACTGGATTGTTGGCGATACTAATAGCTGACTGATTGTCACACCACAGCTTCATCTTGGCTCCTTGATCCAGCTTCAGCTCCACCAGCATATTCTTCAACCATAGCAGCTCTGCAACTCCCAAGGCCATAGCTCTGTACTCTGCTTCAGCTGTCGATCTGGCCACCACAGACTGCTTCTTACTCCTCCAGGAGACCAAGTTACCTCCTACAAATATGCAATATCCCGAGGTAGACCTCCTGTCATCAGCACAACTAGCCCAGTCAGAATCACAGTAGCCCTCGATGCTCACGTGATTGTTCTTCCTGAATATTAGTCCCTTCCCGGGAGCACCTTTCAAGTACCTCAGAATCTGGTACACTGCATCCATATGACCCTTCCGTGGGTCATGCATGTAGCGGCTCACCACACTTACTGCAAAGCAGATATCATGACGTGTGTGGCTCAAATAGATCAACTTGCCAACCAGTCTCTGGTATCTGTCTCGATCAACTGGTTCTCCAGCCTCAGCATCAATCTTGAACCTCTGATCTATTGGTGACGCTGCAGGTTTGCACCCCAACATCCTAGTTTTTGTGAGAAGGTCCAGTGCATACTTCCTTTGAGAGAGAACAATCCCCTCTGCTTCTCGAGCAATTTCAATCCCAAGGAAGTACCGAAGAAGGCCGAGATCCTTCACCTCGAATTCCTTGCCAAGCTTTCCTTTGAGTTGGACGATCTCCTGCTCATCATCTCCTATGATAATCATATCGTCCACATACACCGCAAGCATGGTGATATGGCCTCCACTCCGACGGAAGAACACAGTATGATCAGCATTGATCTGCTGATATCCCATCCCTATCATCGCCCTACTGAATCTGTCAAACCACGCTCGAGGAGACTGCTTCAGTCCATAGAGGGACTTCTTCAACCTGCAGACCTTGCCTACTGTCTGATTGGTGCCAAATTCTGGTGGTATCTCCATGTACACCTCCTCTACTAGATCTCCGTGAAGAAACGCATTCTTCACATCCAGTTGGTGTAGCTTCCATCCACCATTTACTGCCAGAGAAATCAGAGTCCTGACAGTGCTCATCTTTGCAACTGGTTCAAAGGTCTCGTCATAGTCGATGCCGTACGTCTGACTGTATCCTTTGGCTACTAGTCGAGCTTTGTAGCGCTCAACCTGTCCATCTGGGTTCTGCTTCACGGTAAATACTCACTTGCATCCAACTGCTCTCTTCCCCTCTGGCAGTCTCACAAGCTCCCAAGTGTGGTTTTTCTCCAGAGCTCCCAACTCCTCGTGCATTGCCGCTTTCCACTTTGGATCGTTCTTGGCAACTTGCCAATTGTTAGGTACAGTAATACTATCCAAAGATGCTCTAAATGTTCCATGAGAAGAAGGGATATGGTCATAAGAAACAAACTGAGCAATATCCCAACCATATATGTTTAGAGTATTTCCTGCATTGCTGCGAGTGGTCCTCCGTACAGATAGTGGTGTGGGAGGAGTATAAGTAGGAGGAATGATATCTTGTGTAGGAGGGGTATCACCTGAAGGGGGGTTGGTATCGATGCCTCAGGATGAAGGAGGGGGTATCACCTAAAGGGGGGTTGGTATCGATGCCTCAGGAGTTGGGACGAACGCAGGCAAGGGACTTGGCACTGGCACTGTCGGTACTGGTCCTGCAGTTTGCTTCTCTCTCCTGCTGTAGGTAAGTAACTCTCCCTGAGCCGTAGGCCTAACACCTTCACCTTCTTGTCCCTTCTCCGTGCCTCCATGCCAAACTTCTAAATCGGTTACCACCAAGTTCTCCATCTCCCCCTCTCGCCTAATACTGGCAGTATTAGGCGTGTTGTTTGAAGTTCCGTCCTGGCGGTAGTATGGCTCATGCTCCTGAAAGTAGACATCCATACTGACAAACTTCTTCTTCTCTACTGGACTCCAGCACACATACCCCTTCTGGGTCGCCGAGTAGCCTACAAAGATGCATTTGACCGCTCTAGGGTCAAGTTTCCCAACTGATGGCCTGTTGTCCTTCACAAAATACACACACCCAAACACCTTTAGTGGGAGTATCCCACTGTTATTGCCTTGCAATACCTCACATGGGGACTTCCATCCGAGGACCTTCGAGGGCGTCCTGTTGATGAGTTGAGCTGCTATTAAAACACTGCATGCCCCCACAGACTCTGTGGGACATTCATGTCGATCATCATACTTCTTGCGACCTCCAGAAGGTGTCTGTTTTTCCTTTCTGCAACTCCATTTTGTGCTGGTGTGTATGCACAGGTGGTTTGATGCTGTATTCCGTGTGCTGACAGGTATTCTGCAAGCGTCCGATTGGTATACTCCGTTCCATTGTCAGACCTCAGTACCTTCACAACTGCTTTGTACTGAGTCTGGACATGCTTATGGAAATCTCAAAAACAAGCAGGTACATCATTCTTATTTTTCATCAAATATAACCAGGTAACACGAGAGGCACACTCAATGAAAAAAACAAAGTACTTATAACCATTCATAGTGTTAGTAGCACATGGACCCCAGACATCAGAATGTACTACCTCAAAAGCAAAAGTGCTCCTATGACCTGTGCCAACATATGAGCTAGTAAGTTTTCCTAACTCGCACGCATCACATACTAATTTTTCTTTATTTGTTTTTGTATAAATCTCTGGATACAACTTACTTAGAGTATCAAAGGAAGAATGTCCCATCCTCCGATGATGGAGTATCAAGGTATCCTCAGTCCTCTGCTGCAGTCCTTCCATGCCAGCCTTCTCTGCCATAGATACCAATGCTGAGTCCATTCCTTCTCGATCTAGGTACCACAATCCCTCATGCCAAGTGCCAGTCCCAAGTGTTCGTCCTGTCCCTTTCTCCTGGAAGGTCACCTTAGGAATATCAAAAGAAACAATGCATTTAAGTTGGAGGATTATAGAACTAATGGACAAGAGACTGACTGGAAAGGATAGAGCATGTAAAACATTGGATAATCTTACTGAACCTGTACAATTAACAGTACCCTTACCGACTACTGGCTGGAAAGTGCGATCAGCTGTCTGAATGCTGTCTGCTGATGCTAGGTGAGTGTAGGAAGAAAACTCACTAGCATTCCCCATCATATGCCGAGATGCTCCCGAGTCGATAATCCAGTCTGATGATTTAAGGGAAGAGATAGACGCAAGGGCAAGTGATTCGTCAGTACCTTCTGATGGATGGGCATACATGGCAGCGTTGCCCCTAACAAAGAATGAGGTGGACGCCTCCTCTGTTCTACTCCTCATGTCTCCCAGTGCCTGGTCCTCCACAGTAAAGGTGCCATCAGCTTCTCCGTTCCCTTCTGATATCAGGAGGTTCGCCCGATAACCTCCTCGGCCGCCTCGTCTACCCCCTCGACCACGAGCACGTCCTCCATTATATCCTCATCCGCCGAACGGTCCTCGTCCACCACCTGAATCTTCCTCCCTAGGTGGTTTGGTACAAGCATACCGATGATGACCCATCTCCCCATAGTTATAGCACTGCCGGTTATGCTGCCAGGGCTCTCCCTTAGATCCTGTGTTTCCTGAGCTGGTGATCGCTAGTGCTGACTTTGCTTCGAGGGGACCACTTGTCCCGGCTTACAGCCTGATGCGTGTCTCCTCCTGGATCATGGCTGAGATAGCCTCCTCAAGGCTATGAATCTTTGGTTGGGCTAGAAGTAGGGCCGTCTTCTGTGCGAAAGCTGCAGTCAGCCCTTCGAGGAACTTCATCGTCCTCTCCTGCAGACATACGTCTCTCCTTACACTTAGGGTCCCCGCAGCTCGTCCGATCTGAGGAGTGATCATAATCCAACCACAGACGCTCCAACTCCGTGGCATACTCCTGCACCGTCTTCTCTCCCTGTACGGTGTCATCAATCTTCCCATTTATCTGGAAGACCCGTAAGTTGTTCCCCACACCATCATAGGTCATTCTCAACTTCTCCCACACATCTTTCACCATCTCAATACCGTCTACTGTGGCGGCAATAGACTGGACTAAGGAGTTGAGAAGCCAGATGTAGATCACCATATGAGTAGACTTCCACTCATCGCGTCCTGTCGAGCCCTCGTCCGGCTCTGTCGCCTCGCCCGTCAGGAACCCCTCCATGTTTTTTCCTGCGAGGGTTCTTCTCACCCGCCGTGATCAACTCAGATAGGTGGCTGGTCCATCTAATTTCAGATCGATGGAGGGAAGCTTCAACTCCGGCGACGTTCGTGTCGTGTTCTCACCAGCCGACATCGTCAACAACTTCATCAACGTCGCCACCTCTGCAGAATCTAGCTTCTTGATGATCTCCTCCATCGATGCGTCGTCTATCCAATCACGTCACGTCCGTTCCACGACTCACGCTCGTCCTCGTCGTCCGCTCCTAGATCCGAATGTCCCCCCTTTTTCAGATTTAGGCATCCCTATTAGACGCTGTCTCGTGCTGGTACGGAGGAGGCGGCAGCACGCATGTCATAGCCACCGTCGCAGCAGCAGCAGTCGCAGCAGCAGTAGTACCCGCAGCAGTAGCGGGACGGAGCAGCGACAGCGAAGGGCGGCCTGCGAAGAACGAAGAAGGGAAGAAGGGGGGGTGGCGTGGAATAGTTCGGTGGAGGAGATATAGGAAATCCTCCTGTGGGTTTGTGGAAGCTTGGTGACGGCTAGGGTTTGTGAAAACTTGGCTCTGATACCATGTTGAAATTAGTTGATTATTTTATTGATTGTCTCATTGGCATTATATAGCCTTACAGTCATTAATACAATGATCTCAATCATTATGACAATAATCTCATAATGGAATATCCTGTGACATATTCTGGCATCCCAAATATGTCCTCAGGATATTCCCATGTGCTTATACTATACTTAAATATGACACCCAACATACCATATCAACAGTCTCCCTCCACTAGTGTACAGTCAATGTCCACCTAACAATCTCACGATTTATCATGTATTGAGGCCCTTGAGCGACATATTGCTTCTTTTCGAGATGACTTGCTCACGACATAACAGTCCAAGGCTCGGTCAAAGTCTCAAGCCTAAACCCAGTTTGACGAGACAATGTTTCCGGAAAATTTGAGACGCTTGAGCAAGATATTACCAGTTGGCTTAGACAATGTGTAGGATGATCAAGTGCTTCGAGAGAACAAATGTTAGATTATCGCGAATCGTGTAGGACTAGGTGCCAGTCTCTATCGTCTCTGCAACAGATGACGATGGAGTTGATTTTCCAAATTATTGATCAGGCTGTCAGGCGTGCACAGAGTGCACAAAGTGACACAAATAGTGCACATACTACTCCGCAACCATAGATTATTTTATGTTATTGTGTTGTACTATATCCAATCCTAGTTGGGTCATCATGAGACTTTGTGTTGTATTATGTAGCATTGGAACTTATAAAACTTATGTTTTTAGACAATATTATGTCTTATGTTGTATTATATTAATGTGTTATGTTTCAATGTTTGTGTGGTGTATGTTTTATTTCATTTTATTAGTCTTTTTTTTCAATTTTTGTTTATCTATTTATATAGAAGTGTATTATGTATATTTGAAAACCGGTTCATTGTTGTTTACAATAATTATTTTACCCATTTTTTTGTATTTTAGCAAGGTTCTAGCATCGACATCCAACGATGTAGTAAATACGTTGCTAATTAGTATCGAAATGTCGCTAGTCGTCACTAAGAGTATAAGAACGTCACCAACATACTGGTACTTAAACAGTTTAAATGTAAGATAACATTGTCGCCCATTGTCACTGAACGTCCTTGATTGACTTGTCACGTCGCTGATATGTTATCAACTTGTATGCCATGTCAGTAAAAAATGATCAATTGATTAAAGATTAGTCACTCATACGTTGTTAATACGTTACTGCATCGACACCATAATACATAACTACGACGACGTATGGCATACAATGACGTGCTAATAGCGACCATTTTAGTATGTAGCTAATTTTGTCCATTTCCTTGCTAAGGTGATTTAGCGACTCCAAAGGCAGGATTAACGACATATTCTCACTAATTCGCCAATTCCGCTTGTTTTTGTAGTTCAAGAAAGTTCCGTTGGGGTCTTTGTTCCAAGCTCCAAAGATCAAGTTTTAAGTCCCAAGGTCAACGTGCATAACATCAAATCCTATATAAGCATGACGATTGGACGGAAGACTTGCTACAGTATTTGTTTCCAGCAACTCACGACCTAACCAGCTCTCGTGTCGGATACACACTCATGCATACATGTGGGGTTTAAGTTCAAAATTAAGGAAGATCTCAAAGATATTTGTGTATGACACCGGCATCAAGTGTTAAGGTGCCGGGATAAAAAGGATATATTTATAAATATCTGCATCATATATCCATGTTCATGCAGCCCATAACTTAATAAATTTCATTAGCAATTCCAATCTAGGCTAGATACCCTTTCTGACAAATGCCAACATTGCAATGATAGAAAGATATCATGATTCGTTTCAAGCATCCTTAGTTGTGTACAAGTGTCAATACAAGCAAAAAAAAAAAAAAAAAAACTACATTGTAATTTTCAGGGAACATCAAGAATATGGGGCTCATACCTTGGTGATTTGAGAAAATACTCCCAGGGTTGATGGATTCTGGCTGAGGCTTCCTCCGACGCCTATTGTGTCCATCGAGCCTTTTCCTACAGCTCCGTTTCACCTCATCAAATTCTACTAGCAAGTGAAACCTATTAGAATAAAGGCCACAAGATTAAACCATTAATATTTTTTGATGTTTCAAAATGATATTAAGATGATGAATGATGGGTTTTCTTAACATGTGCCCTAGTTAATACTTTAATGATTGTGTATTTTAGATGGATACTCCCACCAATACACTTATCAATGCACCTTTCACTTAAAATATGTATTCATAAATATAAATAAATGTACCGATAGGAGTACCAATATAAAATACACATTTATCAATATATTAACATATGTCCTTAGAGCACATGTTAACAAAACCCTATTCTAACATACCCCTCACGTCAAATGTCCATTTTATGACCGAGAGCAGCATTAATGTTGTGGTGTAACTTCTATATAATCCATGCTAGAAAGATTAATTTTAGTTTCTCCAATACCATGTTAAAATTCCTGTCACTAAATCAAAACTCAAGGGTTGTGGTGAGGGTTTAGGATTAAATATCTAATTGTTCCAACAAAGATTATTTATTCAGCACATGAATGTCAACTCATTATAAAATTTCTAAGTTTAAATGATTGTCTTTAACTCATTATAAAATTTCTAAGTTTAAATGATCATCTTTAACTCATTATAAAATTTCTAAATTTAAATAATGGTCTTTTTACAAGAAACCTCTCAAGTCCGCTGCCAGGAAGGTTGCTTTCATTGGTGAACTTGAACATGAATATGATAAACACTACATAATTTCCCTTCATAAGTACTACGTCCATACAAAGCTCAAATCAAGTTCCAAGACATGATTTAGCTATTTATACACACTTCCCACGCAACATAGCATGGGTTTTGAATGTTATGGATGTGCATATGATATGTGATGAGAAGAGTTTTAGGTTTCTATCTCAACTACAGGTGCAAAATGACATGATTTGTGTCCAAACTAACAGGTCATACTGAACAAGTATACACGTAAATCATCCGAAATTCCTGTTCCGGTATCAAAGTGGTGCAACTTTATTTAGCACACCCTTTAAATCAAGAACCGAAATAAATAGTCGTACTCTCTAGATAAAAAAGCCTATTGATGTGGATACAACTATTGTGCACGAGATCGCAAAAAAAAAATTGAACATTAGTTGAAGTTGCTCTTAGGGTCTGCTTGGACCTGTTTTGAAAAGTTTTTGAACTGACCGTTTATATAGTGTTCAAAAAAAAAAAAACATTTTGTTTGGTATTTCTTTTTGAGTCACTAGTTTTGGTTGGCTCAAAACCCCCAAAACCATTTTATGCTTGCAAGTTATATGAATGTATAAACTATTGTTCGGGAGAGTAATGATATAAATTTTTTTTTTGGAAAGGACTTTTGTTTATGTATGTACATATAAACTTTCAAAACTATTCGTCAATGAATTACCAAGCATGAATTAGATTGATTCAAAAGTCGCTACTTAAAACTGTCATAAATCTAACCTCTCATAACCGGTACTTTAAAAACACCTCATAACCGCAACATCAATAATTGTCAAGCAGACCCTTAGACATTTTTTTCTTCTGTATCAATTATTGTTAACCGTACCAGTTTCAATGTTGGGTAACACCATGTCTCCATTGAAACTGATAGCAATGGAGATCAAATCAAGTCTTCATTTCAGAGAGCATAGCTTGCCCACATTTGGGCTGAACTTACATGCTAGGATGTTAAGATTCAAAGCGTGAGATAGCACTGGGACTCAGACGCCACCTACTAGGCAAAATATGGACAGGAGTTGACAAATAATAGACAAAAAGATTGACATATAATAGATAAAATGGAACAAAATTGTTTATAGCAGCAGGTATTATGTAGCATAACTGCATAGCTTTTATCTGAAAAAATCTATAGGACCTCATAATTATATATACGGGACCATGAAAATCTTTATACCAATGAACAAAGATTTACTTATCATAGCATTGTCTTACAATGATTCATTTATAGAAATGAAGTGTTTCATGTTCTTCTCTGAAGATCATAAAGGATGCTTGTAGTAGTTCATTACTTCAAAACAAAAGCCTCACTAAAATGCAATTAATTTCTAACACTTATACACAAGTGAGATTAAAAAGTCTATATAGGATAGATTGAGCATGTTCACTGCAAAAATTGCAATATTACAAGGTTGTGAAAAGCACTAGACGCTAGTTGGGCAGGTACCCGCGGCCTAGCACCTAGTCCGCCTAGGCGGCAGTCTAGACGGCCACCTAGATGTAAGCGATTCAAAAGATATAAATAATTCTAAAAACCTAATAAAAATTGCATACAAAGTCCATAAAATTTCATAACATGCATAGTCGGACGTCGGGGGACTAGGCGGGCTCCTAGGAGGACATCGGGCGGACACCAGCCGCCTAGCGCCTAAACTCCTTACAGACTGCTATCTCATTGAGGATAATAACAGAAAAAATTTAAAAACATGCATACCCCCTTGTGAGACTGTCTCACAGTATCTATAGATACGTATTTTATACTGCATGTTTTGTTTTTCTGGATTTCGTGGGATTTTAAAACTTGGAATTTTAAAAACTTCTTCTTGAGCGGTATATCGACGGTATACTACAGTACACCAACGGTATAATGTCCGACAGATATTTGTTTTACTTTTTCGAGATATTTTCGAGATTTTCTCTATAAATAGTAATTGAGTTTCATTTCATTTCTCATTCTCTCTCCTCTCCACCCTTTGTCTATTGAGCTCGGAGCTTGATCTTGAGACCTGGAGTATGGTTTCTAAACCCCTTCGTGGTGGTGGACTAGAAGGTTGAGGCTGAGAGCTTACTGTAGGCAAGTACACCTTGCCGATTCTATGAACTATTTTACATTATGTCATTTTTTTTTGGATCCTTAGTTGTTACTTTTTAGCTTAGACTTGCTTTACTATTATTGTTCATCTCGTGATTTTTAGCCTTTTGACCGTCTCGATTTTGATTTCTGGTAGAATCTTGTTCCGTTCCTTTTTGGTAACTCGGTAGCTAAAACGGTACCGGAGTTGTGACCATGAGAGTTAGTCCATATTGTGATATGGGACTTACCACTAGACTTAACTTCTTGTTAGATGTGGTTTTGGTGATTTTCGGGATTTGATTTGGATCCCGGAATCAAATTTGACTTTGGTTTAGTTTTTCCTTGGAAACTGGTATACCGACGGTATACTACAGTATACCGACAGTATACCGATTTCGACCGACTTGAATTTCTAGATATTTTATGTGAACCCTATCGGTATACCGACGGTGTAATACAGTGTACCGATGGTATATCGATCCTTGCCGACATTGTTAACCGACTTCTTGGATATTTGTCTTGGCCGACATACCGACGGTATATTACAGTACACCGATGGTATACCGATTTGTTGGAATCCAAAACTTAATATGTTTTTCCTATCCCTGGACCAATATACCGACGGTATACTACAGTATACCGATTGTGCTCTCTTTTGCATGTGATTTCTTTTATTGTGCTCCTTGAATGTTTGTATCTGGCTTCCTTGAATTTATTGCTTTGCATGTCTATTATATGCTTTATCGTCTCGACATGACATTTTGTATAGTTAGGGGCTTTCCACCCTATATACACCTTCCCAGTACATGTTACCTATCGATACCATACGACGAGGCATTTGTATTAGTAGAGGATGATTACGCTCTATGTACATTTGATATGACCAGGCATTTGTATTAGTAGAGAATGATTACGCTCTATGTACATTTGATACGACCAAGCATTTGTATTAGTAGAGGATAATTTATACTCTATGTACATTTGACACGACCAAGCATTTGTATTAGTAGAGGATGATTTACACTCTATGTACACTTGACTCGACCAGATATCAGTATGAGTAGGGGACGATTATACTCTATGTACATTTGACCAATGTATAGTAGTAACGTTCTTATGTTCCATGTTCGTAGCATTTTCTGTTGTGATTTGGGTTATACTTCTTAGCTCTGCGATTACCTGTGTAATTGTGATTGATCCGTCTTGTACATGTGTAGTTTTGATGTTTACTTATTTTGCAAGAGTCTTTACCTCCTGTTATAGTTGTGTATCGGTAAGTGACTCGAGTCTAGGTCCCACCCGGAAAAAGAATCATAATCCTGGTCCTTGTTTGGTTTAAGGGTTATAATTCCTATTTCGAGGAGTTCCCGAATCTTTTCGTTGCTTGTCGACTCATCCTTACTCATGTTTTCTTTTCTTCTCCTTGGCATGTCTCAGTTATTCGGCGTGTTTCATGTATCCAGTTATATTCATGTTTATATGGGGCTCATTATATTTCTAGTGGTTATATGTTATTTAGTTATTGTCTTTCTTTTCTCGGGATAAGTGCAGTGGTAGCACACAAGTCTCGACCCGCATTTATTTATTCATGTTGCTTAGCGTATTGTAGCTCTATGTTGTTTTACTGGTTTTAGTTTCTAGATTGGCTTCCTTTGTGGTAATTGCTATTTGGGGATCTGACCCTACTGGTTTTGCTTAACCAGATCTGGTTGCAGAGCCCGAGGATCTTACTTTCCTTCCCGTGGATGGTGACTACCCGGAGCACCATACAGCCTGAGTGGGTTTCCTTCTATCCCCACTAGATCTCGTAATGTATATTCTTTTGAGACGTTTAGCCACCGAGCACGCGTTAGCTCATGTTTTGGACTTGACATTCTGCCTACGGGCACTGACATGATTAGCGTATTATAGACCATTTCTAGTGTTGATCATGTATGACTTATATTCTGCTAGTTCTTCATTTTGTATTACTAGCTTCATGATAATTTATGTATATTTGGTTTGGGACGTATTATTATTTTGCTCCAGATGATCTTATTTCTTGCTTATTGCTTATATGCTTGTGATTAAGACACCTATGACCGTTTGACCTAGGATTGACTGCTGGATTGTAGTGTTAACCCCCATGTTTTACAGCTTTACCGTATATGCGGAGTACCGACGTGCTCCAAGTATACGTAGCTGGCCGTTGTCTGCCCCCGCTCTCTAATATTCTGGTTCTGGAACGTGACACCCCCCCCCCCCCCCACCCACACTCTCCCTCCCTCTTTTCCTTCTTCACTAGAATCTCCTATTAGTTTTTGTCCTTTTGCTCCCATGTTCTTTTGTTTGTGTGCTTCAAGATTATTTATGCCTTGGCCAAGATTCTAAATAAGTTCGTGTATGTTTCCTTTTCTGATTTGATTGTAAACAAATCCATATTGTTCCAGATCCAAGCTTACAAAGGTAGGATTCCTTGTCATAATTCTTAAGGATCTACTGGCCACTCTTCATATCTCAGTTGTCTTATATTTTTGGAAATTGACACAAATCCAACATAACATACATGAACGTATGTTTGGTGTCAAATATAGATATACAACTCTCATGAAACTGTAGAGTTTTGGTGTAGTGCCATAGACTTTGACATGGTACCAAGGCAACCCAACTTCAAATACTTACGCACGCATTTTAAAAGGATTTGAGAAAAAAATTTATACCGCTATGTGAATCCAGCTCTCTTCATAAATGTGCCTTAGACCTGAGGTAAATTTAGACCCTCAAACCTTTGCAAATGGAAGGTGAAACACACATAGTAAGAAAAATGAAAGGTTTACTAATTTTACATTACAAAAAAGTATGATAAAGAGACAGCTTGTCCCACCAAGGACGATGAAACAACACCAAAAGCAAAGGAAACAATGAAAGAGATTTGGCGGAGATATAGTGTCTAGGAAAGGGGTGGGATTCAGCATGACAAGAGAACAAAACAAGCAGCAAGAGGAAAGCTAAAGGAAGACTACAAAAGAGGGGACAGAGGAAAGAGGAGACAACTGAAGCCTTTGGCCCACATAGGTGCAAATTAGCACAGTTGGTGATAAAAAAATTCTCACAAAATGAGGGAACAAAAAAAAAGAAGGAATTCTTCATTCAATTCCAGTTACTTCATAACTAAGGTGGATAAATTATCATCTAAAAGCTATACTTACCCACATGGAAACAAGGGAACAACACAACAAAAAGAAACAAAATCTATACACCATTAGCCAGAAAAGCAAAGTACCAATACATTGGCTGTTTCTGAACTAAGCTAAATCTACAAGTACCACAGTTAACAGCAAGTGATGAGCTTAGAAAGCACGGACACTCCAAAAATATGGATCGTGTGACACATATCAACACACAAAAATATGCATCATTCTCCGTGTTGCCACGTTCTTACTGTGTCGTATTGTATCTGTGTCCTTACCATTCTAGAACATGCAAGTTGCATAGCAACAAGTAAAGCAATAAAAGATACACTAACACATGTAATTATACGAACACAAAATAAGCTTTAGAGACAATTGGCACCTAAATTGAATTGAAAAAAATTTTGACTTATCCTCCACTTTTTTTACGCATATTTAAGGTGCATCCCACTGTTTTACATTAATGTACAAAATCTTCCACTTTTGACGGAAACCGTCTCTTCCTGACGGTCAACTGCTTTGACTAATTTTTTTGACTAAAATGTCCCTCCCACTCACCCCCCTCCACTCACCCCCGCCGGCAGGATGTCGCCGCTACCCGCCACCCCCCCTTCCCCGCCACCGCGACGTGCGAGCAGCTGAGCAATGCGCGCGAGCAACGCGAGGGGGCAGGTAAGGGGGACAGTGGCCGGGAGGAGGGAGAAGGGGGGGGGGGGGGGCAACAGCGGCAGCCTGCTGGCGGGGGAGGGAAGGATAGTGGGAAGGACATTTTGGTATAAAAAAAAATGGTCAAGACAGTTGACCGTCAGAAAGAGACAGTTTTCGTCAAAAGTGAAAGATATTGTACATTAATATAAAACAGTAGAACGCATCCTGAATATAGATAAAAAAATTGGAAGGAAGGTAAGTCAAAATTTCTCTTGAATTATGCTATGTCACAAGAACTACTACTATTACTACTACTACTACCAATTCCTGTTGCAAAGAACGCGTGTTGAATTTTTACCTGCTGCACTGCTGGCAGAACCTCTGCTCCTGGCCCCCGACCATCACAATCGGGGTCTTCGAATGTGCCTCGCAGACCTTGTGCCGCCGGTGGTACTCCCTGCATCCGCTGAGGTCGGCCTTGCACCCGTCGACCAGACACGAGACATTCTGGTTGCCGTTGCTCGGTGCCCGGGCCCTCTTCGACGGCCCCGATGGCGGTACAACAGCCGCCATCGGGTCCCTCAAATGGTCATTCCACTTCTCGGGTTGCCCGAAATCTCCTAGGCCACCGAGCTTGAGATCGACCGAGCAGTCCAGCCGCCGCCCGGAGGCCTGGATTCCCATGCCACTGCTCGACCCGACGATCGGGCCTATGTTGGGTTCGGTATTAGGGTCAAGCTCGGTCAGATCCCAGGGAGGGGGCATCTTCAGGTCCCAATCCATTGATCAACTATGCCTGCCTCCTCCAAAACCTCTCTTCTTTTTTATTATTTTTATTTTTACTTTCCTTCTACTTGTTAGACTTGAACACACTTCTTTCAGTACATGTCCATTGAATATGACTCTTTCTAAGTGTCTAATACTCTATTTTCTTTGGGGGTTTTGAACAAGAATATGTTTCTTTTTTTGCTCTCAAGGTCTGAGAACAAGAACTATGTTGTTGCTACTTTTCCCATCAGCAGCACTTACACATGCAACAACCAACACCACCGCCCATCCAACCACACAGAAAATTAGAAGAAAAAAGAACAAAAAATTCCAAGGAACCTAGCTAGACAAGACATTTGATGCCATTCAAGAAACAGAAACAGCACCTAATGATGCCTCAGACATAAAATAACAGCACCAGTGCTTCTTCTTCTTTTTTTCCTCTCTCTCTCTCAAAAATAGAACACAAAATAAAATAAGAAAACTTTGCAAAACTAAACTAAACTGAACTAGACCTCCCAAGCAGTAGAAGAAAAAGAAGAAGAAGGGGGAAGTGAGGAGGGGTCTGTACTTGCACACACCAGGAGAAGGGGACTGATATGGTGCTCTCTAACCATTCACTGCTCCCTGACAGAGATTCGTCAAGGACAATAAATGTGAAGAGGAGAGAGAAAGGAGGAGAAGGTGAGACTGGTGTGAAGACGCAGCAGCAGCAGCAGCAGCAGCAGCAGCTCCCCCCTTCTGCTACTCACTCACCTTAATATTATTATTGGTCAATGTACAGTGTTGAGCAGGAATTATTGGTAGGAGCTACAGTACTTGCTTGTGCAATAATACTTGTGGTGAAAGAAAAAAAAGGAAAGAAAAAGGAACTTCTATATAATAGAGAGAGAGAGAAGGGAAGGGAAGATAAGAGGATGTTAACTTATATTAGCACAAACTGATAAAGAGAGGGAAGAGGAAGTATATTAGTAGTAGGGAGAGAGACCAAGTGAAAGGGACAGGTATCTTTTGTTGCTTTCTAACTTTTACAGGAGCAGCTACAAAAGTTGAGGAAATTGTAGGAAAGTCCCCAGTGTTTATTCTGGATTTTTTTTTTTCTAACACTGTTTATCTTTCAAAAAAGAATGGCGTGTCATCTGTTACATGGCCGCTATAGATAACCAAGATATTCCTAAGCTAGGAATTTTCAAATAATTTATTTTATATAATCTTCCAAAATCATAGTATACAAATATTTCCCAATTGCCTACTAACTCTAGACTCTTATCCCCATGAACTATCTATCTTCTCCATCCCCTTCTTTTCTCTTTATTACCTCCTCCAATATTCTCTCCGTCTTTCCCTCTCTCACAACCAGTCCATCTCTACTTTCTTTCCACCGACATCAAAGTGATAGCGATGTTCGTAGCTACTCGACTCCTTCCTGCACTGCCACAACCACCATCCCAAGCTTCGTGGCATCAACCCCTCCATTTTATTTCATTTTTTGTCTCTCGACTCATATCAGATTCTGATTAATAAGAAAACGAAAAAGGGGTTGTAAGGGGATCATATAAAAAAAAAATGGCGACAGGTCCACGTCATTTTCACTTGAAACACATATATGGCTGAATTGATATAAAGTCTTAGTCCCATCTGGTAAATAAGTTCTAAATATAAAAACGTATGGCAAATCTATATAGGATTAAATTTTCATATATAGACACATAAATGCTATATAAAAAGACCTAAGGTTCATTTTTAAATAGATCAATTGTGCTTAATAAAAAATGTTGAATAAGTACAACACAAGAGTTTGAGAGAGATTTTTTTCTTTATCTTTGTGATAGAGAGTTCTTTAGATCAAGGAGAGAAGTGTTGTGAGAGCTATTGTAATTCGTTTTCTTCTTCACAGTGGGACTGAATCATCCTCGTCCGTGGACATAGGCTGAACAATTTAAACTTTTGTGTTTGCGGTTATAAATTTTCTTTGTGATTTTCTGTGATTTATTGGGTTTATTTTTGTTGTGACCCAACAATAGCTCTGAGATTCTAGCAAGGTATCCGACAAATTCTCACAGAAAGTGTTGGACGCACAACGAAAATAGACCCAGAAAAATCAGAGAAACACCTCAGAGAAAGTTCACTACCACAAAGACAAGGATTTACGTGGTTCGGCCAAGATGCCTACTTCTACGGACGAGAGTGATTCAATTCCACTATGAAGAAGAAAAAAAATTACAATTACTCTCAACACTTCTCTCATTTCTCTCAAAAATTCTCTACAAAAAAACTCTCTCAAAAATGTTTGTGTTGAACTTATTCAACAATTTATTTTTGCTCTCTTATGTCGAACTTATTCAACAATCATTGAGCACAATTTGAGAGATACTCTTGTGTTGAACTTATTCAATAACTTACATGAACACTCTTGAGATACTCTTGGAGAAACCTTTGCCTCTTTATATAGCATATCATATGTTTATACATAAAAATTCAACATTATGTAAAAATATGAATCCAATATTATGTAGGCTTAGGAATCCAATATTATTCTTGTCAAAGTTTTGTTCTAAGGCCAAAGTCAATCTTCTTCAAAAGATATGGTTAAATATATCTTTCTTCATATCTCCACATTGTCAAAGATTTTTTCTTCTTCAAAGATATTGTCAAAGATCAAAGTCAATATTCTTCAAAGATATGGTCAACTATACTTTCCTTCATATCTCCACCTCGACAAAATTTTGCCACAAAATTGAGCCGACACTCTTTTCAACCGCACAGCTTCACTAAATCAACCACTCGTCAATCCTGCCCCTAAGGGCTCTCAAGCAACACTTCTACACCTGACTGTGGAAAACCATCATTCTTCTTGTACAACCACTTCCAACCTATAGCTTGTTTGGCGTTTGGCAATAAAATTAAATCCTATGTACAGTTATTGTGTAGAGACTCAATCTCTTCATGCATAGCTGCAATGCAACTCTCGCTGCTAGTATCTTTGACATCCTGTCTGAAGGTGATAGGCTCGTCATCCTCCACTGGCAGTGCATATGTCACCACATTCAACTATCTATAGTGCTTGACCGGTTTATCAAATCCATACATTGCACTGGCTTGACTGGCCTCCATGGCCTAGTAGTAGCCAAAGAATCTTGTTGCTGGTGTTGCTCTTCTTCTGGTTATTGTTCTTGTGAGGCTTGATGAACATCTTTAGAAACCTCCACCTCATCTAATATATCCTCAGATGACTCACTCATATGCCCAAGCCACATATGCCAAAGACGTGTGCTATTAGACGAATTAGATGTACTGACTTCTAAAGTCCCAGTCCCAGTGCTTCCCAACAAGATATAAAGGTTACCATGTCGGTGACCTTTCATCACCACCAAAGAACCACGAACAACCCACAAGACTTCACCCTCGGCAACAAACTTGTTACCATTCGAGTGAAGTATACCAAGAGAAATAAGATTTTTCTTAAGGTCGGGAACATGTCTGACATTGGCCAAAGTGGCCAATATTCGCACAATTTTATCATCTATCTTCACCTTGATAGACCTAATTCCAACAGCTTGACATGTGTTGTTGTTGCCCATCAACACGAAACCACCATCTGTCGCATTGTAGGAAGAAAACCACTCCCTTTTTGGGCACATATGGTGGGAGCATCCAGAATCGAGAACCCAACGGTCACTCATGTTGTCATGTGCCACCAAAAAATAGACTCTGTCACTATCGTCTTTTGAAGCACAATTTGCTTCATCACCTTCTCTTTCTGTCTTATTCTCATTTTTTTTGTTCTTCTTCTTTGGACGAGGACACTTATTTGCATAATGTCATTTCTCATTACAGTCGCACTACAAGAAAAATAGTTTTTCTTGACGGTTTTTCCTCGTTAAGAAAGAATTTTTTGACGGTTCTGGATCCGTCATCTAGGCCACAGTCAAGAAAAGTCCCACATTTTCTTGACGGTTTCTGGCTTTCTTATCTTGACGGTTTTAAACCGTCAAGTAATAAAACTTTTTTGACAGTTTTTAGCCGTCAAGAAAATATAACAAAAAATTATCAAGGTAGATAGAAAATTTTCTTGACTGTGGCCTAGATGACGGGTAATAACCGTCAAGAAAAACCTTTCTTGATATTTAAAAATCGTCAAGAGAAGTTAATTTTTGTTTAACAAAAATTTTGTTTATAATTATATATTATATGATTCCTTTTGCGTTTATCGAATACATATATAATATCAACATAATCCAGAACATCGCAAAAGTCAAAGAACAATAATACACATAATTTTTATATTAACAAATACACGTTTGTACATCGAAAACATCAAACCACATATCCAAATAAACCAAAATATATGATTTTTATACAATATATTAAACATCCAAAACCTATATATACAAATAAACCAAAATATATGGCACAATATCTAACTATATAACAAAATATCTGAACCCAAATCGCATCCTATCACAACGCATCCAATGACAACAGCCTTAAATTTTGATGTAGTTCCTGAGAGAACAAGAGCACAAGTTATAAATTTATGTTAATGAGCTTGTTGAACAAGGAACAAAAAATAGAAGATCGTGGAGATCACAGTTCTTAATACATCTACAATGTGCAACATCAAATTGTGTAGAAAATTGAACTTGCAATTGCATCCAGAATTAAGTTTATACCTTCATAGTTTCAAATTTTTCCCGAACTAGCACACCAAAGTGAACTAAAGCCTCACAGGACCCTGTTGCATGAAGGTATTTATGTATAAGAAAAGTACTAGTAGATGTATACAAGATTTACCTAATATTCACAAACCTGCTACTAAACGTATGTACCACCCATGTAAGCATGCAGTTTGAAGACCGAATTACTAGCCCCTTCGTACTGACTCTAAGGTTTGTTTTGATGTCACCATCTCCATGTAACCAAGGCTCCTTATATCCACATTATCATTCCCCGTTCCCGATATACGTATTTGGAATATATTAGTTTTCCTGCTTATATTATTTGTTGCTTGCATGTTAATTAGGTTGCATGCCATGGAGACTAGACCCATTCTTTGGTTCAATTATACCCATGGTTTAATTGTTGGGTTTGTTTGGTCATGAGTTGAACCCATGATCTAAACCTCAAACCCTAGCTATATAAGCTAACTTATTTTTCTCTCTTCCCTCATTCTTTATTTTCTCCTCTTTTTTTCATTTATAGGCAAGTACACCTTGTACTACATGGAGAAACTTCTTGATTTTAATTCTTGCTCTTTTTTTGCATTTTATTAGTCTATTGTGTGCTCATGATAATTCTAAACACTTTTAGTACTTGGAGTTTTCGGTTTTGATGGGTGAATTTGTGTAGATCTACTTTTCTAACTTAGGATTTCATGGGTTACTTGAGTTTTTGGTAGTTTTGATATAGTAAAACATGGTATTTTCAAAAAATAGTTTTTGGGATGGATGAAGCACTTCATTTCGAGCGTTTTGGCTTTTGGTTCACTCAATTCAGAGTTAAAATAAAGTTTTTATGAATAAAATAAACTTTTGGTTTTGGAGCTTTCGCCATGGCTGAACCTGCTGCTTAGGACGATGAAGATTTCATGCGCCCAGCACCATATACGGCAGAGAGTGCTATGCGGCATGTGTAAATGCTATGCAGCCTGAACTCCTTACTGCATACCAGCATGCTTCCATCTCTTTTGGACGTATGACTGACTTATACACATGTATTCCGAAGGGACTCCTTGTGTTTATTCGCTGAACTAATGATAAATTCGCTAAGTCCAAGAGATACCTATGCGGCAGGACAGACCATACGGTAAGACAAGCTATGCGGCCGAGTCTTTTTTGAACGCGTAACTCTGTTTTGTCCTTGTACGAAATTTTATGATTTTGTCCTTTCCTTTGACACACTTTATGGCTTGTCACATCAGTCACTTTTCTGACATGCATTTATTACCCGTCTTTCTGTACTTAAACCGAAGAGTGAACTTTGACTTACAATGCGACAATGTCTCATATGTGACAACTTATTATATGCGACAGTTGTTCCTATGCAACCTGTGCGGCTATGCGGCCTGACCTCCTATGCAGCAACAATCTCTATGTGGCATCCGTCATATATGACACTGACACTATGCGACACTGTATGCATGATTTATTTATTTTTCTTGGTTTAATGCTTTATTGGATTTTTGTGATTCTAAGTGTGAGATTGATGATTGGAATACATGAGAACTGAGTAACCATGAGTTTAAGTGAGCTATCACATCCATATCACCTCTGATAGTACTATATCCCGTAAAATTTGTTATTTGTACTCAGCATGAGTATGCATTGGGTGATAAATCTACTAAATTCTCCCATAGAGTTATTCTGCTATGTCCATAATATTTCTGAGTAGATATATTCAGTAGGATCCTATTTAAAAACATATCATGTCCACATTACCTCTGATCTCGTTTTCACTCTAACCTATTATTTATATCTAATAGTAGATATGCAATAAATAATGGGTCCACAACAAATAAACATTATTCAAAGCTAAAAAATTTAATATATTTTCATTGGAAAACTTACAAGAAAATAAACACAAGGAAAAGAATAAGATAGATTTCACTCAGGGGGAGTAGAAAGATCGAGGAGGAACTGGGTCAGTCGAGCTAGTTGCTGGTCATTTTTCAATGTCGCTCTCCTACATGCTTCGAGCATTCTAGAGTCATCTATAGCAAAAGAAGCCATAGAAGCATATGACTTTATTATCTTATTTAGAGCATGGTCAGGCTCGTTCTTATTGTGCAAAAGCTCCAAAAGTTGTTCTTTTGCTAAGTCATAATGTACCAACTATTCCCGACGTTGATCCACAATCACCTTCAACTCCTCTCTCGCTTGCTTGAGCTGGGCTTCAAGTTCTTGAATATGAGTTTTGAGTTGTATCATCTTGTTATTATGTTCATTGTGGGCAGAATAATGAAGAGACAAAGAATAAGTCACTTCTTTCTTAGAAGAATTTAATTAGATAACCTTCTCAGCATGGATCTTCATTTGCTCCTGGAAAGTAGTATGAAGTTCCATAAAATCTGTAGTAATTGACTCATATTCAGTCTGAATTAGAGTCGAGATGTCCCCATTGTTAAGCAGCAGATATACATTAATAGGATTCTCAAGGCCTATCAAGATTTGTTCAAGAGCAGCAGCCCTAGCTTTATCCTTGAAATTTCTGATAAGTTGGATCATGGACAAGCAAGCATCTTTCATATCCTCAGAATAAACCTTTTTTGGGCACCAGATTTATCAACTCCTTCAATGTTGTGTCGAAAAAAAGATGTATAAGCTTCTACTAAAGTATTAAAATGAGAGCTTGAAACTGGAGTCGCGGCAATTTATGCTAATCCTCGACCATGATGCACGAAGGCAGTTATCGTAAAAGTTGTAGCCTCAACACTGGAGACAAAAGAGGAAGAACCCACTGCTCGTTCTCTCGGACTAATATTGGAAGCCATTTCAGCATCACTAGTCATTTCTACTACAAGATCAGTTGAAGCTACAAGTGGCGTTGACGCGATATTCGCAGCCGGAACTGTATATCAACAACATAAGTTGTTTCAGCATATGAAATAACTATCTCTTCAGCCTTCTCCGGAGCAACTCCTACCACAATTTTATCACCTAAAAAAAATTTGAGCAAACAATATGATCAATAAATAATATATTATAATTAAGATATATGCACGTCTAGCTAAGGAAATAAGTTACACCTTGGCCCATGCTAGCCGGTGTTATCATTGTATGAATTCATGACAATGAAGAATACAACGAAAGAACTTGTGGTATAGAAAAATAGAGAGACACGTACCAGCACCAGGTGGTACATATTCATTTTCATGAGTCTGCCCCTCCAAAGAATTCTTCAAGCCTGTCAATGAAGCCTCCACCTCAAACGATTAAGCATGAATGAGCAAATCATTATAATCTCTCACAGTCATGCTCACGTCTGAAACTACAGGTTCAATATCAATATTCTCTGTAGCTTCTTCAAGCCCAGCTATAACTATAGTAGATTGAGGCTGAGCCTGAATATCCTGTCCAGGAATATCTTCGGGGGCTGTAGCAACAATGTCAGCTAATGACTCGATCTGCTAACTAACTTCAACCCGAGAAAGTAAAATTATTTCTACATCAACATCTTTTTCGTTTCCACTAACCCTGAAATTAGAACTTCCCAGAGCAGGTTGATCCTTTGGATCCACTGACGGAGCAACCTGATTCTTTGGGTCCATCGTCGTCGGAGGTATGAATGCAATCGGTAGAATAAATTGAGTCGCAGCATCAAGGATAGGATCTGTAAAATTGACTGTTGCAGCAGTAGGGATGACACTTATTCCTGTAGCAATAACATGGGGGAATGAAAATGCTAATCCTTTGCACCACTATACAATAGACGGACGGTCCAGGCCGCAGTGATGAACTAATCAGTTCGTCAATCAAATTCCTTCTTGAAGGAGCAAAAATCTTCGATTGTGGCTTCTTAGGCTTCACGATAGCATCCCTCTTCTTGGCAGGCTGACCCTTAGTAGGGGACATAATCTTATGCTTCCGAGATTTCTGAACCACTATGGCAGGGGCAGGTGCATATGGTTGCACATGTGGTAGAGCTTCCAATATCTCATCCAGTGGTGCATCCTCATCCTCTTCGAATAGAGAAGGTCTTATTGGCTCCGAACTGACTCCTTCCATCAGGTTTTGGAAACAAACCCGCATATCAAAGTCCCCTTGAAATTGGTTTATAGAATAATAAAACTGGACAAAGGAATATAATAGACATAAAGGAGGGTTGGATGTAAGTAGAGTAAAATTAGCTCTTGTACAACCCATGATTAAATATCTCCATCCCCGGGCGCCATCGATTAAACCTCCAGAGTTTGCAAGACACGGAGTAGCATTTCCAACGTGTAATTGGTCATAGCCAAATTGCCTTGAAAAGAGGCTAGGTAGATATGGTTCGAAGGTACAACCGCTGCTATTTCTATATACCAAATTAGAGGGCCGGATAAACATCAGTCATGAAAAGACCCCTGATGACAACCTCAATATGGTGGTCCCCTCATCAGTAAAACTTGAACCATAATGCTCAGTTGCAACGTTAGGAATAGCACAGTAAAAGCTCCAACTGTTCCCTATATTTAAAGCTCACCTAGTCTGAAAATGTGTAATATAGGTCCATTTAAAAAGCCTATATTTACAAAAGAACATGTGTTTTGTCCTATCACCCTGAGTCAAGCTGGGAGCCATCAAACTCTGGTTGTGTAAAATCAAGCAACCCATCAGATAGGTAAATAGAAGCTCTGATCAAGGGAATTCCTCTCATCGAGGATCTATCGCAAAATTATGGGCAAATTTTTGTAAACCAGCATTCAAATGACACACCATAGCGGGTAGCAAGGTCAGTCGATGCTTGAAAAACAGACAGACTACATGGAATAAAATATTCCTATGGAGGCGATCCACTGAGCCTGAACCTCCAGGAACTACCCATCTTCGGAGCCAAAAATAGAAATATTCAGCCAATAAAGCTTCAGACGAGATCTCTGCACGAGTGTGTCTGAGATAGCTAATAGCCGGTGTGCCTGCTGTAAAACTTGCCACACGATCCTTAAAGAACTTATCCTCACCATTATGACTTACCATGAGTTCTTCAACTCTGGTAGAACTCAAAGGTTGAAGCGGTCGGATCTCGGTACATTCCTTCTCGCTTATATCGTTGAAGAGGTCTCACCACTTCCAAATAAAGACAGTGCCAGAATCAGTATTGTAGTGATGGTTGCAAGCCAGGTAGTAGCATATCAGTTCTTGATACACTTCAACTAGACGTGGCTAGGTCTTTGCTAAATTTTCCAGTTTCGCGTTGGTAGGCACGTACTCCTCATAAGGAATCTCCCCTGTTGGCAGTGCAGATATGTATTTCATCTGGTGTAAGAAAAACCCCAACTCGCCATGAGGAGTGAAAACGGTTCCAGTACTAGAGTTATATTGCTCGAACAAATCCAATAACATATTGGCATTGGGCACAATGCCATAGCAAGTCGCTAACAAGGCATTGTATAAAGCCGAAGATACGAGATTTTTGGTATATTGGTCCAATATCCATGTCGTTGATTGACGCCAATAGATATTTTTGTTGGTCAACCATACAAGCAGTCGAACGTTATTCTGAGGATAAGCGCCTCCAGCATCAGTGTAAATATTGGCAAACAAAGAAGACTGAATGGGTTGAATCAATAAAGAATCTTCGCTTGGTCTATTTCCAGGATAAAGTCCTCACATTTGAACTGAATATCCATCATCAGAACTGAAGAAACGACCCTATTTGCAGCTAATTTATCCCGTCTTAGCTCCAATAGTAAGAGGAGTCAAATCTCACTCCATCTTTCGTGGATAAGTGGCATGGGAGAAGGTAGATAGTGAAAAACTTCTCGACATCTCTGGGAGATACATGACCCTACCATGAATATTGAACAACCACTTCTCCTTCTTTTTCTTAGGTTGAGAAGATTGATGAATGGCGTCACCAAACAAGAAATTTGACTTAGAATATGTCTCATTCGCAAAGGAAGTGAGAGGTTCGTCGGTTATCAAATATGTCAATATTCATTTTCCTTGTCCGGCTATCAATAATTGGCTTGTATTGGACATTTTATCATATTGGGGAAACTCAGTGTACGATAAGTCTTCTAGATAACTTTTATATAAAATTCCAGTAGTGGATCACATCAGTTTAGCCAAAGGATCCATACCCAAGTCAACTACAAAAGCTACAAATGAAGAATCAACAAATCTAATGAAGAGGAGTACGTAAAAATAACCTTATTATGAGTCTTTTAAGATTCAAAGGAGGTGTATCTTTCCTCAATTTTTAGTAACTATGCGCATTTTTATGAATACTTCAGGAGATAACCACATTTTATGTGCTAATCTGCCCAATCGGACGGAGAATGCGCCAATCTGTCAAAATAGACAAAAAGTACGCTGACTCGCCAATAATTGGGAAAATTTGCCAAAATGGTTGTTTTCACTCTAAACGAGGGAAAGTGCGCCAAGATGACTGTTTCTTCTCTGAACAAGAAAAAATGCGCCAAAGTGGCTATTTCTTCTTTGAACGAGAGAAAAGTGCGCGTGTACACGTGTCTCTATATTCTATATCGTCATTCTTCTTTTTCTTTCATCTTTTTGCCATTATCAAAATCTTATATTGTATATGTAAAAGAAAAAGAAAGAAAATAGAGAAGAAGAAGACAGCCGCCATGCCTATCAGAGGAGGGTGTGCTACATCTTTTGATGTGACTCTCGACGATGGCATATTGAGTCATTCTTTAGCAGCCTGAGTCACTCTCGGCCTCACCGACGACGTCGCCGTCGTTGCCTGAGAAGAAGAAGCTACTCCTTTACCCTTATTGTCCTTGCTACTCGTCTGAGATTTCCTTGGGGCCATTGCTAAAAGCTTCGAAGGAAGAAGAAAGCTAGGGTTTTTTGAAAAAGAAAGAGACGAAGAGATTTTCGAGCAGTAGAAAAGTTCTCTCTCATCAAACCGCCTAGCTTCATCAGCGATAGCGCGCTACAACTAGCACAGCCCCTTTCTTTTGGCTGTTTGGCGTCACTATTGATCGGACTGGAAGGGACACTCGCTTCACCTTTGAGACTTGGGTTTATAGAAATTTTTTTTTTGGGGGGGGGGGGGGGGGGGGGCTCTTCGATTTCTATGAATCTTTGGGATTCGCACAACAAATCATAACTATAGCCATGTCAGCAATCCGTTAGAATTATGTCCAGAGTGCACACACAAACATCTAAATAACTTTTATTCTTCTAATTCAAAGTATATTTGAATACATCTAAACGAACTAAAAAACTTTGAAGGGGGTCTTGTAGAAGCATAAAAATTGTGCCTCAAAGATATGGCACAGTTTTGTACAAATAAATCCAACAGAAGAAGAATGGCACACTTTCTCTCTATTTAGAGGATGGCTCACTCTCTACTTATTTCAGAAGGAAGACGCGCACTTTCTTACTTTGGCGCACTTTTTTGAAACTTCAGAAGATGGCATACTTTCTTATTCTGGCGCGCTTTCTTAATGTTACGAAAGTTGGCACATAAATACTCAAAGACGCATACTCTCTCGTAGCATTTAATATAACAGACTGACAGCTGACAAATACGGAAACCGAAGAGTCAGAAGTCATCACTACAGCTGTGCTGCAGCACGTAGATCCAGGTTGTCGTTTAGCGACCCAGCCATTGTGCCAATTTCTTCAAAAGTGCGCCGTTGTGCCAATTTCTTCAAAAGTGCGCCATTGTGACAATGTCTTCAGAAGTGCACCACTGTGCCAATTTTTTCAGAAGTGCGTCGTTGTGCCAATGTCTTCAGAAGTGCGCTGCTGTGCCAATTCTTTCAAAAGTGCGCCGTTGTGCCAATGTCTTCAGAAGTGCGCCGCTGTGCCAATTCCTTCAGAAGTGCGACGTTGTGCCAATTCTTTCAGAAGTACATCGTTGTGTCAATTCCTTCAAAAATGCGCCGTAGTGCCAATTCCTTCAAAAGTGCGTCGTAGTGCCAACTTATTCAAAAGTACGATGTTGTGCCAATTTCTCCAAAAATGTGTCATAGTGCCAATCTTTTCAAAAGTGCGCCAGTCTCCAGACCACTTCCAAAAAACTCATAATATTCTAACGGACAGTGAGCAGTTATTAGTGCGTGTCTTATATGTCGTGCTTCTCGTAAAAAATGTACAAATAGTTGTCCCCATGACCTATGCTTTTCTCGTATAGGAAGCTACGTGTCAAGCGAGTAGTAAGTTGTGCACCCACTCATTCAGAACATGGGTTGTTAGTCCACTAAAAGTGTGCGCACAATGGTAAAATAATACAGATTGTCCAAAATGTTCACACACACTTATAACCGCTCCTAAACTCTATAAATACAGGATCAGTACATCAATTACAAGGGGGGACACACAGAGAGGAGCACACACAGAGACAAAGAGAGGAAGGGGCTAGAATTCTTAAGTCTTTAAAATTCAAGAACAGAAGGAGCGAAATAGAAACTTCTCGGGCCGTTGTTGCCAAAGTTTTTTTATTGTTCAACTCTCCAAGTTGTTTACATCATTCCTTCAATTTCTTTGTCGTGGTGTGCATTTTTTGTTGTCGAGTGGTCCAAGGAGTAAAGTGTTCGTTCGCAGATTAGATCTCCACAGCTATACTTTCCCAGAATCAACTGTACTTAGAATCATGTTTATGATCCTTTTGTAATTTTTTTTCTTTTTAATAGTTTATAACACAAAAGTTACATATATTTTTTTTTTCGCAAATGCTCATAGCTCGCTGGTATGTCGCATCTGTATTTTTCAGACCGAAGAACATCACCGTGTAGCAGTATACCCCAAACGGTTTTCGAAATGACGTGTGCTTCTCATCATCCAAAAATATTTTAATCTAGTTGTAACCCAATAACACATCCATAAAGGACATACGCTCAAAGTCAGAAGTGTTGTCAATCATCACATCCATTATTGAAAGAGAAAATTTGTCCTTTGGACATTCCGTATTTAAATCACGTAAGTCTATGTAGACTCGAATTTTGCCGTTCTTTTTTACTACAGAAACGATATTGGCTATCCAATCTGGATGCTGCTCTTCGTGAATAAATCTGCTTTATTTTGACGAAAGTAAATACCCCCTTAAATGTCACGCCCCGATCTTCCGCAGGCAAATCGGCCGTTCCCGCTAGGCGGGAATCACCCTCGCCAGCGCTCCCGCGGAACGATCGCTTGACCCATCCGGGGGTGATGCCGTACGAGCATGAACCGTGCCCGTGCAAGGCCGTGATTCATTGGCTGGCGGTAAGAGTTCTAAGCCACAGAGTCGCACAGATTGTCCGAGTGCAGCGGAGTCATAAATGCATAGGCGATCGGTAACAGGTTCACTGAGTCGACAAATATAGCGGAAGCATTAAAACACAAGTTGAAGTAAAATAAGCTCTTTTATTAATATGAACAAGTGTTACAAGCGGCGTATAGCCGAGATTACAAGTCGCTCAAGCCTCTCTCTCTGAAACAGTAAAACGTGCCAAGTGGCTACAATTTTGGAATAATTGTACATGCGATGTTCACAACATTATGTCTTGTATATGTGCTTCAGTTTCGGATGCACCATTGCTTCGGAGTGATCTTCACACCTTAGCACGCGCGAAGGAGACATCCGCACCGAACGAGGTTCTCCCGCACCCTGCATACAAACTGGTGGATTATCAGTACATTGAATGCACTGGTGGAGAAGCTACTCGCCCGCTCGACAAATCCAAACACGTAATACAGGTTCCGTGCACAACTATTAAGTTGTCTTTCTAGTTGCCTTAGGATCAGTTTCATGCAAGTATTGAATAGCCTAACGTGTCGGGCAGTGCGCCGTGCGATGTTAGAGAAAACACGGCGAGACTTATCATTTTACCTTCCCTGTCCAAGGAAAACATTATAAATCTGAGCACGGGCAAGTATAACATTAAAGAGGCATAGCATATACAAACACGATATTGTGGACAAGATCACGTTTCAAGTATACGATTTACCGGAGTATCAGGTGTGTTGCATACAATAATTTACTTGAAATATATTTGACACTATTTGGTGTCTTTTACCTGACTATCAGAATCACCTGCACAACTTACCATGCCTTCCCTGCCACGAAGACACAAGTTAGTATGCAACAGGTTCAAATATACTTGATGATCACTAGCTTGATTGCTATAAAGGACTAGTCTGTGACGAAGATGGTTTGCTAAGTGCAAATACGAGAGGCGCCGCATACCACCCCGTCCAAGTACGTGAGACTAAACGTGAGTTCCGTCCGGAGCCGAAACGGGTGCCCCAGCAGCCGCCCGCAGGAATTATACCTTGTGCACAAGTTGTCCGTGATCGAACAATAACATTCATTCGCCTGGAGGTCCGGAGCCGGAACGGTGCCAGTGCCCCAGCAGCCGCCCGCAGGAACTATACCTTGTGCACAAGTTGTCCGTGATCGAACAATAACATTCATTCGCCCGGAGGCTACGTGATTATCGCCCGTAGGCTACGTGATTATCGCCCATAGGCTACGTGATTTATCGCCCGGAGGCTACGTGAGTTATCGCCCGGAGGCTACGTGAGTTATCGCCCAGAGGCTACGTGATTATCGCCCGGAGGCTACGTGAGTACAAGACAAGCAGTATTGCATGATTCATTTATATTTCATCTACGTTCCATTCACGCATTCAGGATTGAGCTTAAACATTGCATGATATAATAACGTTAGACATTCGTAAGCAGGCAAGCATGCGTTTCTAAGGAACATAATTAAACACGTTTGCTCAGACCCGAAGGTAAGTCAAGAGATGAAACCGTTAGGGACTTAGCATGCGAGGGTCTGAATACAAGCAGTATTTCAATTTCCATGTTCTAGCATAAGCAATACAAGTTGGGATTATTCCCTTAGCTAGGTGCGTTGGATTTATTAGCATGCAGGGGGTGATTCACTTAGCGACTAGCATGAATATTCCAGATTTTATGTGTGCTGGCTAAGCAAAGACAAGTTCACCGTAGCCACCCACCTTAGCGATGATTCGCCTCGGTAGAGCAATACGCCAAGCAAGCCTCTGAAAGCCTTAGCATGGTTCCTGTAGGGAAAAGTCTGGATATCATTTGCTTCTCCTTTGAGGCAAAGCGGGTCGGGACAGTTGCACTTTTGCCGTTTGAGTCGGCAGTCCGCTAGAACAGAACGGGGTGTTACATCCTACCTAACTCAGAAAAAGTCTCGTCCTCGAGACTTACTGAGGACAAGCAGTAATCTAGGGTTGAGGCAATCCTAGACAAGTTGTTGCACTTGTTCATTTGGATATTCACTTTCACAAGCTTCGAAATCAGCATATCGCTTAGACTGGATCGTGCGCACTTTCGAAATGCATTTCTAGCGTGAACACGTCAACCAGCTTAGTGATAGCAAGGTCTTAGCACTCGAGTTCACCTTTTCTTAAGTCTTGGATGGTGTACTAGTTCAAGGTGTCCCTCGAATAGATACATTCAACCAAACTTTGAGTCAGTAAAATCGGACAAGCTACTAGCGATACTCTCAAGGTTTCACACAGGTTGGCACAAAGGCCACTCGCAGCACAGCATCATACAAGCAAGCATATCATAATATTCAAAATGCATTTTGAAAGTATTTAGACTTATTGTTGGAACATCCCATTGAGGCATTGAGAGAGAGCGTGCACATAACCCACGAACGAGCTTTCAAAACTGAGATATCGAATCGAAGTCCAAAGGCGTAGAAGCCAGGCTCTGATACCAACATGTCATGCCTCGATCTCCCGCAGTCAAATCGGTCGTTCCTGCTAGGCGGGAATTACCCTCTCCAGCGCTCCCGCGGAACGATCGCTTGACCCATCCGGGGGTGATGCCGCACGAGCGTGAACCGCGCCCGTGCAAGGCCGTGATTCATTGGCTGGCGGTAAGAGTTCTAAGCCACAGAGTCGCACAGATTGTCCGAGTGCAGCAGAGTCATAAACGCATAGGCGATCGGTAACAGGTTCACTGAGTCGACAAATATAGCGAAAGCATTAAAACACAAGTTGAAGTAAAGCAAGCTCTTTTATTGATATGAACAAGTGTTACAGGCGGCGTATAGCCGAGATTACAAGTCGCTCAAGCCTCTCTCTCTAAAACAGTAAAATGTGCCAAGTGGCTACAATTTTGGAATGATTGTACATGCGATGTTCAGACGATGTTCAGACGATGTTCACAACATTATGTCTTGTATATGTGCTTCAGTTTCGGACGCACCGTTGCTTCGGAGTGATCTTCACACCTTAGCACGCACGAAGGAGGCATCCGCACCGAACGAGGTTCTCCCGCACCCTGCATACAAACTGGTGGATTATCAGTACATTGAATGCACTGGTGGAGAAGCTACTCGCCCGCTCGACAAATCCAAACACGTAATACAGGTTCCGTGCACAACTATTAAGTTGTCTTTCTAGTTGCCTTAGGATCAGTTTCATGCAAGTATTGAATAGCCTAACGTGTCGGGCAGTGCGTCGTGCGATGTTAGAGGAAACACGGTGAGACTTACCATTTTACCTTTCCTGTCCAAGGCAAACATTATAAATCTGAGCACGGGCAAGTATAACATTAAAGAGGCATAGCATATACAAACACGATGTTACGGGCAAGATCACGTTTCAAGTATACGATTTACCGGAGTATCAGGTGTGTTGCATACAATGATTTACTTGAAATATATTTGACACCATTTGGTGTCTTTTACCTAACTATCAGAATCACATGCACAACTTACCATGCCTTCCCTGCCACGAAGACACAAGTTAGTATGCAACAGGTTCAAATATACTTGATGATCACTGGCTTAATTGCCATAAAGGACTAGTCTGTGACGAAGATGGTTTACTACGTGCAAATACGAGAGGCACCGCATACCACCCCGTCCAAGTACGTGAGACTAAACGTGAGTTTCGTTCGGAGCCGGAATGATGCCAATGCCCCAACAGCCGCCCGCAGGAACTATACCTTGTGCACAAGTTGTCCGTGATCGAACAATAACATTCATTCGCCCAGAGGCTACGTGATTATCGCCCGTAGGCTACGTGATTATCGCCCGTAGGCTACGTGATTATCGCCCAGAGGCTACGTGAGTTATCGCCCGGAGGCTACGTGATTATCGCCCGGAGGCTACGTGAGTACAAGACAAGCAGTGTTGCATGATTCATTTATATTGCATCTATGTTCCATTCATGCATTCAGGATTGAGCTTAAACATTGCACGATATAATAACGTTAGACATTCGTAAGCAGGCAAGCATGCGTTTCTAAGGAACATAATTAAACACGTTTGCTCGGACCCGAAGGTAAGCCGAGAGATAAAACCGTTAGGGACTTAGCATGTGAGGGTCTGAATACAAGAAGTATTTCAATTTCCATGTTCTAGCATAAGCAATACAAGTTGGAATTATTCCCTTAGCTAGGTGCGTTGGATTTATTAGCATGCAGGGGGTGATTCACTTAGCGACTAGCATGAATATTCTAGATTTATGTGTGCTGGCTAAGCAAAGACAAGTTCACCGTAGCCATCCACCTTAGCGATGATTCGCCTCGGTAGAGCGATACGCCAAGCGAGCCTCTGAAAGCCTTAGCATGGTTCCTGTAGGGACAAGTCTGGATATCATTTGCTTCTCCTTTGAGGCAAAGCGGGTCGGAACAGTTGTAATTTTGCCGTTTGAGTCGGCAGTCCGCTAGAACAGAACGGGGTGTTACATTAAACATCAATGTCTGTCTCTTGAGAGTCACTGTATCTTTGGAACAATAGGTTGGTGTAGAGCTCCAGAGGAATACTATCCCTGGCCTATAGAGTCGTCCCGAGTCTTGGAGAAGTACCACCCCTAACTGATGAAAATCTTGTCCTCAGGCGGGTACCGTGGAACACTCTTTCTGTAGGTACAACTGCTCAACCTTCTCGGGCTTGCCTTATCGACACACTAGTAGAGAGTGGAGGATTAGAGGAACCTAGCTTTGGGACTCCCTTTGTGGAGGGCGATCTCTAAGTGGAGCAGCATAAGGCAAAGGAAAACTCCTTCTCCTCTGATATTTTTATTTATTTTTTGAGATGCTTTCGGATAGGTGCAATTGGTTGTAGTTGCTGGAATGTCGACTGCCTGACTGCAGGTGCTACTATCTTAGTACAACAACAGTTGATAATAATGCTGGCACAGTGGTTCCCTAAAGGGGACAGTTAACTTGCCGTAGTTGTTTCACTCGCTTTGCGCTTTTGACCAATCATGTTGTGCAAGTTGGACGAGGGAACATTCCCCTTTGTACCCTCTTTATGCACACGGGCAAGCCGAGCGCGTGGGTGATTTTTGCTCCCTGGCCTGGGTCTCGTACAAGCACTACCCCTAAGTCCTTAGTGTAAGAATTTTGGAACTGACCCACCTCACGCACCTCAATAAGCAGGGCGCATGGGTCAATTTGATACAACTTTTTATCAGACCCGCGCATAACAGTTAATGGAGCATGCTGAAAGTCAGCCGTCTGAGCAATTGCTTAAGCATAGTTGGCTTGCACTGCCCTGGACTTTCTCGATCTGGAGCGTACTGGCGCATAGTACAAGGAGTCAAAGTTCTTTCCTCCTTCAGGAAGCTGGCGCATAGAGTCATTTCCGAATGAAATTCTGTTAATGATAGACCCGTTGTTCCTGTCTTTGACGCATGCAATAGCCTCTCTGCTTCTGAAGTTAGGTGCGGCTTGCTTCTTCTTCTGCACTCCTCGCATTTGCCCCATTATCAAAGGGCCATTGAGATTGAGAAGGAGTTTCAGCCCCTAATTTCCTGGCATCATGGTATTTTTCTCTGCTAGAACCTTGGTGCTGAGCACCCTTCTTCTCAGAAATGGCTGCCGTATGAGTGGAATAAATCGATGTGGACGTATGACATGTGTCTCGAGCAATAGGTACAGGGACATGGAGTGCAAGCTCCACAGTTCTGAGAGGCACATTGTCCTTGGTGACCCAAGTCATGCGGGTCTTCTTAAGCTTTACTAGCCTTAGCGAAGGACTCGTGCTGCCCTCAAAAAGTATCTCTTCAAGAGCTTGTTTGTCGAAGCGTAACCCAATTTTGCCGAATTGGACTACGTCACTATCTTTTCGTCGGTGAAAAAAGATGTCCCCAACAGAGTCACCATTTTTATTCTGTTACAAAAATGATTTTTACTAACTCGGTTTTGTAAATTAAAAACAAAGAGTACATAGAGTCCTTAAACTAGAAATCTAATTACAATTAATATACTGGGGAGTGTGATGATGGAGATCGAGTGCTGAAGTTGACTCCTTTACTCCGTTGATGGTCAGATGATGAAGGAACTTGCTAGATCTCTGGCTCACTAGCACGAAAGACAGCAACTGGACTCCTGAGTATAATTTTCTATGACTTATTATATGTCTCCCTCTGTGGAAAGCACATGTTCCTGCTATTTATAGGCATCTGTACTGAGATTCCATGTCTTTGGGTGCCGTATGGCCATCCTTAACAAATTGCAGTTGCAACCGTGAGCGCATGTCATGTTCGGGCTGCCACATGGCACTAGTTACGATGAGATATTGTTGAGATCTCGGCCTGTAATTTAGGTCATTTTCACTCGTTGTGTACGTAACTTGGTCAACTAGTCACATGGTTTGTACTGGTTATCGAGGACCTCACATTAGTTGTAAGAGAACGATTTGGTCGTATGGAGCCGCATGAAGACTCAGCCACATGAACGCTCAGCTGCATGAACTCTCATCCGCATAAGGGCTATACCTTAGGGAGAGTATGACCCATAGAGACGTTGCCTCATGGAAGCTTGTCTTGTGTACACGTGGTACTGCACAGCTGTATACAGACAAATATAATTTTGACAATGACGTAAGCCCTAACGTTTATTGTCAGCATCAAATTCGAGGCGTTCAGAGTCATTGAATGTTGTCAGTGTCATTAATGTTGCGACTGACAGAAGTGACACCATGCGTTAGACTTGTATGCACCTAAGCTCCATGTCGCATGGTTCTTTAGGTGGCGCATGCGCTTCATGTCACATATATGCTTTGATGCATGCGTCTTGTGATATGAGCGCATGTTTAAGTATTTTTTCCATGCTTCTACAAGTAATAAAATGTAATATTTGAAACGACTATATCATTTTGCGTCCATTTTATAATCCCGCACAGTAATCCTCTACTTGTGTTCAAGACTCTGTAAATGATGTTCACTATCAATAAATTTTTTTTTATTCTGTGCAAGTATGTTATAATTCTAGATCTGCGTATTTTGTTGTTGTGCTCAATGTAACAAAATGACAATGCCTTGTGCAAGCGCAACATAGGCTTGCAAGTCATCATACCCGGAAGACGACTATTGATTCCATGGAAACTGGGCGTGACAACTGTATCTAATGGGGTGGCTATTATTACACTATACTGTGTTGATGAGTACAGGACTAGATACTGAAAATACGCAAGAAGAGGCATACATTTGCAGATTTGAAAATTCAAGATGGACTTACTACTATCTCCCAAATAATAGAAAGGCATTAAATAAGTTGGGAGGATGGATCTTTTGTTGTATCGTTCCACATTTAACGGAGTTGTAACCCGTCCAGGACCTCTGGGATGAAGGGACTAGCAGATCAGAGTTTTTCGAGGGTGCCTTCCACTGGTTGTTGTAAATTCTTCCTTCATATCTGGTATACAGAAGTAAGGAATTTTTTTTTTTTGGAGCCGTACCTGTCGAGGCGCTTCGCTCGACAGTTCGGATATAATTAGATCTTTTGGGGGAATGGCAGTTCCGTTTGATTGATGGTGCCTATGGCAGGAGATACTTTAACATTGGTTTCAATAATGCTTCCTTCACATTGCAAGAAAAGAATGCTCCCTTGCAGATTCTAGCATCCTCAACAATATTTACTACTATTTTAACCCCTCCTATGGAAACTTTGACTGTGAAATCTCCTTCTGAAATGCGATGTCCTAATAAATGTCCAAGAAAGATATAGGGAAATAAGCAGCTTAAGAAGCAGAACCAACAAATCCTAATCAAGGAGCAGTAGATAATGAGCCAAAAAAATTCCCTAGACACGGACCCTTCGGAGGAGTAGCCTCCAGTTATCAATATTACATTGACGGGGTGGGGCGTAAGCACAAAGCTCTATCATCATTTGGACCATCTCCGCCAATAAAGAAAAATTTTAGCAAGAAAACCATCTTCTCAGGAAAAAGCAACTTCAGCGAAGACTCCCAGCCAAACTACTACTATCAAACAGTCTCTTCCTCCACCACCAGAGGTAGACCCAATTCTTGATGTTGCAGCTAAAATTCTTATAAAATTATCATATATGCCTCATGAGTCATCTTCTCGCACACAAATATCATCAATATTTACGACGACTCATCTCAAGTTTGGGACCTCATACACAGAGAAGGAGTCCGAGATTGAGGTCATTCCTTCATTGCCCGAAGAATCATCAAGGGCCAAGAGGAATTTTGATACAACTATTTATGAGCCAATATTTGAAGTAATTGTTGAACAACATTTTGACACTGATATTGGAGAATATATTTTTGATACGACCGGGGAGACAATAGGATTCGAAGAAGTTTTCAGCGAACCTGCTGGTGACACGTCGGTCACTGACTAGGCAACTGCTAATGGAGTGGAAGCTTATGTGCCTACTACAATTGTGCCTACACCGAGAGATCCCCTTTCTTGGTTTTCCAGGGAGTAGCTCACCACACTCTGCGATACTCTACAACAAGCTGGACTAACACGAGTTACAGCTAGATCAACCCAAGGTATTGTCAAGTTAGTTTCCGAATTTCGTATTTCGTATTTCTGAAATTTTGTTATTTAATTATTTTTTCTGAGAATTTATTTATACTCGGTTCTGTGTTCTTGTATATTTTGTTTGCCGTAATTTTTTTCGTGGTTGGACTTCATTTTGATGTGAGTGATTATCCGGTTCATTCTAGTTGAACTAATCTATTTTTTTGGATGGTTGAGATGACTTAAGAGGTCATGGATTCATGACATGGTTATATTAACCCCTTCCCTATATATATAACCCATTTTCTCTCTCCTCTTACATTATCTTCTTTATTCTTTCCTTGTTCATTCGCTTCTCCTCTTTCTTCTCTCAAACCCCAAACCCTAGAACTAGAATTTAAGAAGTGATATTCTAACTCCTTGAGGGAGAGTAGAAGGCCAGGCTAGATAGCCACCAAAGCATGTACACCTTGCTTAAAGTGGAGACTCTATGATTTTTAAAATTATTTTTATTATTAGTAAATAGAAAATGTTCATCTTTTTATTCTCTTCATCATTAATATTTGGTATTTTTGATTTTGATGGATGGTTTTGAGCAGATCTAAGTTTTAAAAAAGGTGCTTTTAGATTTTTCATAGAATTTATCTATTAAAACTCAAAATTTATCAAAAATAATTCTACCATGTTGTAGAGAATTCAATTTCATGCGATTTTGACTTTTAAAATATTTGATTTCGACTTAAATTGAATATTTTATGGCCAAAATAAAATTTAGAATGTTTTATGTTCTCGGACCTTATCTCTTAAGGACGATGCATAGTGCCGCCTGGCACATAGTGCCACAAGACGCATAGTGATGCCTGGCTCAAAGTGCTGCATGACGCATAGTGTCGCAGGGCACATAGTGCTACTTGGCACATAGTGTCGTATGCCGCATAATGCCGCCTGACGCATAGTGCCGCCTGGCGCAAAGTGTCGCCTGGCGCAAAGTGCCGTAGGGTGCATAGCACCACCTGGCGCATAGTGTTGCCTGGTGCATAGTACCGCATGGCATATAGTACTGCCTGACGCATAGTTCCGTGGGGCGCATAGTGCTCGCGAAGTGCCACGTAGAGGTTGTTTGACTGTTTCATGATCTATTTGACTGTCTTTGTAGTTAAAATCTCAAAAAACTCAAATCATGAAAGTTGTAGATATCTGTCCTTGATTTCCAAATAATTTTGAATCACCTAATTTGGAGTTTGGGTGAGAGAGTTATTCTCAGTTTGCTTAAAGGTGTCAAACTGTCATTATATGACCGAGCTAGCATCTTCCATAGTTATTGTATATCATCCATACTAATGGAATGCAATATTTCAATTAAGTAGTATACACCATTATAAATACCTCATCCTTCATTTTTTTTTCCCCAAATTTTCTTCATTTTCGTCCAAAAAACAGTCAAAATTCGTCATAAATTCAGCCTCATTTTCTAGTAGTTATGACGACTTAAATAGATGATATCTCCTAGCTCCGGACTCCAAACGCGCTCCAGATTTTTTTGTTAAAACCATATAAAGATTAGTTTTATGAATATATAAATTATTTTAATAATTTTAAAACATATTTTTTTAGAATATTCTGAAAGTGCCAGTTGTCCGAAATCAGACGCATTTCCGTATTTTCGAGATTTCGGGAGATCCCGAATTCGAAATTACGAACCGTTTGAAGTTTTGGAAAGTTGACATGATGAAATTACATAAAATAATATTTTCAGAATTTTACATGTAAGTTTAATTTACTGTAAAATTCGTGCAACATAGATATAAATAGAAAATAACCAAAAACTATCAAATGTGCGCCCTTGTGGCCATAACTCTTTACCGACTTGTGATTTTATAAAACCATCGATTCCGGCTTTCATGTAGCGCTAAAATCTATATAATTTTATACACAAATCCAGCATTTGAAAGGTTGACTTTTTGGTCAACGGATTGCCTCGATTTGCGTGTCACGGATCACAAATCTGTAAAGTTGACTTTCTTTGGACCAAAATTAGGGTTTAACAATAAAATCAGATTATAATAAGATTAAAATACTATTTTAAGTTATTTTATTCAGAATTAAAATAGATTAAAATTGAGGAACCTATTCACCCATTTTTGTAACCTAACTTGTTTAATTTATGTGACGGGTAGATCAGACGACGCCTTGAGTTGGGACTTCATTCTTTTTCAGACCAGGCAAGATACCTTGCCAAATTGCTTACAGTATTTTGTATGCTTAGTATATATCTGTATATTTATTGCATTTCTGTTTATTCATTGCATGTGTAGCTTCTTTCAGTCATTACTATATATTAGATATGTTGACACACACTTGACACTTAGTATCATAGAGGACAATCAGTAGGCGTATGAGCTTTAACCACTCTGGTAAACTGTAGTAACTAGCACGCACTATGGTGGTCGTATCCGATGGTCGCTACCCCCGAGGTATGTCGATTGATGGAGTCACGAGGGTCGCTACCCCCGAGGTATGTCGGCTGATGATGTCCACTGAAGTGTGTGTGAGTTGTGAGATTTAGATCGAGTAGCCTACCCTTGCCCATACGTCGAAAAGTTGTCCTCATTTGCATTCATATAGATTGTCTTGTACAACGTACTTATATATTTTTAAACATTATGCATGTCTAATGTATTCAAATTGGCTTGCTTCTATGTATCTTGTTATATCCCTCTGAGGACCTGGTCCCTTTCCAAGTGTAGATGTTCATGACTTTTTGCAGGAGCACGGATTAGGACTTACCACTTATCTCTTCCAAGGAGGTCTTACCTTCTGAGCATCAGTGATTATCTCTAGCGAGGGATTCCTTCGCTGATACCTCTATATCATCATCTCGTATATATTGGAGATTTTATATCTCTCTCTCATTCTAGTATTGATATAGTCATTGGTAGTAGATTTGTCTCCACCCGACTATCATTTATGGATTATTCAGACCCATTATTCTAGTTTAGTTATTTTCTTTTTGTGACTTGTTGTGTGAATGAGATTTAGTATATCTATGACTTGTGACCATATATACCACATGTATGTTTATATTCATATTACAGCGTACGTATATATTATGGTATCCACATATTGGAGTTGCCATATACATGCGGCTGGCATGCTTACGTGTTCCTATTCCTACGTATTTTGGGACTGGGGCGTGTAAATCCCCTGAATTTTCAAAAATATTAAACTTGGATTTTTCACAATTTTTGGAATTCTCTGGGAATTTTCTGTAATTAAAATCAGGGTTTTAATTATTAAATAATTTTTAATTGTTAATAAATAATATTAAAATATTATGGAAATAATATTTTATGGTGTAGAATTAAAAACTGGACTTAGGATAATTTTTCTGGAATTTATTGGGCCCGGACCTAATTTAAAACACCTGAAAACAATTATTATTTATTTATTTATTTATTAAATTATTTATTTATTTACTCATTTATTTTAAATAATAAACCCAGCCCAAAACCCATTTTTCCGGCCCAGCCCATTTGGGCCCAAGCCCAGCCCGCAATTGCTAGCGGGTCGGGTCGGGTCGGGTCGGCCAGACCCGAACCGCCCGAGACCCGACCCGCACGACCCTTTCCACCCCCAGCCCCGCGCGGCCTGCTCCGGCGCCCGATTCCTCCGCCGGACACCCCGCTCCGCCCGGCCTCGACGCCACGACCCCGCTCCGCCCGGCCTCGACGCCACGATCCCCTCCTCCTCCGCCATTCCCGGCCGACCCCCTCGCCCTCTCCACCTATAAAGCTCCCCCTCCTCTTCACCTCCTCCTCCTACCACCGCCCGGCTCAGCCACCGCCACCGCCCCTCGACCCTCGCCCAGCCTCGTCGTGCCCAGCCCCGCTCTGCCACAGCATCGCCTCCAGCCGCCTAGCCCCCTCGGCGCCGTCCCCGACTCCCCAGACCCCCGAGCCTCAGCACTCCGGTCGGCTCCAGTCGCGCCCCGAGCCCCGGCGACGCTGTCCCCGGCCTCCCTCTGCCTCAGCTCCGGCCGGGCCGCCGCCTCCGGCCAAGCAGACCCCAAACCCTAACCTTGGACGCTGGATACGTCGAGTCGGACATGGGAAATTCTAATTTCTCGAGCCCTGTTCAGGTACGTGTAACTTTCTCCTCGCTGCCCCATTTTCAATTCCGTAAATTGCAACGCGTAGCCTGTATAACCCCCTCGGTGCCCGGGTAAACCGCTCGGGGCATCGCGTCCTGTGGCGATCGCGAACCGCGATCCAAAAACAGGAAAAACAACGACCCGATTCACCCAGGAACTGGGTACGCCCCGCCAAACGGGACGACTTGGTCGCGTGCGGTCTTCACAGATATGTGCGTGTCATTGATACGGACGTGTGAGATTTCGCAGAAGTCAATTCGGGTGTGCGTGCACACCGGGATCAACGCGTATCCGAGGACACCGCCCCGTATCCTCTTTTTCTGAATCATGCCCTAGCTTTCTGTACACACGTCGGATTGAAACGAAACTTGCGCCATCGGACTCGTAGCGATACGCTGGTCCTGTGACCCAAGTTTGGTTCGATTCTGAGAACGTTGACAAAATCGCGTGTCGTGGGCCCTATAGGCCCCGCTCGACGGGCGATTTTGTGATCGACTCATCGGAATCCAATTCTGGAAGTTCCGTTGGGTTCGTAGCATCGTTCCTGACCTGTTGACACTAAGTTTGATGAATTTGGAGACCTTTGACCCTGACACATTTTTCGGTGCAAAGCGGGCCCACACGCGGACCCCATTTTGACCCAAAATTGCCGTTTTTGCCCTTGTCTCCAAATTGGACTCAAGGACAGGCATTTCTAGCTATTTGATATCTTCTGAGCATGATGGTAATATTTATTTCAGCATCCGGACACATTTCTGGAAATTTCCTCGAGAACAGAATCGCAGTGGAATTCAAACATCAGGCAAGTACCTGCACTTCAAGTTTATTTTTTATATTGTGATAATTAGTTCCTTGCTCTACTAGTACCATTGGATGCTTACACTTAGTGTTAGAATTTGGATTTCATGTCTTGCTTTTCGTGTCGGAAAGGAGAATATTAGGAGGCATGTAGTTTACCCTTCCCCCTGTCCTGATTGCTAGCTGTTGGTACGCGACTGTACCATCAGCCTTATACTCGATTATTCCTGACTGCTAGTCATCTATGACGGCCTTATTAGCCTTATAAACCCCTACATGCCAACTATGTATTCTAAATACACAATTTCACACATATAGTTTCTTGTCTTGTTGTAGTTCCATTTTCCTGTCTCATTATATTTCCTGTTTACTCATATCCCTGATTTACAGCAATTAACTCTTAGTTAATTTTACAACTTATTATGTATATTCTTAACATGATACTTAGTCAGTTTTCACTACTTGTCATAAATATTTAGTTTAAGCTTTGTTGTGCATTGGTACTTTGCTCCTTTCCTGACTGGATCCGTTGATTTTAGCTGATGATGAGGATTATGCCCCCACCTTTTATGGCCCATATGAGGTATCAGATGATACATTTGAGGAGCCGGTTCCTACCCAGGAGACTACTTTTGAGGAGTAGTTAGCTAGTTATCTAGTAATTTTCTTTCAGCATAATAATCGGGTTTGTCCCCGATTTATCTTCTGGTTCTGTAATAAACTATGGATTTGTGTGTCACAATTTATTTTATGAAATCTTAACATTCCTATTTTTTGTTATTATCCTTGCCTATTTAATTATTGTGAATGAGCTAGATTTTAATTTAACTGTGAATATGATCTAGACAGCGTACTACCGCCGACACTGTGGCGTAGGCTGGACGTACCCACGTACTCGTGCCCGAATATCCGGGTGCGGGTCGTGACATGTTTTTATGGTGGCCCATGCAGGTCTAGAATCCTTAAATAGGGTAATATCCTAGGACAGAGTATGAAATAAGATTGAGGATTTTAGGAAAATCTTATTCACAGAATATGATCTTTTATTTCAAATCTTGATATCATTCCTAGTCAATTTTTCTATCGTCCTTGACTTCCAAGTAATCTATTCTAATCCTCCTATCCCTTAACCTTTCAGAATGGTTCAGACAAGGAATATCATAGGAGGCACATCCGAACCCGCCGAGCAGACTGTGCCTGAAACCCTTGCGCTCCCTCCGCCTCCAACTACTCCGACAGTTACTATGGATGGGGCACAGCTACTCGAAGTATTCCAGGGACTCATAGAATCCCAGAAGGAACAGACTGCCCTGCTACGAACTAGCCTTTCAGATGCTCTTCGGTCCCAGGAGGCACCACAAAAGAGGCCAGGAAGTGCCAAGGACTTCAAGAACCTTGGACCCTTGGAATTCTATGGGACGGAAGGTATTCTCTATGCCGATGAATGGATAGAGAATGTGGAGCGACTCCTGAAAACTGCTCGGGTCCCTGATGATCTTAAGGTGGAATCTGCAAGCCTGCAACTATTCGACATAGCTCGGACTTGGTTTAGAGATGAACCTCAATTATCTGCTCCTGAGCTCACTTGGGAGGATTTCAAGAGGCTGTTCAAGAAGAAGTTTTATCCCGAAGTGGCTCAGGAAGCTCTCAAAAGTCAATTCGAGAGGCTGGAACAAGGTAATCTTTCTGTTGATGAGTACACTGCTGAATTTAGCAGATTGAGCCACTTTGCAGAATATATGGTTCGTACCCCTGAAGATAGAGCCCGTAGATTTAAGAAGGGGTTGTCTCCTGATATTCGCCTTGCTGTCACCACTAGCCGAGCTCGTACATACGAAGAAATCTTGAGCGTGGCACAAGGTGTTGAAAGAGACATGGGACCTAGACTAAAGCGGGAAAGAGATACTGGAAGTATGGGACCCCACAAACGCCCATTCCAGCCACAACTACAACAGAGGGCCCCGCAACAAACCCAGCGTCCTCTCCCTCGAGCCACAGCACCCCAACACCAAACTCAAGGACAGAACCAACGAGCTCCCACTCGTGGCTTTTGTCAAAAACAAGGTCACTCTTGGCAAGTTTGCAGAAAGAGTTTAGGTGCCTGTCTATATTGTGGATCAGCAACACATCAAATGAAGGACTGTCCTGCTGCTCAAGGACGCCCAGCTGCACAAAAAGTTCCAGGTCAGGCCAGGCCCCCAGCAGCGCAGCAAAGAGGACCCCCACTCCCAACTCAACAACAACGCTTTGCTCAGCACCAACATCAGCAACAAAGGGGTGCACCTCAGCAAGGTCGTGCTTTTGCAATGACTCTAGAGGAAGCTGAAGCCACAGCAGATGTGATAACAGGTTCTGTACTTATAAATTCAGTACCAGCCATTACTTTATTTGATTCTGGAGCTTCATATCCATTCATGTCCGTAGATTTTCTTATGAAGCATAGCTTAGTCACAGAACCTCTTAGGAATTGTTATAAGATCATTACCGGTGGAGGAATTATCCCGGTTAGTGATGCATGTAACAATTATCCTATTATACTATATGGGAGAGAATTATATGCTAGGCTACTTGTAATGCCAATTTCCAGTTTCGACATTATTCTGGGTATGGATTGGTTGAGTCAACATCATGCCACTATAGATTGTCACAGAGGTAGTGTAATCTTCAGGCCCCCTGACAAGCCAGAATTTGAATTCACTAGAGGTTCTAGAGAATTGGGTAGTAACCAAATTTGTGGAGCCCTAGTACCAGAAGAATTGCCACTACCTATCATTTCTGAATATCTTGATGTCTTCCCTGAGGATCTCCCAGGATTACCCCTAGACCGAGAAGTTGAATTCTCTATTGACTTAGTGCCAGGAGCAGCGCCAGTATCTCAAAATCCATATAGAATCAACAAGAAAGAGATAGTAGAATTAAATGAGCAGATAAAAGAGTTAGAAGACAAATGCTTCATCAGGTCTAGCGTTTCACCCTGGGGAGCTTCAGTTTTATTTGTGCCAAAGAAGGATGGAACATCTCGAATGTGTATTGATTATAGGGCATTGAATGCTTTAACAATCAAGAATAAGTATCCCCTACCAAGGATAGATGATTTATTTGATCAATTAAGTGGAGCTCGGGTATTTTTGAAGATTGACTTGAGGTCTGGTTACCATCAAGTAAGGGTGAGGAAGAAAGATATCCCTAAAACTGCTTTTAATACCCGGAACGGACACTACGAATTCTTAGTGATGCCGTTCGGGTTGACTAATGCTCCAGCAGTATTTATGAATTTAATGAACAGAGTCTCCCAGCAATATCTAGACAAATTTGTAGTGGTTTTCATTGATGATATTTTGATTTATTCCAAGACTCCAGAAGAACATGAAGAGCACTTGAGGCTGGCATTGGAGACATTAAGGAAGGAAAAACTTTATGGAAAACTATCTAAATGTACATTCTTCCTAGACAAAGTAGAATTTTTGGGACATGTGGTAACTGGAGACGGCATAGCAGTAGATCCTAAGAAGATAGCGGCAGTAGAATCATGGCCCACTCCAGACTCTGTAGCAGAATTTAGAAGTTTCCTGGGACTAGCTGGCTATTATCGAAAGTTTGTGAAGGACTTTGCTAGAATTGCTGAACCAATAACAAAATAACAAGGAAGGATGCAGAATTTATATGGACTGATGAATGTCAACATACTTTTGAAGAATTGAAGAAAAGGCTGACTACTGCCCCTATTCTGACCTTACCATCTGGAATCGGAGGATTCGCTATATATAGTGATGCTTCTGGAAAAGGTCTAGGTTGTGTATTAGAGCAGAACAAAAAGGTAATAGCATATGCTTCTAGACAACTTCGACCTCATGAAAAGAACTACCCAACTCATGACTTAGAATTAGCAGCTGTTATCTTTGCTCTTAAGCTATGGAAGTACTATCTTTATGGAGAAAGGGTAAAAATCTTTACAGATCATAAAAGTCTAAAATATATCTTTACTCAGAAAGAGCTGAACATGAGGCAAAGAAGGTGGCTGGAGTTAATGAAAGATTTTGACATCACCCTTCAATATCATCCTGGGAAGGCCAACGTAGTTGCTGATGCTCTAAGTAGATATCCTATGGCAATGTACTTGACGATGGACCGACACTTGCTCGAGGACTTGGAAAGTTTGGGTATTGAGGTAATCATTCCAGGAATAGAAGGTCAAATGATGAACTTGAAGATCCAATCTACCTTAATGGATAAGATTAAGGAGACTCAGTTTCAAGACGAAGGTCTACGAAGCATTCGAGGCCAAGTACAAGCTGGATTAGTGGAGGAATTCAAAATTCATGAAGATGGATCACTAAGACATGGAGATAGATTATGTGTACCTCAAGGAGAGATAAGAGAAGAAATTATGCAAGAAGCATACAGATCACAATACTCTATACATCCAGGAGCCAACAAAATGTACAAAGACCTAAGGACGCATGTTTGGTGGTATGGCATGAAAAGAGAAGTAGCCAAGTTCGTATCTCGTTGCTTAGTGTGCCAATAAGTCAAGGCTGAAAGACAAAGACCTGGGGGATTGCTTCAACCACTACCCATTCCGGAGTGGAAGTGGAAACATATTACTATGGATTTTGTTTCTGGACTTCCAAGGACACCTAGTGGGAAGGATGCAATTTGGGTGATAGTGGATAGATTGACCAAATCTGCATATTTTCTACCCTTCAAGGTCGGGCTACCTACAGAAAAGTTGGCAGATTTATATATTCGACAGATTGTTAGATTGCATGGAGTTCCAGTAAGTATTGTCTCCGAACGAGATTCAAGATTTACCTCTCACTTCTGGAGGAGCTTACAAGCTAGCTTGGGGACTCAACTCAAATTCAGTACAGCTTATCATCCCTAAACCGATGGACAATCTGAACGTACAATTCAGACACTTGAAGATATGCTCCGTACATGTGTTCTGGATTTTGGAGGATCGTGGGAAGACTATCTACATCTTATGGAGTTCTCTTATAATAACAGTTACCAAGCAAGTATTGAAATGACTCCATTTGAGGCTTTATATGGACGAAGATATCGTACCCCGCTATCATGGAACGATGTAGGAGAAAAAGCTTTACTGGGACCTGAGATGGTGATCGATTCAACCGAGAAGGTGAAACAAATAAGGGAAAGACTTCGGGTGGCTTAAGACAGGCAACGACATTGGGCAAATAGCCATCGAAGACCATTAGAATTTGAGGTTGGAGAATTAGTATTCTTGAAAATCTCTCCGACACGTGGCACCATTAGGTTCGGAAGGAGCGGGAAACTCAGCCCAAGATTTATTGGACCGTTTGGCATACAGGAGAGAATCGAAGAAGTGGCATACCGTCTGGCATTGCCACCCTCTCTGGATGGGGTCCATAACGTATTCCACGTGTCGCAACTGAGAAAATACGTGTCAGATCCAAGTCATATTTTGGATCATTCAGAGCTCGAAGTGGGCCCAAGCTTGACTTACCAAGAGCAACCTGAGGGGATACTGGACCGAACGGAGAAAGTCCTAAGGAATCAAGTTATTCCCCTTGTTCGTATAGCTTGGAAGCATCATTCTCCCGGCGAATCCACCTGGGAGCGAGAAGACGAGATTAGGGAGCGCTACCCCTATCTTTTTGAACCTTGAGGTATATTTTAACTCGATCTTCCTTTCGTGCCATTGTTATTTTAAATTTCGAGGATAAAATTTTTATAAGTTGGGTAGATTGTAAACCCCCTAAATTTTCAAAAATATTAAACTTGGATTTTTCACAATTTTCTGGAATTCTCTGGGAATTTTCTGTAATTAAAATCAGGGTTTTAATTATTAAATAATTTTTAATTGTTAATAAATAATATTAAAATATTATGGAAATAATATTTTATGGTGTAGAATTAAAAACTGGACTTAGGATAATTTTTCTGGAATTTATTGGGCCCGGACCTAATTTAAAACACTTGAAAACAATTATTATTTATTTATTTATTAAATTATTTATTTATTTACTCATTTATTTTAAATAATAAACCCAGCCCAAAACCCATTTTTCCGGCCCAGCCCATTTGGGCCCAAGCCCAGCCCGCAATGGCTAGCGGGTCGGGTCGGGTCGGCCAGATACGAACCGCCCGAGACCCGACCCGCACGACCCTTTCCACCCCCAGCCCCGCGCGGCCCGTTCCGGCGCCCGATTCCTCCGCCGGACACCCCGCTCCGCCCGGCCTCGACGCCACGACCCCGCTCCGCCCGGCCTCGACGCCACGATTCCCTCCTCCTCCGCCATTCCTGGCCGACCCCCTCGCCCTCTCCACCTATAAAGCTCTCCCTCCTCTTCACCTCCTCCTCCTACCACCGCCCGGCTCAACCATCGCCACCGCCCCTCGAACCTCGCCCAGCCTCGCCGTGCCCAGCCCCGCTCCGCCACAGCCTCGCCTCCAGCCGCCTAGCCTCCTCGGCGCCGTCCCCGACTCCCCAGACCCCCGAGCCGCAGCACTGCGGTCGGCTCCGCCCGCCTCCCAGCGCGCCGCCGCCACCAGTTGCGCCCCGAGCCCCGGCGATGCTGTCCCCGGCCTCCCTCCACCTCAGCTCCGGCCGGGCCGCCGTCTCCGGCCAAGCAGACCCCAAACCCTAACCTTGGACGCTGGACATGTTGAGTCAGACACGAGAAATTCCAATTTCTCGAGCCCTGTTCAGGTACGTGTAACTTTCTCCTCGCTGCCCAGTTTTCAATTCCGTAAATTGCAACGCGTAGCCTGCATGACCCCCTCGGTGTCCGGGCAAACCGCTCGGGGCATCGCGTCCTGTGGCGATCCCGAACCGCGATCCAAAAACAGGAAAAATAACGACCCGATTCACCCCGGAACTGGGTACGCCCCGCCAAACAGGACTACTTGGTCACGCGCGGTCTTTACAGATAAGTGTGCGTCGTTGATACGGACGTGTGGGATTTCGCAGAAGTCGATTCGGGTGTACGTGCACACCGGGATCAACGCATATCCGCGGACACCGCCCCGTATCCGCCTTTTCTGAATCACGTCCTAACTTTCTGTACACATGTCGGATTGAAACAAAACTTGCGCCATCGGACTCGTAGCGATACGCTGGTCCTGTGACCCAAGTTTGATTCAATTCTGAGAACGTTGACGAAATCGCGTGTCGTGGGCCCCACAGGCCCCGCTCGACGGACGATTTTTTGATCGACTCATCGGAATCCAATTTTGGAAGTTTCGTTGGGTTCGTAGCATCGTTCCTGACCTGTTAACACTAAGTTTGGTGAATTTAGAGACCTTTGACCCTGACACGTTTTTCGGTGCAAAGCGGGCCCACATGCGGACCCCGTTTGACCCAAAATTGCCGTTTTTGTCCTTGTCTCCAAATTGGACTCAAGGACATGCGTTTCTAGCTATTTGATATCTTCTGAGCATGATGGTAATATTTATTTCAGCATCCGGTCACATTTCTGGAAATTTCCCCGAGAACAGAACCGTAGTGGAATTCAAACATCCGGCAAGTACCTGCACTTCAAGTTTATTCTTTATATTGTGATAATTAGTTCCTTGCTCTACTAGTACCATTGGATGCTTACACTTAGTGTTATAATTTGGATTTCATGTCTTGCTTTTCGTGTCGGGAGGTAGAATACTAGGAGGCATGTAGTTTACCCTTCCCCCTGTCCTGACTGCTAGCTGTTGGTACGCGACTGTACCATCAGCCTTATACTCGATTATTCCTGACTGCTAGTCGTCTATGACGGCCTTATTAGCCTTATAAACTCCTACATGCCAACTATGTATTCTAAATACACAATTTTACACACATAGTTTCTTGTCTTGTTGTAGTTCCATTTTCCTGTCTCATTATATTTCCTGTTTACTCATATCCCTGATTTACAGCAATTAACTCTTAGTTAATTTCACTACTTATTATGCATATTCTTAACATGATACTTAGTCAGTTTTCACTACTTGTCATAAATATTTAGTTTAAGCTTTGTTGTGCATTGGTACTTTGCTCCTTTCCTGACTGGATCCGTTGATTTTCGGCGATGATGAAGATTATGCCCCCACTTTTTATGGCCCATATAAGGTAGCAGATGATACATTTGAGGAGCCGGTTCCTACCCAAGAGACTACTTTTGAGGAGTAGTTAGCTAGTTATCTAGTATTTTTCTTTCAGCATAATAATCGGGTTTGTCCCCGATTTATCTTCTGGTTCTGTAATAAACTATGGATTTGTGTGTCATAATTTGTTTTATGAAATCTTAACATTCCTATTTCCTGTTATTATCCTTGCCTATTTAATTATTGTGAATGAGCTAGATTTTAATTTAACTGTGAATATGATCTAGACAGCGTACTACCGCCGACACTGTGGCGTAGGCTGGACGTACCCACGTACTCGTGCCCGAATATCCGGGTGCGGGTCGTGATAGGGCATGACATATTTTTGTGGTGGCCCATGCAGGTCGAGAGCATATTGTCTCGGTTATGTTACTGTACCGAGCAAGCACGCACATAAGATTAGAATATAGGATCTCATCCATTAATTATCACCTCCCTTGATTTTATTTCGCATTCTCATTTGATTACTTGCATTGCATCTTGCTTGATCCCTTCTCTACGTCAATCTTATCTTATCTTTCGTGCTTAATAGGGGTTATGAAGGTAATTTATACTAAGAATATATACTCTACTATGTAATAACACTATTAGTTAAATCATTGTAAGTTGGGTAGTATGCCTCATAACCTAGTAACACATAGACCTATTGTCCTATTAATAAAGTGTAATTGAATGACACTAACTGTAGACTTGCATAAAAAGATAGTGTTTACCAAGACTGTAGAACTTAGAGGCCCATACACCCATTTGGTTGACTAAAGACCTTGACAAGGAGTTATTATAAAAACTGTAGAGGCACAACACCGATCTTCTTGGTGAACTTAGATTATTCTGTACCTTCCTCCATTATAATCAAGCGTACTTATATTTTTACTACCTCGACTTATGCTGCTATTATAGCCTAGTTTTGCAAGCTTATTTTTTATTGAGCTTGTTCATGACATATGTATTATTGGGGGCCCACACTAATACATTGTCTAAATCAGAATCGGTGTATTATGGTCTGATCAACCGTAGTGTACTTGGTTCGCTCTTTGTATCTGTAAACTCCCTCACCCAAAATAGGTATTTTGTGTATATTTTATATTATTATATTTATAATAGATGTTGAATTTATTTAGAGTATTCTCTTAGTTAATTAGAAAATAAATTTTTTTAGTATATTTACTTATATAAATATTTATTTAGAATTATTTTTAGGCTATTTTAGATTATTGAGATTTTTCCATAATTTTTAGTTAATTAAAAACTAGTAACACTAATTTTCTAGGACTTTGAAGAATTTATTTTATGTTCAAACTTAATTAAAAATATTCCAAAATTTTATTTTAGGTTCTAAATAGTCAAATATATTTTCTAGAATTTTTTGGGAATTTTCTGAATACTTTTAGTATTTATTGGGAGTTATTTAGACTAATAACTAATTTTTAGGACTTATAGAATTTATTGTGCAAGTCCAGGAATATAGAATGAACCCACGTTATTTTCTAGGATTTATAATATTATTATATATTTTTTGGAATTATTTCAGAATTTTTGGATTAATGTTAGTATTTATTTTTAGTTAAATGGATAAAACTAATGTTTAGAGCTTCTCCTAATTATAGTAGTAAACTTATAAATATAAAATTGTTTCAAATATTTTTTTAGGGTTTATAGGTTCAAAATATATTTTATATAATTTTTCCAGATTTTTATGATTATTTTTAATATTTATTTTAAGTTATTTAGATTTAAAATGACTTAAATAATGTTTTGATAAAGGCAAATCAAAAACAAATAATATAACAAAAACCATCCAATCAGATTCTGACACGTGTCAGCCTATAAATATCCATTCAGCCGCAGGTACATCCCTATATATATATATATTATTATTATAACCTTAATTATCCTATTATCTTAGAGAGAGAGAGATTTTGGAGAATTGCCATCTAGGGTTCCTTCATCTTCCACAAGCCATTGCGCATAGCTCTGGACTCCAAACGAGGCTAGTTTCTTGCGTTAGAAGGATATTGAGGTTAGCTTTCTGATTATATAATTTATTTTACGAAATTATGAGTATTAAATTCTGGAAAATTCGTAGAGCACAGCATGTTCGAAAATAGACGTGTTTTAATATTTTTGCGATTCTGGGAGAACCAGGAATCAGAATTATGAACCGTTTAAAGTTTCAGAAAAATAATATCGAGATCATTGACATATATTTTTTCCAGAATTTAATTCGAAGTATTTATATACTGTTAATTCTGTAGAACTTCTAGGTTAGAATTTAACCATCGGTGCACAATACAAAATTTGTATGTGCCATAATTCCCAAACGAATTTGAATTCGGACGAGCCGTAAATTCCAGCATGTTTTTGATGCTGAAATCTACAGGAAATCATGCATGAAAGTTGATTTTGTGTCGGTTGACTTTTTGGTCAACAGATCGCCTCGATTTGCGTGCCATGAGTCTCAAGTTGATAAAATTCAGTTTCTTTGGACAGAATTTAGGAATTAACATAAAAAATCAGAATAATAAGATTAAAATAGGATTTTAGAGTAATTATTCCAGAATTAAATAAATTAAAATAAATTATCTTTTGATATGATAAATTTGTAATACATAGGCTATTTGGACTGTGACTTGGACTCTGATTCATACCAGCAGCAAGACCCCAAGCAAGATACCTTGCCAAATTATTTACAGTATTTTGCATGATTAGTATATTTTTGCATATTTATTGCATTCTGTTTATTCATTGCATGTGCAGTTTCTTTTAGTCATTACTATATATTAGATATGTTGACACACTCTTGACACTTAGTATCATAGAGGACAATTATTAGGCGTATGGACTTTTAACCACTCTGGTAAATCGTAGTATATAGTTCGCACTACGGGCGTGTGTCGCATTGGTCGCTACCCCCGCGGTATGTCGATTTCTGGAGTCTCGCTGGTCGCTACCCCCGCGGTATGTCGATTTTTGATGTCCATTGACGGGTGTGTGAGTTGTGAGGTAGATCGAGTAGCCTCCCTTGCCCATACGTCAAAAAGTTGTCCTTATTTGCATTCATATAGATGGTCTTGTACAGCGTACTTATTTATTTTTAAATAATATACATGTTTATTGTATTCAAATTGGCTCGTATTTTCTGTATCTTGTTACGTCCCTCTGAGGACCTGGTCCTCTGCCAGGTGTATCTGTTCTTGAGTAATTGCAGGAGCGCAGGTGTTGCGAGGATGTCTTCTCTTCGAGCCCATGGTCGTTAGCTGGTATTCCTATATTGTATTTGTAATGTTGTACTTTTCTCATTCGAGTTGGTAGTGGATTTGTTTCCATCCAACTATCATCCTTAGATATTTATGTTGAGATCTAGGTATATAGATGCTGGTTATTATTTATATCTGATTTTCGCGGATGAGATTTTGATTATACCCTGTGACTTGTGATACATTTTATACCACTTGTGGACTTGATATTCATATTACAGCGTACGTGTGGATTTGGTTTTCATATATTGGAGTTGCCATATCCATGCGGCTGGCATGCTTACGTGTCCTAGTCCTACGTATTTTTGGGACTGGGGCATGACATGTTTTTGTGGTGGCCCATGCAGGTCGAGAGCATATTGTCTCGGTTACGTTACTGTACCGAGCAAGCCTGCACCTAGGACTAGAGTATAGGATCTCATCCACAATTGACTATGATTCATCTTCCTTCTATCTGTTCTATTTGAACAATTGTATCCTGTTTGATTCATGTGCTTCCCTAATAGTTCCTTAAGTATAGCCTTCTGCTGAGAATATAGGAACCCCTGTTATTAGGATAATAATTAGAGTAGCATACCTATTAAGATTACAACGAGGATATAGACACACCACTAAGTTTAGAATATCTAGTGAACCTAGAATTCCTTATCTATAGATTGGTTTACCATTATCCCTTGATGTATTATGAAGACTTAAGAGTAGTATAGATACTACTAGAGTTAGTTAGAAGCTTACCATAATGTTTGACCCTAGTATGGAGGAATCAATAAAAAACCAAAAGAGAATATTAGGACTGAACCTAACCCTCATAGTTAGATAGTATTGGAGAACTATAAACTTATATCATTGTCTTGTTATTAGTAGACAGCACCGTAGGAAGCCTAGAGGAATGCAATCAACACTTCTCCCTTGATCATACCTCGAACATTCAACTAGTATACCACTCCCCATTGGAAAACTATGATGCTACCTAGAGCCCCTATATTTCACATATTGTTCCTCTGTGACCTTAACGTTCGCTAATTGTCCGAGGACCAAAATTACGTTCTTCTTTTCTTTATCTTTCAACTCGTGCCACCTGACACTTCTGATAGTAGGCCAAGTAATTTATTTCTTTGTTAAAGACACATAGTTTGCTAGGATTATAGTTGTAATCTTAAATTTTGAAATTGTGTGCTTAGTAGTTAGAACTTGATAGTTAAGTTATTCTTGTAGATTGAGACTGGTGCTTATCCCTTAGTTTTAAATTGCGTAACTTGTACCACACCTCAATACGAGTTATATTCCCTTTCCCTTGAGGCCAATAACTGTCCCATTCTTACTATTGACACTTGCACTATGACTAAGAGTTAAGACGACCATGACCTATGTAATATAAGAGGATACCCTAACAAGTACCAAGACCCCTTCTCGAAAACCTTAACAGGAGCTTCTACGGTACCCTTAAGGCTGTCACGGTATTAGTTTATTATTTTAAGTTGGGTAGTATACCTCACAACCTAGTATCACATAGTCTTTTGACCTATAATTGAAGTGTGATTGAACAACATTAATTGTATACTAGCATAAGACGACAGTGGTTATTCAGACAATAGAAGTTAGAGGTCCTTATCCGCATTTGGTCGAATAGCGACATAGACAAGGAGGTTGTATGATAACTGTAGGGATTGTAGAGTCTTTTATTATTGTTGCTTAGTTGTTTTGTTTTGTGAACTTGAATTAATTTGTACTTCCTTTTATCATCATCTAGCGTACTTATATTTGCTGCACTACTTTGACTTATGCTGCTATTATAGCCTAGTTTTGCAAGCTTACTCTTTTATCGAGCTTGATCATGAGATATGTATTATTGGGGACGCCTACTAATACATTTCAGAATCAGTGTATTAAGGTCTAGCTAACCTTAGTGCGCTTGATTCGCCCTTCGTAATACTACTTTACGTAGATTGAGATATGTAGTGATTGGTAGACAAATATACTTGCCCCTAGATATGTCTGAGCGGATCGTATCGGTTACATAACTGTACTAATACGAGCATGCGAACAAAGAATTACCAAAATAGGATTTTAATCCATAACTGCTTTGACAATTCCCATTTGAATTCCTTAAACTCCTTGATCTCGATACTTCTATTCTATTACCTCACCCTTGAACTCTTTATTATTGGTCTCCGTCTTCCCTTATTTCGGAAAGACGAAACCTCGTGCTTGGTATAAGTTTAATACACAGAGAATACTAGATATACCCCGTAGGCCGATCACATACTTGAGGATTATTCTTTTGTAATTAAGGATATATCATATATGATATAATCGACGTTGAAGTTTTGAGGATTGAATGACATGATTAAATAAATTAAGGAATATTTTTCTTAAAGTATATAGCCTTCTGTGATAGATGGGTAAATTCTAAGTTGGGTAGCAGTGCATTGCCAACTTGAGAGGAATTTCTTTTAGATTATGATCAAGTAAGATTAGATTGGGAGATTCAAGTCATTTTAATTTTGAGAAATTTTAAAATAAGGATTAAGATAATAAGGATTTAACGAATTTTAAAATCTTGATATTACGGACCAAATATTTATACTTTGAGCACATGATTTAAAATTTGAATATTGAAGGATGAATCATCGATTTAAATTTTGAGGATAAATATAGAATTTTAGACTTGAACAATTGGTGAATTAGATTTAAATTTTATAATTTGATGATTTGAATTAAAAGTTCAATTTTGATTGTTGGGTCACCTATTTGAAATATTAAGGATGTAAATTGAGTTTAAATATTTGAAGAGTACAAAATTCTTAATTTGAGAATAGGAATAAGATTTGATTAGAATTATTTATTATTCAAAGTCTAGAGGAGATTATGATAGTTGGAAATGGTGATATAAATTTTGATGTGGGATGTCATATAGACTTGAGTTAGATTTGAATGTTGATTATTTAAAAAAATCGAGAAGAGATTACGACAGGTTGAATTTTGATTTAAACAGTGGTTATCTTAATTTTGAAATGATCGCGATAGATTTGAATAGATTTTGTTATTTAATTTTTTGGAAGAGATTGCGATTGACGTACCTTATGTACGAATGTGAAGGATTTAACAAATTATGCCTTATTTTAATTTCGAGGACGAAATTGTTTTAAGTTGGGTAGATTGTAAACTCCCTCATCCAAAATAGGTATTTTGTGTATATTTTATATTATTATATTTATTATAGATGTTGAATTTATTTAGAGTATTCTCTTAGTTAATTAGAAAATAAATTTTTTTTAGTATATTTACTTATATAAATATTTATTTAGAATTATTTTTAGGCTATTTTAGATTATTGAGATTTTTCCATAATTTTTAGTTAATTAAAAACTAGTAACACTAATTTTCTAGGACTTTGAAGAATTTATTTTATGTTCAAACTTAATTAAAAATATTCCAAAATTTATTTTAGGTTATAAATAGTCAAATATATTTTCTAGAATTTTCTGAATACTTTTAGTATTTATTGGGAGTTATTTAGACTAATAACTAATTTTTAGGACTTGTAGAATTTATTGTGCAAGCCCAGGAATATAGAATGGACCCACGTTATTTTCTAGGGTTTATAATATTATTATATATTTTTTAGAATTATTTCAGAATTTTTGGAATAATGTTAGTATTTATTTTTAGTTAAATGGATAAAACTAATATTTAGAGCTTCTCCTAATTATAGTAGTAAACTTATGAATATAAAATTATCCCAAATATTTTTCTAGGGTTTATAGGTTCAAAATATATTTTATGTAATTTTTCCAGATTTTTATGATTATTTTTAATATTTATTTTGAGTTATTTAGATTTAAAATGACTTAAATAATGTTTTGATAAAGGCAAATCAAAAATAAATAATATAACAAAAATCATCCAATCAGATTCTGACACGTGTCAGCCTATAAATATCTATTCAGCCGCAGGTACATCTATATATATATATATATATATATATATATTATTATAACCCTAATTATTCCATTATCTTAGAGAGAGACAGATTTTGGAGAATTGCCATCTAGGGTTCCTTCATCTTCCACAAGCCATTGTGCATAGCTCCGGACTCCAAACGAGGCCTAGTTTCTTGCGTTAGAAAGATATTGAGGTTAGTTTTCTGATTATATAATTTATTTTACAAAATTATGAGTATTAAATTCTGAAAAATTCGTAGAGCACAGTATATCCGAAAATAGACGTGTTTCAATATTTTCGCGATTTCGGGAGAACCAGGAATCAGAATCATGAACCGTTTAAAGTTTCGGAAAGATAATGTCAAGATCATTGACATATATTTTTCTCATAATTTAGTTCGAAGTATTTATATACTGTTAATTCTGTAGAACTTCTAGGTTAGAATTTAACCATCGGTGCACAATACAAAATTTGTATGTGCCATAATTCCCAAACGAATTTGAATTCGGGCGAGCCATAAATTTCAGCATGTTTTTGACGCTGAAATCTATAGGAAATCATGCATGAAAGTTGAGTTTGTTTCGTTTGACTTTTTGGTCAACAGATCGCCTCGATTTGTGTGCCATGAGTCTCGAGTTGATAAAATTCAGTTTCTTTGGACAGAATTTAGGAATTAACATAAAAAATCAGAATAATAAGATTAAAATAGAATTTTTGAGTAATTATTCCAGAATTAAATAAATTAAAATAAATTATCTTTTGACGTGATAAATTTGTAATACATAGGCTATTTGGACTGTGACTTGGACTCTGATTCATACCAGCAGCAGGACCCCAGGCAAGATACCTTGCCAAATTATTTACAGTATTTTGCATGCTTAATATATTTCTGTATATTTATTGTATTCTGTTTATTCATTGCATGTGCAGTTTCTTTCAGTCATTATTATATATTAGATATGTTGACACACTCTTGACACTTAGTATCATAGAGGACAATCATTAGGCGTATGGGCTTTTAACCACTCTGGTTAATCGTAGTATATAGTTCGCACTACGGGTGTGTATCGCGCTGGTCGTTACCCCCGCGGTATGTCGATTTCTGGAGTCTCGCTGGTCGCTACCCCCGCGGTATGTCGATTTTTGATGTCCATTGACGGGTGTGTGAGTTGTGAGGTAGATCGAGTAGCCTACCCTTGCCCATACGTCGAAAAGTTGTCCTCATTTGCATTCATATAGATGGTTTTGTACAGCGTACTTATTTATTTTCAAATAATATGCATGTTTACTGTATTCAAATTGGCTCGTATTTTCTGTATCTTGTTACGTCCCTCTGAGGACCTGGTCCTCTGCCAGGTGTATCTGTTCTTGAGTAATTGTAGGAGCACAGATTTGGATGATTACTTGTGTTGCGAGGATGTCTTCTCTTCGAGCCCATGGTCGTTAGCTGGTATTCCTATATTGTATTTGTAGTGTTGTACTTTTCCCATTCGAGTTGGTAGTAGATTTGTTTCCATCCAACTATCATCCTTAGATATTTATGTTGAGATCTAGGTATATAAATGCTGGTTATTATTTATATCTGATTTTCGCGGATAAGATTTAGATTATACCCTGTGACTTGTGATACATTTTATACCACTTGTGGACTTGATATTCATATTACAGCGTACGTGTGGATTTGGTTTCCATATATTAGAGTTGCCATATCCATGCGACTGGCATGCTTATGTGTCCTAGTCCTACGTAATTTTGGGACTGGGGCGTGACAGTATCACTACTTTATGTGGATTGAGATATAGTTGACTCAACTTGCTAGACGAATATACTTGCCCTCTAGACTGGTCAGAGCATATCATGTCAGGTACATAACTGTTCTAATATGAACATGCGAATAGGAATGTACCAAAATAAGATTTTAATCCACAACTGCCTTGGCAACTCTCTCTCGAATTCTCTAATCCCTTTTGATTCCGTACTTGTATCCTATCACCTCCTTCTTGAACTCTTTATTGTTGTTTTCCGTCTTCCCCTATTTTGGAAAGACGGACGTTCGTGCTTAGTATAAGTTGATACACGGATAGTACCAGATATACCCCATAGGCCAAGTACTCATGATGACAAATAAGGAGTGCGGGCACATGAAGTCGTAGATATAGGTACGACCTATAGTTATATGGTCGTTGCATACTCATGACCCCTTTATGACACGGGATCTTAGGTGCATAGTAGACGTAGAATTATATAGGTGATGGTTTAGCAGTTATGAGGATATATTGATATTCTACCCAGGTGGCAAACACGCAATGCCAATAGATGACGCGAGTAGCAGTAGTAGTATTCTTTTTCTATCACCATCTCGCCCCCTTGGGTGGCTCATCTTCTCTTCCATCTCCATCTCTTATATCGTGCTTAACTCTTGCTATCATAGTCGTATCTCTTCGTGCCATTATGAATTGTTTGATTATTATCAACCTCACCCTTATTTTGTTAGTAAAAAAAAAAGGTTTAGTAAGTGATTAATAACTAAAAGATGAGTTCATAATAATAACCCTTATGTATATGCACTATAACAAATATCTGTGTTCTCTTACTATTTTTTTAAACCATGAGTAACATCCTTTAGTCTAACAGGAATTAGTTGAATTGTTGAAATAATTTATACTCCTAATAGTTTTAGTCAAGACCTGAATTGTTGCCCTAAAACTTTGACTAAGCCTAGGAAAGAGTTGAAGACACTTGTTATGAACTGACGACTATGACAAATTGCTGGCGAAGTAGTGACAGCTGCAGCTAGACCGTTATAGTAAAGTAGTCGAATTATTTGCAGACATACTGGTCAGGTGGCATGGCAATATTAGACTACGATACTTGACGGTTATAGAAAAAAATCATAGTTATGAAATTTCGGACGGGTATCCCAAGATACTCGATCCAATAAATAAATTTGCCTTACAACCTAGACAATAGCTTCAAGAGACTTTGACTACTAGTAGAATTCTTGTAAGTTGGGTAGTTTAGATGAGTTAGAAATAGAATAGTGTATGGACAATAAATGAGAAGTGTTAGAATGACAGACCATGACTTTGAGGAAGCACTGCTAGATATCAATGTAGTGTAATAACTATAGTAACTATTATGAATATGGGTAGTGTCAATTTCGAGGACAAAATTTTTGTAAGTTGGGTAGATTGTAAACCCCCTCACCCAAAATAGATATTTTGTGTGTATTTTATATTATTTTATTTATTGTAGATTATTTTAAATATTGAATTACTTTAGAATATTCTATTAGTTAATTAGATAATAATTTTCTTAGTATATTTACTTATGTAAATATTTATTTAGAATTATTTTTAGGCTATTTTAGATTTTTGGAGACTTTTCTAGAATTTTTAGGTAATTAATATAGGGAACCTAAATTTTTAGGACTTTCATGATTTACTATAAGACCATACTTGCATATTGTTCCTAACAAATATTTATTTTAGGTTAAAAGTTTTAATTATATTTTTCTGTAATTTATTTAGACTTTTAATAAATTTATTTAGATTTTTGAAATTATTTAGGATTTATTTGGATATATATAGTCTTAATATTAGATAGATACTAATTTAGTATTAATAGATATTAATAAGATTATATATTAATTATTTGTATTATCTTTAATTCTATTTAAGATTATAAATTATTGAGATAAATTCAAACTTTATTTTAAATTAATTCAAATCATGAGCTTACTAGAAAAATAACTTCATGCATATCCTATCCTTATTTAAACTCATCCTAATTCTATCCAAATTAGCCAATCCTAGTCGTATTCAATTAAGTAGTGTACACCATTATAAATAACTCATCATTCATATTTTTCTTCCCTAAATTCCCCTCATTTTCGTCCAAAAAACAGTCAAAATTCGTCATAAATTCAGCCTCATTTTCTAGTAGTTATGACGACTTAAATAGACGATATCTCCTAGCTCCGGATTCCAAACGCTCTCCAATTTTTTTTGTTAGAACCATATAAATATTAGTTTTTTGAATATATAAATTATTTTAATAAATTTAGAACATATTTTTTCAGAATATTCTGAAAGTGCCAGTTGTCCGAAATCAGACATCTTTCCGTATTTTTGAGATTTCGGGAGATCCCGAATTCTAAATTATGAACCGTTTGAAGTTTTGGAAAGTTGACATGATAAAATTAAATAAAATAATATTTTTAGAATTTAACATATAAGTTTAATTTACTATAAAATTCGTGCAACGTAGACATAAATAGAAAATTACCAAAAAATGTCATATGTGCGCGCTTGTGGCCATAACTCTTTACCGACTTACGATTTTATAAAACCGTTGATTTCGACTTTCATGTAGCGCTAAAATCTATAGAATTTTATACACAAATCTAGGATTTGAGAAGGTTGACTTTTTGGTCAACGGATTACCTCGATGTGCGTGCCACGGATCACAAATCTGTAAAGTTGACTTTTTTTGGACCAAAATTAGGGTTTAACAATAAAATCAGATTATAATAAGATTAAAATACTATTTTAAGTTATTTTATTTAGAATTAAAATAGATTAAAATTGAGGAACCTATTCACCCATTTTTGTAACCTAACTTGTTTAATTTATGTGACGGGTAGATCGGACGACGCCTTGAGTTGGGACTTCATTCTTTTTTAGACCAGGCAAGATACCTTGCTAAATTGCTTACAGTATTTTGCATACTTAGTATATATCTGTATATTTATTGTATTTTTGTTTATTCATTGCATGTGTAGCTTCTTTCAGTCATTACTATATATTAGATATGTTGACACACACTTGACACTTAGTATCATAGAGGACAATCAGTAGGCATATAGGCTTTAACCACTCTGGTAAACCATAGTAACTAGCATGCACTATGGTGGTCGTGTCCGATGGTCGCTATCCCCGAGGTATGTCGATTGATGGAGTCACGAGGGTCGCTACCCCCGAGGTATGTCGGCTGATGATGTCCACTGACGTGTGTGTGAGTTGTGAGATTTAGATCGAGTAGCCTACCCTTGCCCATACGTCGAAAAGTTGTCCTCATTTGTATTCATATAGATTGTCTTGTACAACGTACTTATATATTTTCAAACATTATGCATGTTCACTGTATTCAAATTGGCTTGCTTCTATGTATCTTGTTACGTCCCTCTGAGGACCTGGTCCCTTTTTAGGTGTAGATGTTCATAACTTTTTGCAGGAGCACGGATCAGGACTTACCACTTATCTCTTCCAAGGAGGTCTTACCTTCTGAGCATCAGTGATTATCTCTAGCGAGGGATTCCTTCGCTGATACCTCTATATCATCATATCGTATATATTGGAGATTTTATATCTCTCTCTCATTCTAGTATTGATATAGTCATTGGTAGTGGATTTGTCTCCACCCGACTATCATTTATGGATTATTCAGACCCATTATTCTAGTTATTTATTTTCTTTTTGTGACTTGTTGTGTGGATGAGATTTAGTATATCTGTGACTTGTGACCATATATACCACATGTGTGTTTATATTCATATTACAGCATACGTACGTATTATGGTATCCACATATTGTAGTTGCCATATACATACGGCTGGCATGCTTACGTGTTCCTAGTCCTACGTATTTTGGGACTGGGGCGTGACAATATGTGCTTCAGCTAATGCACGATATGAGGACCCCTATTTATATGCATTATTTCTCTAGGGTAACCTAGACTTCACATAGCAATTCGTATGACCGATTAGTTGACTTACTTGAACCTAGTATATTTGTTGTATATCATACTATCTGTTAGACCTATAATATTGTTTGTGTGTTGTATCATCTATTAGTAGTCTAGGGACATAGAATATTATGGTATGGTGGTCCAATCCTTATCCATGTTTGGTTTTAGGGTTGGGATATTGTGTTATGATGGCCTATGAACCAAAGCTACGACGTAGATACTTTCAGCTTGCACATAATTAGCTGGTCATACCCTGTCTCAACGTAGTATGACACCTCTTGTTATTGTTTGGTTGTAGAGGTATCCTACTGGCTTGATGTTAGGATATATGCCTATGATTATGGCACATATTTTACTTATGTATTTTATTGGGTTTTGGTTCATTCACTTGTGCCTCCTTGTGGTACTTGCTATCAAGGCCTGACCCCGTTAGTTTTTTATGGCCAGGTTCAGTAGCAGAGCTCGAGGATTCAGGTTTATCTTTGACCCAAGGCGCACACCAGGAGGACGACCGTCGAGGGAAATGAGTGGATTTTTCTCCCCCATTCATATATCTTTTAGTACTTCTTTTTGTGCGTTTACCCATGACACTTGTCAGACGGATATTGTGGACCTTAGTTTCCTTTTATATAATTGTAATTTATTCAGACTACAGTTGACATACGATTATGTACTCTTGGTACTGTACTAGTTATTATTTTGTATATCTAGTTTCTTTATTATTTTGATAGAACATCGGGGACACCATATTTCTTTATCTTATATGCGTATCGCTTATTGCTTCTTGTTTGAATGATGAAGACATAGATGGTCTATGAGACCATAAGAGACTTGATTGTAGCATGCACTCCCTTGTTAAGTGACAATTATGATCGTCGTACAACATTTTATAACTTGTACGTGGTACCTGATCTTATTCGACCCCGTAATTACTCGTTATTCCGGGAGCGGGGCATGACAAGATTTTATTGGTGGCCCATGCAGGTCTATTTTTTTAGACTTGTGGGGTATTATGATTATAGGTGTCTCAATCCAAACTTGTCCTCCTTAATATCCTTATCCGTCCTCTCCTTCACCATCCTTGATTGTTAAATTATTTTCATATTTGTTCCTTCTCGTACCGTCATTGATATATTGTGTCATTTTTTTTTCCTTCGGAGGAACTTTGTCCTTGCCTGTCGGAGCAGTAGATATGGCAGTTCAGCCACATGGCTAGCAGAGGCAGCAACATGGATCTCATTAGGGAAAGAAGGTTATATTGTCTATGGAAGATGTATTGGCATCGGGCGACGTGGTGGCAGGTACCATTTTAGCCATATTTTTTTGCCATAGTATTGTTTGATCCAGAGGATGGTGTGATCATGCTGAGTAGTGATGTTTGGAATGAGAAGTTGGGTGGTTAAGTTGGATATTGGATTTTGGATGAGAAACATGTTATTTATAGAGGTGTTGTAGTAAGATTTAAGATTTTTTATTCGAGAATGGAGGATGTGTTCTTGGATTTTGAGGAATGGAATAATTTGTATGTTCAAGTAAAATATTTGAAATTAGATTTCAGTAGATGTTATGCTTGTGATCGTTGGGATCACCATGGTAAGGATTGTTTGGAATTTGCGTTGGTTCAGAATGTGGAGTAGATGATGCTTACAGTTTAATTTTGAGGATTTAAATAGTGGCTTGACCTCTGAGTTGTGTATTAGGTAGCCTTAATGATGTTTGATTGATTAAGGGTATGATGAGTTTCGATGAGTCTATCAGCAAGGGATGGGATGGTGCAAAGCCTCAACTTCGAATTTTACCGGGTTATTGTGATGTTAAATGTTTTTTCTTGGGTTTGGTTTACACGATCAAAATGATATTTTGGAAGCTTAGGGATTGTATTAGATAAGGATTTGAGACAGTGAAATAGATGGCTTGTTTGAGGAAATCAATATGAATTGTGCATTAAATTATGGATTGAATCAAATGGAATTAAATTTTTGAATCAAATATGAAGACTTGATAGGGCGACTGAGAATTGTTTTGAGGGTATGTGAGTAATTCCAAGGTTTGTATTGCTAGATGCCTTGAGATAGTCGATAGCTAATATGATATTGTGTATGTGGGTGAGTTGATCTAAAGCAAAATTTGGGAGATAACATTGGGTGAAACGAATTTGGGTTTAGTAAATGGATGATTTTTTGGTTAAATATATGTACTTGATAATATTGAAGCGAATCGAAGATCGATATATGATGACTCGAGGATACTCTAATTGGATAAGCGATGATTGTGTTGCATATGAATTTTTTGAGTATTGATTATTTTGATGGATGATAGCTTACGGTCTATTAATCGATTGAATAATGGTGTTAAAGTTTTGGATGACTTGGCTAGATAAATCTTGAGCATGGGTCCATTGTCTAGACCTCAATCACAATCATTTATTCCAATATACACTATTTTCTCATAAAATGATCTATTTGCTCATTCACAACAACTTTACAATTTACAAATCCTCAAATTTATAATTAAATCATAATTCGGGAACAAAGTCGCAAAACATCAAATTTAAGAAACGACTATCTCAATTCTAATATTGGCTTCCAAAAGCATCTAGAACTCCAACAAAGTCCATAAGGTATGGTAGCGAGTCATCTAAAAATGTTATCCAGTCATGATGGAATGAGTATGAACAATGAAAGTAGTTCCAATACATGGTAGAGACGATAAAACAAAAAATAGTAATAAAATACATGATGAATAAGTAAAACGGATATATATATATATATATATATATATATATATATATATATATATATATATACATGCTAGCTTAAATAAGTGTGTCTCTACATGTGTAACATAGGAACACATGCTAAGAACATAAAGAAAATTACCTAATGTAATAAAATTATGTAGCGTAATTCAATTACATAACATAATTGAATTACGCGACATAATAAAATTATGTAGAATAACATGATTACATAACCTAAATTTTTTTTGTAACTTAATGGAATTACGTAACATTACGAGTTTACGTAATGCAAGAGAATTACATAAATTTGTACTTTTATGTAAATAATTTTTAAGTGTTCAAAATTTAATTTTATAATCTATATTAGGTTTCATATGTGAAGAATACTTTATGATAGAGGATTATTGATATCGAGGAAATCAAAAATTATTGTTTCGAACCAAAAATGGTTTTAACAAATTTTAAAATTGCTAACATGACTAAATCAGACTATTTTTTTTTAACCATATAATACCTTTTTTTAACTTCTTAATGTCTATTTCTAGTACTTTTCCATGTTACATGTTAAGTATTGAAAATTGCAACTCATGTTGGAAATTATTGCCTAGGTTAATTGAACGATCAATATATCTTACTAAAATATTTAATTGTATATACACACACATATATATATATATATATATATATATATATATATATATATATATATATATATATATATATATATATATATTCTTTTTTTGTCAATATCTTGTTGGCCTATTAGGTCTCAATCAACTTGATTTTGATAGATAACAAAACCATGTTTTGATATGTCACAATATAATACAACTGATACAACTTAAGACCCAACAATGTTGTGCCATTGCTGGTTGTACTGCATCAAGTTACTGTTTATCAATATAATCTTATTTTTTATTGAGTCTAAGACTTATGTATATCGAGTCGCACTAGCATATTCAAGTTCACTCAAATTGCCTTAAAAACCAAACGAACTAGGATTGAACTCTGGCTGAACTCAGACCGAACTCGGTAAGCCTATTTTAGAAAAATGACCAGTTGTGAAATCTCTGATTTTATGGCCTTTAACGTTCAAAAAATTTAAATATTACATATTGAATTCTGGCCGAACTCAGTTTGATAAATAGCCATGGATTTTCATATCCCTACTCAGTCATCTTCTTCTCATCTTTCTATCATATAGTGAGCAAACCCCTGAGCTTTAAACTTCCTATCTCCAATATCAACTCCAAAGCCTTCTAAGTGCCAAGTGCGATCTCGGTTTAGAAGTCTATCAGAGGTATAAAATCTTGTTTTAACAAGTTTCTCTCTAGTTATGAAGTTGCAAGCCTTCATATCAAAGCTTGTGGTTGTAAAGAAGTAGCAAGCTTTCGGATCAAATCTTGTGATTCATTATTGTTGATTATAGTGGATAAAACTCTGAGCAAGAGTTTTAGGGACTGGACTAGTCCTCTCAGAGAAAAACTAGTATACATCGTGATGTTTGCATTTGCTTTCTATCTCTTTACTGTTTTACTTTATTTACTGCTATTAGTTGGTAGTTGTCTTTACTCTGTATAATTTTTAATTGGATAGATTATTCCACTGTACTCTATTACCCCCCTCTAGAGTTGCCTTACGGCCCTATAATTGGTTCCAGGGCAAGTTCTCTTACTACCGGATTAAACTCCCTAGAGATTTATGGCAACTGTTAGATCTATCCACACCAACAATAGTGAAGGTCCATCCACAAATAGGCCACCCTTGTCTGATTACACCAACTACACGTACTGGATGACACGTATGAGTCTTTATCTGAAGTTACTTGATTTTGATCTTTGGTTTATTATAGTATATGGATACAAGAAGCCACCTAGAATAGTCGTAGATGTCAACCTTGTAGATAATCCCCATGATAAGTACATAGACACTGAAAAAAAACATGCTAGTCTTGATGCTAAAGCTATTGACGCTATATTTTGTGCTATAGACAGAACTGAATTTAATAGTCTCTCTATTTGTGGCACTTCACATAAAGTATGAAAACTTCTTGAGGTCACTCATGAATGAACCTCAAAGGTGAAGGAATCAAAAATAAGTCGACCAACACAAGAATATGAAACATGCAAGATGAAGCAAAATGAGATAATTACAGATGTTCACAAGATTCCTCGACATCATCAACCCTCTATCCTCTCATGGCAAGAAGTACAATAATCATGAAAAGATTCATAAAGAACTCAAAGATCTCACTAAGAATTAGAATCCCAAGGCCACTGCAATCATGTAAGGGAATTATCTCACCACGATGACCCTCGAGACGCTCATGGGTAAGCTGATGACTCACGAGCTCGATCTCAAAAAAATAGAAGATCCCACATGTCTTGCCCCAGTCCCAAAATACGTAGGACTAGGAATATGTAAGCATGTCAGCCGTATGTATATGAAAACTCCAGTATATAGAAACCATAACACATACGTACGCTGTAATATGAATAATAATTCACAAGTGGTATATAATTGTCACAAGTCATAGGGCATAACTAAATCTCATCCAAAGAATTCATAAAAGAAATAAATGATCAAATATGTCAATGAACCAAATATGAACTAGTCGAGAAAAAAATAATATTTGGATGGAGACAAATCCACAACCAAACTAGAATATAAAAGTAAATATAATAAGTACATCATCTAATGATCAAAGAGGCTCGAAGGAAAGACCTCCTAGAAATAGAACAAAGTAGCAAGTCCTAATTCGTGCTCCTGCGAATAGTCATGATCGTCTACACTTGGAAAGGGACCAGGACCTTAGAGGGGCGTAACAAGATACATAGAAGCATTCCAATAAAGTACTAAAAATAAACATCCAAAGGGTCGCCTAACCGTCTATGTGAATGCACTTTGAGAACAACTTTCCAATATGTAGGCTATCTGTAATGACCCGTTCGGCTCAAGTGGACCGCCAATTCAAACGGCAAATTACAACATCCTGACCCGCTTTGCTTCAGCGAGAATACTCGTTAGAGGCAAGAGGATTTCCAAACTTGTCCCTTCAGGGATTCCGGCTTAGGCTTTCAAAGGCTTGCTCGGGGTATCGCTCAACCGAGACGAATTATCACTAAGGTGGGTGGCTACGATGAACTTATCTTTGCTTAGCTAGCATACTTAAAATATGGAACGATACATGCTAGTCGCTAGGTGAATCACCCCCCGCATGCTAATAAGAATACAACGCACCTAGCTAAGGGAATAATCGCAACATGTATTGCTTGTGCTAGAACATGGAAATGAAATATTACTTATATTCAGACCATAGTATGCTACCTTTGCCTTGTGCAACTAGATCCGCAATGCCTCAAGTAGAACGATATACATATGCTCTGAAGTGCATTGCTTCAATTTCTACACTGCACGACCCTAGATAATGTCGCTCAGTAAATTCTTTTACGGATTCACTCCTCGGCTTACCTTCGGGCCCGAGCCAACGTGAATGCTTAAGTTTTATTATGAATGCAATGCTTGCCTGCTTATATGTTAACTTATAATGTTGCCTTGACTCAATGTTGCCACCCGAAACTTATGCCACAAACAAGTAAAACTATCACGTATCGTGCATGCATTGAGTCAGCCAGAAGACTATTGAATAGTCCTTCTGTGCAATTGAACCTGGAAGTACCCGGGAGTGTTAGGTCACCAAGGCAATCCTAAACCTGGGGAATCCATCAAGGTAAGTTGTTCATTGATCAAGAATCCTGTCAAGTTTACATCTGAATGATAATTATATCAAGTTTACCTCTGGACAAGAATTATGTCAAGCAAGTCAAGAATTATTGCTCGTGGAGCAATCGCTCGGTTCAGAACAAAGAATCATAGATTATCATATCAAGTTATGGATTTGAAAGATCTTGACCTGCATGTCGCGGACAACTTGGAAACAAGGTACAGTTCTACAGACGATCAGTGGGCACTAGGGTCGATCCGGTCCGGATGGAACTTCATGTATAGTCCTCATGTGATGGGCGAGATGGTTTGTAGCGCCTCTTGTGCTTTCGTTGCATTCCATCTTCGTCATAGACTAGGTCCTTTATGGCTATGCTAGCGACTCATGTTTATATAGTTAAGTCATCCTCACTTAGCGGCAATCTGCGTACGAGTCATTGCATCACATCAAGAATATCGAAAACACCTGAATAAGTCTTGAGAATAACTTGTACATATGGAACGCTTCAACATCTTCTGCAATACCTGATATTTCCTGTAACTCGTGCACCCGAAATGTAATCTCGCTCACAATACGGTATTTTTATATGATATTGCCCCGAGTTTTATATATATGCTTGTGCTTAAATTAATTAGTTTTACCTTGGACAGGAAAGGACAAATGGTAAGTTGGTAAGTCTCATCGTGCTTTCTATTATATCGTACGGCTCACTGCCACACGAGTTAGGTTATTTAATATTGCCATAAAACTGATCCTAAGGCAAAACTAGAAAGATAATATAATATTTGGTGCACGAAACCTATATTACGTGTTTGGATATGTCGAGCGAGCGAGTAGCCTCCCCACTAGTGCATTCATGTACTGATAACCCACCAGATTGCTTGTAGGGTGCAGGAGAAACTTGTTCGGTGCGGATGCCTCCTTCGTGCGTGTCAAGGCATAGAGTTCACTCTGGAGCATTAGAGCGTTGCGTCCGAAACTGAAGCATATATACAAGATATAATGTTGGAATATCGCCTATACATTATTCCACAAATGTAGCCACTTGGCACGCTTTTACTGTTTCAGAGAGAGAGGCTTGAGCGACTTGTAATCTCGGCTATGCGCCGTCTGTAACACTTATTTATATCAATAAAGGGTTTATTTTACTTATACTTGTGTTATTCAATGCTTCCGCTTTTGACGACTATGTGAACTTGTTACTAATCGCCTATGCATTTATAATTTTGCTATACTCGGACAATCTGTGCAACTCTGTGGCTTAGACCTCTTACTGCCAGCAATGAACGTTCGGCCTGGCATGGGCGTGACTCACGCTCATGCGACATCACACCCAGATAGGTGAAGCGATCGTCCTACGGGAACACTGGCGCGGTGATTCTCACCTAGCGGGGATGGCCGATTACTGTAAACCCCCTCACCCAAAATTAGGCCTAATTCGCTTAGATAGTGAAACAAGGGCTAGTTTGAACCAACTAGATTTAGAACACGTCATTGGATTTAACTGTGCATTATTTTATCGCGTAGCACACCTTATCGTTGCTTCGATAATTGGAGGACCTCACTAGCCATTGCCTATCTAAGAATTTCACAACCTCATCTTAGCATGCCCGCCTATTATACTGACTTTTGCGTAACTTATAATATTGCTCTCTTGTGCTACATTTTAGTCGCACAATAACGTCGCGGACGTTATTTCTTAAATCCTAAATAAATTCCAACTCAGTACCCTTGTGCATTCCAATTGAAATTAGGGACACAATCTTGACCGTTTTGTGCAACCCGAATTTTATTAATATTTTACATTGTACCCTCTACGCCCCTGACACTTGTGTTCCACCAAATTTTAATCCCATGTACTCCTAATTAATTCCAGAACACCATGCACGGTATTTTGATTAATTAAAATCCAATTACCGCCTTTGTACAATTTTCTAATTGTTGGAGGTTTTTATGCAAAAATGTATTGAGGTATCCCCACCATTGGACAATTCATGAAGAAACTCAACTTTCCCCTTCCCCAGAATTTTCCTATAATTTTCGGGATGTACAGCGCGCACATCGTCCCCCATCTAAATTCTATCCCTTGCATTTAATTAATGCAAGTTCTAGCCCTCCCAAATATCCCCAAGCGAGCCCAAGGCCCAACCCAAGAGGATATTGACCAAGTCAAACTATTCCTAGGTCAACCCAAACCAAAATTTACATATAAATATATCATATATTCCTTATTTCCCCAAAAATACCAAAACCTAAATTTCCAACCAGCCGACCCTTCTCCCCTACCCTACTGTTCACCTTCTTCCCTAACTTCCCGAGCCGTCTCTTCCCCTCGCCGGAGAACGGAGCCACGGCCACCCAACACCAGACCTCCACCCTCTCTCCTTCCTCTTCCTCTGCCATCGCCAACCTCGCCGGAGCACACTACACCACCATTGCCATCCTCGTCTCCGACAACCCGAGTCTCCACCTCCCCGTTTGTCCACGCCGGAGCTCGCTGCAACTAGGCCGTATCAAACCACCGATGTCCACCCTTCTTTCCTCCTTCCCGGTTGGAGCCTTGACCACCACGACTCCACCAGCACCTTCGCCTGGCCGACGAGCTCGACCACGAGCAACCGTCGAGCACTGAATCCGACCAGCTCAACTGTCATCCTCCTCCCTCTGATTTCTTTCCAGCCACTGCCCCATTAACACCACAACCCGAAGCCACCATCAGCCGTTCCCCTCGTTGACTCTCCTCCACCGCTACTCGCCTGAAGCCGCCGGACGATGAGGCACACCCGCTCTCCTCCCCAGACCGGATCCCTCGCTGGCCGGAGTTCAGCAAGCCACCACCTGCATCATCACCATCAACACTCTTCATCATCATCATCACTTTATCACCGTCTTATTTATTACCTTCGCCATCATCATCGTCGTTGTCGTCATCGCCTCGATTATCATTGTCATCACTTCCGTCGTCGTCATCGTCGTCATCATCGTCACCTCCTATCATCTTCATAATCATCACTATTAGAATCATCACAATCACCACCATTATAATCACCATCATCGTCACCAATACCTTAACCCTAATCGCCCTCATCCTCCTCCTCGTCACCGTCGTGTCATCGTCATTGCCACCATCGTCGTAGCCAGTCGTCATCATCACCATCACCAGCCCACAATCATCATCACCAGTCCACATCATCATCGTCAACATCAAATACTCATCATCATCATCCCATAGCCTCCTCGCCACCACCTTAATCTAAATCCACACATTCACCATTGACCACCATTATCGTAGCCATCGTCGTTATAGTCGTCACCATCGTCATCATCGTTGTCAACCTCACCGTCGTACCCGTACACGTACTCTGAGGTATGAACCTGTCTGTCTTCTCCTTTTAATGTATGTTCGTGTGTGCGCCAATAGGACATTAGTATTTCTGTACCACAGTTAGCAGATAGCAGACCTTGAGTCGGTAACCCAACTCGCGTTCGTACACGTACACGTACGCGTACGCGAACATTATTCAATCTATATAAATACATATATCTAGTAGATGTATACTTAGTTAATCATTAGCATATTATTAATTGGTATATATATTTATGTACATATTTAATATATATATGTATTCCAATAGTTATGTAAATAAATTATTGGTTATATTATTCTATAAATATAAATATATATGTAAGTAAATGCTAATTAATAATTATGACTATATATATTTAGACTGTATGACCCTAGGACACCGTGGACTGACCCGTACTTACCTTGACCATGTTGACCCTAGAAACTTATGAATTGTTCGCCTTGCGTACAATAACGTACTGGCGTAGACACCTGTCAGTTGACTGACTGGTTTCGTACAGCACTTGAAGACGCGATACCCGCATAATTCAACGCGTTATTGCCCGTGTTAGATGACTAGTGTTACCCCTAGTGTACCCCCTGAGTCTACTGTAAATATTGTTGTGTATGTATTAGTGTAATGACTAATGACTTTATTGTATTATATTATATGTACATAGGATGTTGGATTTATTCTGTGCGACTTCTGGAGCAGGTTATTGGTACATCGCAACTTTCTTACCAGGCAAGTATACCTTACCATTGTACTGTTATTTATGTTCCATATGTTGCATGCATCTTTATTTTCTGTCTTTAGTTCATATATTTTAATTGTTATATAAAATACACGCGACGGTGTCGTCGTGACATGTTTCTATTTATGTATTTGCATTAACTTTGTTTATGAGACTACCCCATTATCATGTATCATCTTTAGGTTCATTGGCCGTGACACAGTTATTACACGAGTTGTGAGTCTCATATAGATCACGGACTGGCGTGCAGGGTTTGGCCTCCTGTACGTGTGGGCTGTACGTTAGGAATAACTGCTGTTAGAAACTTTGCATGCTAGTAGACTTAACAGTTATTAGAGGTCCATAGACATAACTTATTGTAGTATGGTGGTCCCATCCTTGTCCTTGTTTGGTCGCAGGATTGGGCTAGGGTACTAAGAATAGGCTATGAACCAAATTATGTCATGGATGTGACATGCTTAGAGCATGGGGTGGGGAGAACAACAAGTACCACATTTGAGCTCCTTTGCACTTTTCTCCTGTGCGCCCGGATTCTCCGCTGGAGATACGGGTGGTGATTACCACTATATATTATATTATTATCAGGCGGGCCTCCGCCGTTCGAAAGACGACGTATCTTTTTAGGCCCCTGGATCTCTAAAAGAGAACCATGCCAAATCCCAGTTTTTAGCCAGATAGCTCACTTGTGGGGAAAGTTGTTCTTAACTGCATTCACTTAAACGGTTAGGCAACCCATTGGATATTTATTTCAGTACTTTATTGGCATGCTTTTATGTATCTTGTTATGTCCCTCTGAGGACCTGGCCCCTTCCAGGTGTATCTGTTCTTGAGTATTCGCAGGAGCGCAGATTCGGATGGTTACTTATGTTTCGAGGATGTCTTCTCTTCGAGCCGTGATTGATAGCTGGTATACTTATATTGTGTTTGATTGTGTTGTACTTATATTATATTTGCTCTTATATTCGAGTTGGTAGTGTATTTGTTTTCACCCAACTATCATCCTTAGATACTTCTTATTGAGAGTTAGTTTCATAGATGTTGGTTATTTAATTATACTTGATTTCGTGGATGAGATTTAGATTATACCCTGTGACTTGTGACATATATTTTATACCACTTGTGGATTTGATATTCATATTACAGCGTACGTGTGGATTTGGTTTCCATATATTGGAGTTGCCATATTCATACGGCTAGCATGCTTACGTGTCCTGGTCCTACGTATTTTGGGACTGGAGCATGACATGTTTTTGTTGTGGCCCATGCAGGTCGAGAACATATTGTCTAAATTATGTTACTGTACCGAACAAGCCTGCACCTAGGACTAGAGCATAGGATCTCATCCACAACTGACTATGACTCATCTTTCTTCTAATCTGTTCTATTTTGAACAATTGTATCCTGCTTGATTCCTGTACTTCCCTAATAGTTCTTGAGTATAGCCTTCTGCTAGACTATAGGAACCCCTGTTATTAGGATAATAATTAGGGTAGCACACCTATTAAGAATACAACGAGAATATAGACACCACTAAGTTTAAAATATCTAGTGAACCTAGAATTCCTTATCTATAGATTGGTTTACCATTACCCCTTGATAAATGATAAGGACCTGTGAGTAGTATAGATACTACTAGAGTTAGTTAGAAGTTACCATAATGTTTGACCCTAGTATTGAGGAACCAATAGAAAACCAAATATTGAATAATAGGGCTGAACCTAACCTTCGAAGTTAGATAAGTATTGGAGAACTATAAGTTTAGATTTTTGTCTTGAGATAAGCAGACAGTACCTTAGAAAGCCAAGAGCAATGCATAGAATATTTTCCTAATCATGCCTCGAACATAGCAACTAGCACTCCACTCCCCTTTAGAAAACCATGATGCTATCAGAGTTCTCTATTTCATATGTTGTTCCTCTGCGGCCTTAACATTCGCTAATTGCGTGACGAATAAATTATCTTCTTCATCTTTCAACTCATGCCACTTGACACCTCTAATTATAGACCAAGTGATTGTATTCTACGATAGGATACATAGTTTGCTAGGATTATAGTTGTAGTCTTAAAATTGAACATTTTTTTATGCTTGTTAGTTAGAGTTTGATAAGTTGAGTTGTTCTTGTAGACAGTGACCCAATGATTATCTCTTAGTGTTGACTCACGTAATTTGTACCCTCACCTCGATACGAGTTATATTTCCTTCCCTTGAGACTAGTAACATTTATATTCTTTCTATTGACACTTGTTCTATAAGCACTATGACTAAGGCTTAAGACGACCATGACCTATGTAATATAGGAGGATACCCTAATAGGTACTAAGACCCCTTCTAGTAGACCTTAACAGGAGCTTCTATGGTATCCTTAAGACAATTACAATAGTAGTTCAATTGTTATAAGTTAGGTAGTATACCTTACACCTAGTATCACATAGTCTTTTGACCCATTATTGAAGTGTAACTGAATGACATTAATTGTATGCTAGCATAAGACGACAGTGTTTATTCAGACGATAGAATTTAGAGGTCCATGCCCCTATTTGGTCGACTAACGACTTAGACAAGGAGGTTGTATAATAACTGTAGAGATTGTAGAGTCTTTTTATTATTGCTTATTTTGTTTTTGTTTTTGTGAACTTGAATTAATTGGTACCTCCTTTCATTATCATCTAGCGTACTTATATTTTTGTGCTACCTCGACTTATGCTGCTGTTATAGCCTAGTTTTGCAAGCTCATTCTTTTATCAATCTTGTTCACGATATATGTATTATTGGACGCTTATACTAATACATTTCAGAATTAGTGTATTAAGGTCTAGCTAACCTTAGTGTGCTTGATTCGCCCTTCATAATACTACTTTACGTGGATTGAGATATGTAGTGATTAGTAGACGAATATACTTGCCCTAGACATGTCTGACCTATCGTATCGGTTATATAACTGTACTAATACTAGCATGCGAACGAAGAATTATCAAAATAGGATTCCAATCCATAACTGCTTTGACAATTCCCATTTGAATTCTTTAAACGCCTTGATCCCGATACTTCTATCCTATTACCTCTCCCTTGAACTCTTTATTATTGATCTCTGTCTTCCCTTATTTCGGAAAGACGAAACCTCGTGCTTAGTATAAATTTGATATACAGATAGTACTAGATATACCCCACAGGCCAATCGTATTGTTTGGTGACTATCCTTTATAAATGACTAAGGGAATATCATAGATGATATGGTTAAGAATTAAATAGTATGATTAAATAATTTGGGGCATAGCTTTCTTAGATGTATAGCCTTAGATGATAGATGAGTAAATTCTAAGTTGGGTAGAAACTGTAATGTTAACTTAAGGAGAATTCTTTAGACTGCAATCAAGTGAGGTTATATAGAGAAACCCTACCCTAGTTTAATTTTGAGGACAAAATTATTTTAAGTTGGATAGATTATAAACTCCTTCACCCAAAATTAGGCCTAATTTGCTTAGATAGTGAAACTAGGGCTAGTTTGAACCAACTAGATTTAGAACACGTCATTGGATTTAACTGTGCATTATTTTATCGCGTAGCGCACCTTACCGTTGCTTCGATAATTGGAGAACCTCACTAGCCAATGCCTATCTACGAATTTCACAACCTCATCCTAGACATGCCTGCCTATTATACTGACTCTTGCGTAACTTATAATATTGCTCTCTTGTGCTATATTTTAGTCGTACAATAAACGTCGCGGACGTTATTTCTTAAATCCTAAATAAATTCCAACTCAGTACCCTTGTGCGTTCCAATTAAAATTGGGGACACAATCTTGACCGTTTTGTGCAACCCAAATTTTATTAATATTCTACATTGTACCCTCTACGCTCATGACACTTGTGTCCCACCTAATTTTAATTCCATGTACTCCTAATTAATTCCAGAACACCTTGCACGGTATTTTGATTAATTAAAATCCAATTACTGCCTTTGTGTAATTTTTTAATTGTTGGGGGCTTTTATGCAAAAATGCATTGAGGTGTCCCCACCATTGGATAATTCATGAAGAAACTCAACTTTCCCCTTCCCTGAAATTTTCCCATAATTTTTGGGATGTACAGCGCGCACATTGTCCCCCATCTAAATTCTATCCCTTGCATTTAATTAATGCAAGTTCTAGCCCTCCCAAACATCCCCAAGCGAGCCCAAGGCCCAACCCAAGAGGATATTGACCAAGTCAAACTATTCCTAGGTCAACCCAAACCAAAATTTACATATAAATATATCACATATTCCTTATTTCCCCAAAAATACCAAAACCTAAATTTCCAACCAGCCGACCCTTCTCCCCTACCCTACTGTTCACCTTCTTCCCTAACTTCCCGAGCCGCCTCTTCCCCTCGCCGGAGAACGGAGCCACGGCCACCCAGCACCAGACCTCCACCCTCTCTCCTTCCTCTTCCTCTACCATCGCCAACCTCGCCGGAGCACACCACACCACCATTGCCATCCTCGTCTCCGATAACCCGAGTCTCCACCTCCCCGTTCGTCCACGCCGGAGCTCGCTGCAACTAGGCCGTATCGAACCACCCATGTCCACCCTTCTCTCCCCCTTCCCGGTTGGAGCCCCGACCACCACGACTCCACCAGCACCTTCGCCTGGCCGACGAGCTCGACCACGAGCAACCGTCGAGCACTGAACCCGACCAGCTCAGCTGTCATCCTCCTCCCTCTGATTTCTTCCTGGCCACTTCCCCATTAACACCACCACCCAAATCCACCATCAGCCGTTCCCCTCGTTGACTCTCATTCACCGCCACTCGCCTAAAGCCGCCGGACGACAAGGCACACCCGCTCTCCTCCCCAGACCGGATCCCTCGCTGGCCGGAGTTCAGCAAGCCACCACCTGCATCATCACCATCGACACTCATCATCATCATCATCATATTATCACCGTCGTAGTCATCACCTTCGCCATCATCATCGTCGTTTTTGTCATCGGCTCGATTATCATCGTCATCACTTCCTTCGTCGTCGTCATCATCGTCACCTTCTATCATCTTCACAATCATCACCATTAGAATCATCACAATCACCACCATTATAATCACCATCATCGTCACTAATACATTAACCCTAATCGCCCTCATCCTCCTCCTCGTCACCGTCGTGTCATCGTCATCGCCACCATCGTCGTAGCCAGTCAGCATCATCACCATCACCAGCCCACAATCATCATCACCAATCCACATCATCATCGTCAACATCAATACTCATCATCATCATCATCCCATAGCCTCCTCGCCACCACCTTAATCTAAATCCACATATTCACCATTGACTACCATTATCGTAGCCATCGTCATTATAGTCGTCACCATCGTCATCAGCGTCGTTAAACTCACCGTCGTACCCGTGCACGTACTCCGAGGTATGAACCTGTCTGTCTTCTCCTTTTAATGTATGTTCGTGTGTGCGCCAATAGGACATTAGTATTTCTGTACCACAGTTAGCAGATAGCAGACCTTGAGTCGGTAATTCTAACTCGCGTTCGTACACGTATACGTAATGCGAACATTATTCAATCTGTATATATACATATATCTAGTAGATGTATACTTAGTTAATCATTAGCATATTATTAATTGGTATATATATTTATGTACATATTTAATATATATATATGTATTCCAATAGTTATGTAAATAAATTGCTGGTTATATTATTCTATAAATATGAATATATATGTAAGTAAATGCTAATTGATAATTATGACTATATATATTTAGACTGTACGACCCTAGGACACCGTGGATTGACCCATACTTACCTTGACCATGTTGACCCTAGGAACTTGTGAATTGTCCGCCTTGCGTACATTAATGTACTGGCGTAGACACCTGTCAGTTGACTGACTGGTTTCATACAACACTTGAAGATGCGATACCTGCATAATTTAACGTGTAATTGACCGTGCTAGATGACTAGTGTTACCCCTAGTATACCCCCTGAGTCCAGTGTAAATATTGTTGTGTATGTACTAGTGTAATGACTAATGACTTTAATGCATTATCTTATATGTACATAGGATGTTGGATTTATTCTGCGCGACTTCTGGAGCAGGTTATTGGTACATAGTAGCTTTCTTACCAGGCAAGTATACCTTGCCATTGTACTGTTATTTATGCTCCATATGTTGCATGCATCTTTATTTTCTGTCTTTAGTTCATATATTTTAATTGTTATATAAAATGCGCGCGACGGTGTCGTCGTGACATATTTTTATTTATGTATTTGCATTGACCTTGTTTACGAGACTACCCCATTATCATGTAGCATCTTTAGTTTATTTTACCATGACACAGTTGTTACACGAGTTATGAGTCTCATATAGATCATGGACTGGCGTGCAGGGTTTGGCCTCCTGTACGTGTGGGCCGTGCGTTAGGAATAACTGCTGTTAGAAACTTTGCATGCTAGTAGACTTAGCAGTTATTAGATGTCCATGGACATAGCTTATTATAGTACGGTGGTCCCATCCTTGTCCTTGTTTGGTCGCATGATTGGGCTAGGGTACTAAGAATAGGCTATAAACCAAATTGTGTCATGGATGTGACATGCTTAGAGCATGGGGTGGAGAGAACAACAAGTACTGCATTTGAGCTCCTTTGTACTTTTCTCCTGTGCGCCCGGATTCTCCGCTGGAGATACGGGTGGTGATAACCACTATATATTATATTATTATCATGCGGGCCTCCGCCGTTCGAAAGACGACGTGCCTTTTTAGGCCCCTGGATATCCAAAAAAGAACTATGCCAAATTCTAGTTTTCAGCCAGATAGCTCACTTGTGGGGAAAGTTGTTCTTAACTGCATTCACTTAGACGGTTAGGCGATCCATTGGATATTTATTTCAGTACTTTATTGGCATGCTTTTATGTATCTTGTTATGTCCCTCTGAGGACCTGGCCCCTTCCAGGTGTATCTGTTCTTGAGTATTCGCATGAGCGCAGATTCGGATGGTTACTTATGTTTCGAGGATGTTTTCTCTTCGAGCCGTGATTGCTAGCTGGTATACTTATATTGTGTTTGATTGTGTTGTACTTATATTGTATTTGCTCTTATATTCGAGTTGGTAGTGGATTTGTTTCCACCCAACTATCATCCTTAGATACTTCTTATTGAGAGCTAGTTTCATAGATGTTGGTTATTTAATTATACTTGATTTTGTGGATGAGATTTAGATTATATCCTATGACTTGTGAGATATGTTTTATACCACTTGTGGATTTGATATTTATATTACAGCGTACGTGTGGATTTGGTTTCCATATATTGGAGTTGTCATATCCTTACGGCTGGCATGCTTACTTGTCCTGGTCCTACATATTTTGGGACTGGGGCGTGACAATTACCCTGTAAAAGATCGGGGCATGACAGATTGGTATCAGAGCTTGGCTATACGCCTTTGGACTTTGTTTCAATTTTTTCAGTTTTGAAAGCTCGTTCGTGGGTTATGTGCACACTCTCTCTCAATGTCCCAAACATAATGTTCTAATAATAAGTCTAAATACTTTCAAAATATGGATTTGAATGATGTGATTGCTTGTACAAAATTGTAATGCGAGGGCCTTTGTGCCGACCTGTGCTAGACTTTGGGATTAGACTCGTGCTAAAATTGTGACTTATGTGCAAACCCGAAATGCCTATATGTGTTTACCCAGCTGGTTAGTACAAAATCAAATATTGCTCGAACGGTTAGCTTTGCATACAGCCTTTCGACTAAGTTGTGTAGAGTATCGCGTGCCAAGACCCTTTGGTGCAAGCTAAAGTTGCAAACGAGATGGAAAATCGTTCAGATAAGAGACAAGTCTGACTTAGAATGCCAACCGATAGAAACATTCTCGGATCTATCGCTTAGGCAAAAATTGAGAATCGTGTTTGGCTTTTGGGAAATAGCTCTAACGATATTTCGTATCGGAAGACATTAATTGATTGAGAATTTGATTGGATGACTCAATTCTGAGTGGTGTATGGATCATTAAAAATGTCCAAACGGATTCATAGGTCTTGTACGATAGTCGGATTGAACGGATTTGAGAATGTCTTAAAAAAATGATAAGGCTTATATCGAATTGGATTCACGAAAATGGAAATCGATATCTTGGTTAAGGAAAGTTGAGGATTGTGCGAGCAATTTTGGATTGAAATAAACGAATTGAACTTGAATACAATATTGCTTGAATAAGAAGTTAGCCAAAAAATGAATATTGTGTTTCATGGAAAGAGATAAACGATAATGGATCTGGCTTGTAGTTTGGAAGAACGATCTTGAAATCAAGTTTGAAACGGTAACATTCAAAATTATTCCCAACGAGAACGATTATCCTACGGGAGTGCCGGCGTGGTAATTTCGTGTACGGCGGGGGTGATCGAACTCCAGGTAACATATTCGGTGATTATTCCAAACGAACTCGACAAAAGAAACGTATCAAAATTTGGATAGACTTGGACTTGAATATTTGAAACATAATTGCTTGAGGATTGCTAGAAGTAAGACTATGGATTTACCGAATATAATATTGAAGTTGGATTATTTTACTAGACGAATAATAATTACTGCATGAACTGACTTGACTCGATGGATATATAACTTTGATGGAGCAAAGTGAGAATGTAAGGTGTCTCGATCGTGCCGAAGAAAACTATAACATTTAAACGTTCTTTTCTTGTATCAGCGTGACTCTATGCTCGTACATATGTCACGCTCGGATTAGGACGATTATCCAGCGAGAGCGTTGACATGGTGATCTCACGTCCAACGAGGGTGATTGAACTTGCGGGAGACTGAGGCATGACACCTAATGGATCATCTTGACTTTTGGTTCGACACGATAAGACGAAATTGGGAATACAGGTAAATTAAAAATGTTTCGAGAATAAGTTAGCCTAGAACCTGGAATAATCACACTTGATGGTTTCGTGAACGAATACATGAATCAGGTTGGACGACTTAAAATTATATCTAAAGGTTTAGAACTGAATCTCCGCCTAATGGTCTAGACTTGGTATGGAAAGAGATTCAATCAAAACATGTTTGGGGAGATAGACTATGCAAATCTTTAGGCTTGTCCTACATCTTGAATATTATGGATTTACTGAATGGCTTTAACCCCGTACAAACGAACGTGTTATAGAGAGTAGGATAATCAATGCTCGATGTTTAGAAATCTGAGTAAAATGAGCTTAGGTAGAATACCTCGTACAAATGAACAATGGTTTGTGTAGTGCCCCGCTCCGCGTAGGCACTATGTACAAGTGATATCGCCTTGCTTGCTCGAACGGAAGTCTTCTCGGAGAGTTCCCGACCGATTGATCAATGTGAGTGGGCAGAACTGCATTCTCTGATTCTTGCATGACTTAATAATAAATCTGAGTTTTTGAATGCTTATTTGCTTAAGAAGATTGTTTCATAAGAAGAATGATAGAACTGACTCAGCATGCTAATAAGAGAACTCATATAGCTTGTCATTGAAATGAATCTGCTGCCTAACTAAGAGAATATGTATTGCTTGTCAGAAATGAAATAGAACCATTGCTATGCTAAGTGATGCTTAGAAACACCGACACAGCTATCAAACGAACCTTTGCTATGCTAAGAAAGATAAGTAAATGGATCGCTTGAATATGTCCCTTTGAATATGCTAAGAATGAGATAGTTATTGCATGTAATATATGAATCAATCGTGCTTGCCTTGATATATTTCGTTTGTCGTTTTGCTATATCGAACTGCTATAAGTGAAATATGTGAATGCAGTGACTAATAGTGCGCCCTGAGGATACGGCTCGTAAGGGTCTAGTGGGGTGTGCTATTAGTAATGTGAAAGATGTGCTTCGTGTGGATAAGATGTGTTTTGCTAGACCGCATATGTTTTGTTTGATCATTGTTTTGCTTGAACTATGTGTTTATGTCATTGCATTGGTCTCGGACAACTTGTGCACAAGGTCTTATCTCTCGAACGATTCCTAGGGCACTGGGAATCGCTCGGTTCGGAAGAGATTTTTGGATCACCCTGAGGTGTACGACTCGCAAGGGTCTAGTGGGGCGATATGTCTATTAGTGTGGTGCAGAACCCATGATGTCACAGCGGCTAGTACTCGGGTGTGTTGGTGAAGAGCTGAACCTTGGGTCACAGCTGCCGACACCCGCGCGTGCTAGTGAAGAGCTGAACCTTGGGCAACTACTGCTAATCATGGGGCAACCCATGGACCTTCATATAGATAGGGCGCATGCTAGGTTTACCTTCTTGCATACCTATCGATTGATGACACCAGAGATTGATACATAGTTATGAATATGCAAATTATGACTAACTTGTGTGTCTGCTGCAGGGATAACCGTTCGGCTATGGGATAAGAAATATGAGTTTATACATAAGCCTGCTTGTTCATTTTGTCTGCATCGTAGAGACTATCTGTTAGTGCTTCATGCATTGTATCGGTCAAACAATGACTATTAGTGCAGAGCTGAACCTCGGTAACAGCTGTTAATAGTATCAGAATATGAGTCATTGGTTAGCTGGATTACCGCTACCGATCCTGAGTTTCTCGGGGACCGAATTCATATAAGCTAGTCCTTCTATGTGCTTAATAGTATGATTGTCCATTTGATATGTTGCCTTATTTTGATATGTTTCAGTCCACTATAAGATAAGCTTTGTCTCGTGAGTTAGATTTGTGATGCACAATACATGCTGCGCACTGCACGATAGAACACTGTCCCGATTCGTATGCTTATAGTTTGAATATGCAAACTATTTCAAAGTTATGTTTTCAAACGATGTAATCTGACTATAGTTCTGAACTGCATGAAATGAACCTAAGTAAAACTAGCAAGATCACTAGTAATGCAATATTTTGTCACATGATTACTTAGTGTGGGTTTCAAGGGGTGTAGCTTCTGTTCAGTTGTTTTATCTCACCAGTACTTGCATAAAGTGCTGACCCACCAACAGTTTGCTTGTTCTCAGGTGCCTGATCGTCCGAGAAAGCGATAGCAGTGCCTCATCCCAAGGAGCCAAAAATCTGGAGTCGATGCCTTGAGCCGTATCGAGATTAAGCTGCTTTTGTATAGAGGGACGTAATGTACCGAACGGTATTATTGTATCGAGAGAAAGAGTGCTTGAGCAATCTGTAACCTCGGCCTTGCGCCATTTGTAACACTTCTGATTATCAATAAAAGAGCTTGTTTTGCATATGCCATTGTGTTCTTTACTTTTCTGCAATATATGTGCCGCTGCTTTAGTATTGAATAGCTTACTTGCCCTTATTCAAAGCTTTGGCCTTGTGCAAGCGCATCTTAGGCTTGCACGGCATCACGTCCCGATAAGAATGATTGTCCCGCGGGAGAGCTGCAACATGGTGATTCACGTTCAGCAGGGACTATCGAACTTGCGGAAGATTTGGGGCGTGACAGTTTGACCCTAAGAATTGGGGCAAGCATCGTGCGATAAATTTATACGATGTATCATGTGCTTGAACCTGTACCTATGACCTTGTGAGCTGACCTTGTAATTAGGCAAACGACCTTGTGCGGAGTGAATGAACCTGTGTTATCGACTTTAGCCCATTGCTTGAAATAAGCTATATAAATGGGGCAGCAAGACTTAGGGTTAGACTTGGGAACGGTAACGTGTGCTATGATTGACCTGAATGGATGAACACTAGTTGATAAACCAAATAGATCGTGCTTAACGGTAGTGCAAAACTTGATTTGAGTTGGAATAGAAAATGACTTGGAATTTGATTGACCCTATCGGAAGTATCCTTGTGAATCATAAAATAAGACCCTTGAGATTTTTGCAAGTAGCTTGTCCGATTTCACTATCTCTAAGTTTGGTTGAATGCATATATTTAAGGGACGCCTTGAACGTGTGCATGATCCAAGACTTAATGATATATGAAACTCGAGTGCTAAGACTTCACTATCGCTAAGTTGGTTGGCGTGCTCATGGTAGAGCTGTAGTTCGAATATGTGCACGATCCAGACTCATGATATGCTGATCTCGATGCTAGTGCAAGTGAATATCCACCTGAATAAGTATAACGACTTGTATAAGTTTGTCTCAGCCTTAGATCATCTTTCAAGATAGATCATAACGTACCTTGCGTTAAGAAACATGTCCCGCGCTAAGGCGCAAATAAAACTGACTCAGCTTACACGCGACACGGCGTAAGGATCGAATAGGAGATTATTTTCAAATAGATTTATTGGTATCGATTATTATGCTTGGGATAGATTCGATAATGCGATAAAACGGCCTGTACTCAGGAAGTCTCGAGGATGAGACTTTTCTGAGTGGTTTATAATGTAACGACCCGTTCTGCTCAAGCGGACTGCCGATTCAAATGGCAAAGTGCAACATCCAGACCCGCTTTGTTTCAGCGAGAATACTCGTTTGAGGCAAGAGGATTTATAGACTTGGCCCTTCAGGGATTCCGGCTTAGGCTTTCAGAGGCTCGCTCGGAGTATCGCTCAACCAAGGTGAATCATCACTAAGGTGGGTGGCTACGATGAACTTGTCTTTGCTTAGCCTGCACACTTAAAATATGGAATGATATATGCTAGTCACTAGGTGAATCACCCCCTGTATGCTAATAAGAATACAATGCATCTAACTAAGGGAATAATCCCAACATGTATTGCTTGTGCTAGAACATGGAAATGAAATATTGCTTATATTCACACCCTCGTATGCTACCTTTGCCTTGTGCAACTAGACCCGCTATGCCTCGAGTAGAACGATATACATATGCTCCGTAGTGTACTGCTTCGCTTGGTACACTGCACGAACCTAGATAATATCGCTCAGTAAGTTCCTTTAAGGTTTCACTCCTCGGCTTACCTTCAGGCGTGTCATGACCCACACCCAAAAATTAGGCATGAGCCATGGGTACGTCCAGCCTACGTCGCAGCATCAATGGTAGAACGTTGTCTAGGTCTCAATACTCCCTAATCAATCGCACACGAATATCCAACTCCATAAGGAGACACACATATCACAATATAATATGAAAATACTCAATCACAGAGCTAAAGCACGATAAGATATCAAAATACAACACAAGTCTAAATAACAAAATAATCTAACTCAAACAATAACATCCAAGTCTCCAAATATGTCGAAAACAAATCTAGTACCATAAACTGCTAAAAGAAACTAACTGGATAACTTGTGATCTCGGCTAGACCTCCCGGAATCACACCTGAGCTACAAGGTCCAAGGCTGCAGATACTCTCCCTGTGGTCCATAATATGTCGGACACTAGTCCTCTAAGTTGTAGTCTGAAAAAATATATCCAGTCAGGATTAGAGCGAAGTACAAGCACTAACAGCAGTTTTATTTATATTGACAAAAACTATAATACAGTGTAAAGAATACAAGATGAAGAAATTTTGAAAATAAGGAATACTAGAGATAAGAAATACTGGAGAATATGCAATCAGCAATAGTATAACTAACAATGAACAAATATAAGTGAATGCTAGAATAAGTGAACTGAAATACAGAAATAGAATCTCTAGCTAAGTGTTTGAAATATCAGACTATCATGTGATCGACTTAGGACAAGATCAAGCATGTTATATATGATTAGTTATGATACATGTGAGGTCAGGCTAACCATCTGGTTAGCTATGATATGAGCAATAGTCAGGCTAATCATATATAACAGGCTATGAGGCATGTAAATGGTCAGGCTATACCTGACGCGATGTGTGGGGTGAGCTATGATGCATATAAAGTGGGGTATGATCACATAATCTGCCAATATTTCACCCGCCCCCAACTAGTACAGTGGATCCAACCATGACACGTTACGATACAGGGCCCAAGCCAACATAAATTCTTAAGTTTTCTTATGAATGCAATGCATGCCTACTTATATGTTAACTTATAATGTTGCCTCGACTCATGTAGCCCCACAAAACTTATGCCATAAGCAAGTAAAAACTATCGTGTATCGTGCATGCATTGAGTCAGCCATAAGACTATTGAATAGTCCTTCTGTACAATTGAACTTGCAAGTACCCGGGACCATTATGTCACCAAGGCAATCCCCGAACCAGGGGAATGCATCAAGGCAAGTTGTTCATTGATCAAGAATCCTGTCAAGTTTATATCTGAATGATAATCACATCAAGTTTACCTCTGAACGAGAATCATGTCAAGCAAGTCAAGAATTATAGCTCGTAGAGCAACTGATCGGATCAGAACAAAGAATCATGGATTATCATATCAAGTTATGGATTTGGAAGACCCTGACCTGTATGTCGCGGACAACTTGGAAACAAGGTACAGTTCTTCGGACGGTCACCGTGGCACTGGGGTCGATCCCGTCCAGATAAAACTTCATGTGTAGTCCTCTTGTGTTGGGCGAGATGGTTTGTAGCGCCTCTTGTGCTTTCGTTGCATTCCATCCTCGTCATGGAATATGTCCTTTATTGTCACGTCCCAGTCCCGTAGGGCGCCGATCATCCTCGCTTGGTCCCTACGAAAGCGATCGTCCTCGCACGGACGTAATACCGTACAAGCCTAAAATGCGCTTGCACAAGGCCAAAGCTTTGATACAATGGCAAGTAAACTATTCAATACTGAAACAGTGGCACACATATGTTGCAAAAAAGTAAAGAACACAATGGCATATGAAAACAAGCTCTTATTGATAATCAAAACTGTCAGAAGCGGTGCATAGATAAGGTTACAGATCGCTCAAGCACTTTTTTTCTCGATTACAATGACACCGTTGCATACATTATGTCCCTCTATATAAAAGCAGCACAAACTCGATATGGCTCAAGGCATCGACCCCAGATTTCTGGTTTCTTGGGATGAGGCACGACTATCGCTTCCTCGGGCAATCCAGCACCTGAGAACAAGTAAATTGTTGGTGGGTTAGCATTTTTATAAGTACTGGTGAGTAAAAACAACTGAACAAAAGCTACACCCCTGAAACCCACACTAAGTAAGCATATGGCAAAATATTACATTACTAGTAATCTTGCTAGTTTTACCTAAGTTTATTTCATGCAGCTCAGGATTATAGTCAGATTATATCTTTTTGAAATCATAACTTGGAAACAGTTTTGCATATTCAACTATAAGCATACAATCGGGATAGTGCTCTATCGTGCAGTGCGCAGCATGTATTATGCATCAAAATCTAACTATTTGGGGCAAAGTTCTATAGTGGACTAAATCATCTCAAATCAAACAAACATTTAGTGGACTATCATACTTTCAAGCACACAAGAAGAACTAGCTATATGATTTTGGTCCCCGAGAAACTCAGGATCGGTAGCGGTAATCCAGCTAACCAATGACTCATATTCTGATGCTATTAGCATCTGTGACCAAGGTTCAGCTCTGCACTAATAGTCATTGTCCAACTAATGCGAATGCATGAAGCACTATCAGATACACCCTATGATGCATATTTCAATGATCGAGCAAGCTATATGTATACACATGTATTTCTTAGCCCATTGCCGAACGATTATCCCTGCAGCAGACACACAAGTTAGCTACAATATGCATATATGGATAAATTTATGAATTAATCTTTTGGTGTCAACAAATGATAGGTATGTAAGAAGGTAAACCTAGCATGCGTTCTATCTATATGACGGTCCATGAGTTGCAACATTGATGGACAACAACACCCCACTAGATCCTTTCAGAATGGAACATCAGGGTGCTCTCACAATCCCTTCCTGACCGACCGATTCCCAGTGCCCCAGAAATCGATCGAGAGACTATTACCTTATGCATAAGTTATCTGAGACCAATGAATGACAAGCAACATTCTATCAATATGCATTAACATTCACATTCAAAAGCATTTAACAATCTAATAGCCACACCCCCTAGAACCCGAAGGAACGGAACATCAGGGCGGACTATTAGAATCTTCTCTTTTCATTCATTTAAGAAAACACATCTTTTCACATATCTAATAGCACACCCCCTAGATCCCGAAGGAACGGAACATCAGGGTACACTATTAGTCACTTCTTGTACAGTTCAGACTTATAGAAGTTCGATATAGCAAAACAGACAAGCAAAATATATAATGGCAAGTACGATTGATTTCATATCTAACATGCACTATCTATATCTTTCTTAGCATATTACAAAGGGACTTACTCAAGCAATTCATTTACTTATCTTTTTAGCATAGCAAGGGTTCGTTTGATCGCTGTGTCGGTGTAACTAAGCATGCAACATTCTAATACTCTTCTTATGCAAAGCAATGGTTCTATCTCATTTCAGACAAGCATTCCTAGTTCTCTAGTTAAGCAAGCAAGTAGATGCATTTCAATGACAAGCTATGTGAGTTCTCTTATTAGCATGCTGAGTCAGTTCTATTATTCTTCTCTATGAAACTATCTTCTTAGAACAAGCATTCAAAAACTTATATTCATTATTAAGGCATGCAAGAATAAGATAATGCAGTTCTGCCCACTCACATTGATCAATTGGTCGGAAATACTCCGAGAAGACTTCCGTTCGAGCAAGCAAGGCGATATCACTTGTACGTAGTGCCTATGCGGAGTGGGGCACTACATTTATGGCTATGCCAGTGACTCATGTTCATATACTTAAGTCATCCTCGTTTAGCGTCAATCTGCGTGTGAGTTATTGCATCACATCAAGAATATCGAAAACACCTGAACGCGTCTTGAGAATAACTTGTATATATGGAACGCTTCAACATCTTCTGCAACACCTGGTATTTTGTGTAACTCGTGCACCCGAAACGTAATCTCGCTCACATCAGGATGTTTGTATATGATATTGCCCTCCTGAGTTTCATATAAATGTGCTTGTGCTTGAATTAATTAGTTTTGCCTTGGACAGGGAAGGATAAATGGTAAGTTGGTAAATCTCGCCGTGTTTTCTCTTATATCGCTCGGGTCACTGCCACAAGAGTTAGGTTATTCAACATTGCCATGAAACTGATCCTAAGGCAAAACTAGAAAGATAACATAATAGTTGGTACAAGAAACCTATATTATGTGTTTGGATATGTCGAGCGGGCGAGTAGCCTCCCCACTAGTGCATTTATGTACTGATAACCCACCAGATTGCTTGCAGGGTGCGAGAGAACCTCGTTCGATGCGGATGTCTCCTTCGTGTGTGATAAGGCGTGGAGTTCACTCTGGGGCCTTGGAGCGTTGCGTCCAAAACTGAAGCACATATACAAGACATAATGTTGGAATATCGCCTATACATTATTCCATAAATGTAGCCACTTGGCACGCTTTTACTGTTTTAGAGAGAGAGGCTTGAGCGACTTATAATCTCGGCTATGCGCCGCCTGTAACACTTGTTTATATCAATAAAGAGTTTGTTTTACTTATACTTGTGTTATTCAATGCTTTCGCTTTTGACGACTCTGTGAACTTATTACCAATCGCCTATGCGTTTATAATTTTGCTGCACTCGGACAATTTGTGCGATTCTGTGGCTTAGACCTCTTACCGCCAACAACGAACATTCGTCCTGGCACGGGTGTGGCTCACGCTCGTGCGACATCACGCCAGATGGATGAAGCGATCGTCCCGCGGGAGCGCTGGCGAGGTAATTCTAGCCTAGCGGGGACGGCCGATTACCCTGCAGGAGATCGGGGCGTGACACTATCTGGCTAAAATGGGATAGGCATGATTCTTTCAGAGAATCAGGGGTCTAATTTTGAACGTCAAAGGCCGCCTGTAGATATATAATATAGGGGTCATCTGACCACTCATCTCCGACAGAGCATACGGGTTACATAAAAAAAAGTGCAAAGGAGCCCAAACGCTTTACTTGTTGTTCTCCCTACCCCATACTCTATTCATGTCACATTCATGACACGATGAGACTTCTAATAACTGTCAAGTCTTCTAACATATCTCTATTAGCAGTTATTTTCTATCATACGTTCCATACGTACTGTTGATCAGTTAATACGAAAGTCTGTGATCTATATGAAACTCATAACTCGTGTAAGAAATGTATCACGGTCAAATAAAACATAAGAATGCCTCATGATAATAGGGTGGTCTCATAAAACTAGGTTAACATGTATAATATATAATAAAGATAAAATACGACGCCACCGTTGTTGCACCCAAGTTATTCTTGGACGCGTAGTTTATATAGTAGTTAAAATATATGAACTAAATAATAGAAATAAATGCATGCACCATATGGAATATAAATCACAGTAAAATGGCAAGGTATAATTGCCTGGCAGAAAAGCTGCGTAATATAAACATCCAAGTGTCAAGTACAGAGTATCAAAAACTATGGCATCCAAATGAACATCTCCGGATGCTGACATAAATATCAACAAAGTCTCCGAAATCAGCAAAATAGTCAGAAAAGTCTACCCTTTGGTCCAATTCGGACACAGGGGCAAAATGATAATTTTGGGTCAAAGTGGGGTCCCAGTGTGGCCCACTTTGCACCGAAATATGTGCCAGAGGTAAAGGTCTATAAATAGGATAAATTATAGGTCAAATAAATCCTAAATGTTGATACAAACTCAATATTATTTCCAGTTTTGGAGTCTGGTGAGCCGATCACAAATTTGCCCTTCAAGTCAAACCGTGGAACCCGCGAATTGGTGGTTCGGTCAACTATCTTGGAATCATGTAAAACTTGGGTCACAGGACCAACGTGATACCACGAATCCAATGGCACAAGTTTTGTCGCATTCCGACGAGCGTACACAAAGTAGGGTGGTTGTTTACAAAAGTCGCAATATGGAACTTTTTGCGGATACGGGTAGATTCTGACGCGCACACACGTCGAATCAACTTCTGCGAAAGCCCACACGTCAGGATATACCATATGCACCTTTCAGTGCAATTGGTATACGACGAGGAAGTCCCGTTTGGTGGGGCGCACTCCGTATCACAAAATTTTAGTTTTAAAATACTAAGTTTTTGGTCGTTTTGGAGGTCGAATAATTTAACAAATAAAAAAACTAATAAAAAAATAAAAGAACTGTAACATTCTTGGTTATATTGAGAAGAAAATCTTTCAATTAGATTTTGAAAATATTAAACGGGTTTGGGTCGAATTTCTGAACTGTTCTTGATAAGTTTTTCGGCCGACTTTCGATCGATTTTTTGACCAATCCGGGACACGAAAACTTGTCCTACTTAGAGCGAATCCTAGAGTGTTAGGATGTGAACGTGTACGGACAAACCTCTCACAAAAAGAATGAGAGATGGAGAAGATACATTACCGCGAAGAGAGGGACTCGGGGCTGTGTTGTTGCTGTTGTACACGCGAGCGATAGCGCACGGCTGCTCACAGCAGTGCTCGCGGAGGTGCTGGGTTCGACGTGCGAGGATGATGGGGTCGACGACGGCCACTGGGAAGGAGGAGAGGAGAGATTAGGGTTAGGGTTTGATGGTTTCATATATATATATATATATATATATATATATATATATATATATATATATATATATATATATATATATATATGAGGTTATATAAAATCCAAAAATAATATTTGTACACGGAATAAATTCTAAATTTTTTTACTTTGTAAAGCTTTAATAAAATACTACACCCAAAATATTTTATAAAATATTTTATAATTAATAATTAGATATTTATCTAGTTATAATAAATCAAATAACTGTATTATCCAATTAACTAAGTTAATAACTAAATGGATATCCAACAAAATAGAATAATAGTAAATAATGTGCAAATCTTACAAAAATAAAAATTGCCTAATTTGGCATGGAGAATTATGGGATGCTAATTATAAGAAGTTGTGATTGAAAAATAACCACAAATAAATTATATATATAATATCTAAATATTTAACACAAGAATCTATGGTTGTTACACTAATGTCATACTAATGCTAATAGATCGAATTTTGTGCCATGAAAAGATTCAACATGTAGTGTCTCCGGTGTAGGCTACTTTCTATAAAGGGCAATACAGATTTTGGGGCTATCATATATCATTAATGTCCAAACCACGATGAAGTATCCTAATGAAATCATTGGATTTTAATTGATTTGAAAAAAATAATCTAAAATAAATACAAGAAATACAAAATATACAAAAGATACCTATTTTTGGTTGAGGGGATTTACAATCTACAAAACTTACAAGAATTTTTCCTCAAAATTAAAAATAAGGAATGATTTTTTAAATTCTTCACATTCATATCTAAGGCAAGTCAACCGCAATCTTCTCAAAAATTTAAATAAAAAAATCTATTCAAATACATCACAATCTCTTCCAAATTAAAATAACCACTATTTAAATTAAAATTTAACCTATCGTAATCTCTTCTCGATTTTTAAATAGTTAACATCCAAACTTAAGTCAAATCTATATGACATCTTCAAGATTTAAATAACCCACATTAAATTTTATATCACGATTTTCAACTATCATAATCTCCTCTAGATTTTAAATAATAAACAATTCTAATCAAATCGTATTCCTATTTTCAACTTAAGAATTTTTTACTCTTCAAATTTTTAAATTTAATTTCCATCATCAACATTTCAAATAGGTGATCCAACAATCAAAATTTAACTTTTAAATTAAATCATTAAATTGTAAAATTTTGAATTCAATCCATCAATGTTCATGTTTAGAGTTCTTATTTTTTTCTCCTCCAAAATTTAAATCGTTGATTCAATCTCCAATATTCAAAATTTAAATCTTGTGCTCAAATTATAAATATTTGGTCCGCAATATCAAAATTTTAAAATTTATTCTATAAAGCATTCTTATCTTTAAAGTTAATTCCTTATTATCTTAATCATTCTTTTAAAAATTCTCAAAATTAAAATGACTTAAATCTCTCAATCTAATCTTACTTGATCACGCTCTAAAATTTTGTTTTACCTCAAGTTGACAATACAACTTCTACCCAACTTAGAATTTACCGATCTATCACATAAGGCTATACATTTAAGAAAAACTTCCTCAAATTATTTAATCGTGTTATTCAATCCTCAAAAATAAAAAAATTAACACAAAATATCTCACATGTTTTATGCCCTTAATTATAAAAGATAGTCACCAAGTCATGTGATTGGCCTATGGGGTATATTTAGTACTATCCGTGTAACAAAGTTATACCAAGCACGAGCTTTCGTCTTTCCGAAATAGGGGAAGATGAAAAATAATAATAAAGAATTCAAGGAGGAGGTGATAGAATACAAGTACGGGCTTCAAGGCGATTAAAGAATTCAAAAGGAGAGTTGTCAGGGCAGTTGCGGATGAGATCATATTTTGGTAAATTCCTATTCGCATGCTCATATCAGAACAGTTATGTACCTGATATGATATGCTCTGACCTGTCTAGAGGGTAAGTATATTCGTCTAACAAGCTGAGTCAACTATATCTCAATCCATGTAAAGTAGTCATGCGAAGAGCGAACCAAGTGCACTAAGATTGATCAGACCAAAATACACTGATTCTAATTAGACAAATTTATTAGTATGTGCACCCAATAATATATATATCATGAACAAGCTTGATAAGGAATAAGGTTACCGCTCCCAACATAATTAAAATCTTAATACAAGGCTTCTCTTGGGAGAATGACTTCCTTTCAAGGCGCGCAGCTAGATGTCCAAACCATTCTTGGGCTGAGCAAAACTAGGCTATAATAGCAGCATGAGTCAAGATAGTCCAACATATAACTATGTGAGATTATGATGAGTGAAAGGTACAAAATAATTCAAGTTCACCAAGAAGATAAGACTCGTCCGGTGTTGTGCCTCTACAGTTGTCATACTAACTTCTTGTCTAAGTCTTTAGTCTACCAAATGGGGGGTATGGGCCTCTAAGTTCTATAATCTGGATAAACACTATCGTCTTATGCTAGCATATAGTTAGTGTTATTCAATTATACTTCATTAATGGGTCAAAAGGACTATGTGATACTAGGTTGTGAGGCATACTACTCAACATACAAGAATCAACTAATACTGTAACTGCCTTGTGGGGATAAAGTAGAAACTCTTGTTAGGGCATACGAGGGAAAGATCTTGGTACTTATTAGGGTATTCTATTTTATTATAAAACTTCATAGGTAATGGTCATCATAAGTCTTAATCATAGTTCTTATAGAACAAAAGTGTTAATATTAAGAATGGAAAAGTTACTGGCCCTCAAGTGAAAGAGGATATAACCTATATTGAGATATGTAGAATATATTACTTGATTTGAAACTAAAGGATAACCATAAAATCATAATCTAAATGAGGAATTCAAACTATCAAGTTCTAACTACTAAGCACAAAATTTTAAAATTCAAGATTAACAACTATAATCCTAGCAAACTATATATCCTAACATAAAAGGAATCACATGGCCTACAATAAAAAGGGTTAGGTGGCACAAATTGAAAGATAAAGGAAAATTTTAGTCGTCGCACAAATAACGAATGTTAAGGTTTCAGAGAAACAAGATATAAAATTAAATAAGAGACTCTTGATAATATCATGGTTTCCTACGGAAAGGTGGTATACTAATCTCTGTGTTCGAGGTATGATCAAGGAAAATGTTATATTCATTCAATACATTTTAATTAGTAAAGAGCTATGACGATTGATCTATAATGGAGGGAGAAATTAACTCAAGATGGAAAAGTATATAGATAGTTGGATGAGATGGCAGGGTCGGTGACTCGTGGAGATTCAAGTATGAGTCAACGATGATCATAGATTCTAAGGGATCTACAAAGTGGAAGGTAGGGTACCCTTGCTCTTACTAAGGTATTGGTTCATTTCTCTTGGTTTCCTAAGGTACTGTTATGCTAATATCAAGAGAAGAATCTAAATTTATAGTTCTCTAATATTATCTCACTATAAAAGTTAGGTTTAGTCATAATATTCAACCTTGGATTTCTATTGGTTCCTCAATACTAGGGTCAAACAATATGGTCAAATTTCTAACTAACCCTAGTAGTGTCTATAATACTCTCAAGTTATTCCTAAATATATCAAAGGATAATGGTCAATTAATTTGTAGGTGTTGGATGCTAGGGTTCATTAGGTATGCTAAACTTTTGGGAGCTGCCAATATTCTAATTAGTTTTTCTTAGTAGGTATGATATCATAATTATCTTATAACAACAAGGATTCTTATATTCTGGCAGGAGGCTATACTCAAAGAATTATAAAGGAAGTATATTAAATATAAAGTGGTGAGGAATCAAGGATACCGATGTCAAGAGAATTAAGCGTGTACAATTTTGAAGGTTAAGAAAGATAGGTGAGATCAAAGAATTTGGAACAAAATCAAGAAAAAAAGTCAAGTATGTGGATGAGACCTATACTATAATCCTATTTGCAGGCTTGCTCGGTACAATAACATAACCGAGACAATATACTCTCGACCTGCATGCACAAATTCATCTTTCTGCAAGAGATGGACGAAAGATTATGAGAAGTACATGAATCAAGCAGGATAAAATTATTTAAATAGAACGGGTCAGAAGGAAGGTGCGTCATAGTCAAATGTGGATGAGAACTAAAAATCTAATCCTAGGTGCAGGCCCGCTGGTACAGTTACGTAACCAAAATAGCTAACTCGACCTGCATGGGCCACCAGAAAATATGTCACGTCCCAGTTCCAAAATACGTAGGACTAGGAATACGTAAGCAGGATAGCCGTATGTATATAAAAACTCCAATATATGGAAACTATAATATATACGTACGCTGTATTATGAATAATATTTCACAAGTGGTATATAATTGTCACAAGTCACAGGGCATAACTAAATCTCATCCACATAATTCATAAAATAAATAAATGATCAAATATGTCAATGAACCAAATATGAACTAGTCGAGAAGAAATAATAGTTGGATGGAGACAAATCCACTACCAAACTAGAATATAAAAGTAAATATAATAAGTACATCATCTAATGATCAGAGAGGCTCGAAGAGAAGACCTCCTCGAAAGAGAACAAAGTAGCAAGTCCTGATTCGTGCTCCTACGAATAGTTATGATCATCTACACCTGTAAAGGGACTAGGTCCTCAGAGGGACGTAACAAGATACATAAAAGCATGCCAATAAAGTAGTAAAAATAAACATCCAAAGGATCTCCTAACTGTCTATGTGAATACACTTTGAGAACAATTTTCCAACACGTGGGCTATTTGGCTAAAATGGGATTGGCATAATTCTATCGGAGAATCATGGGCCTAAAAAGCATGACGTCTTTTGAACGTCAGATACCACCTGTAGATATATAATATAGGGGTCATCTGACTACGCATCTCCTGCGGAGCGTACGGGTTACATAAGAAAAAGTACAAAGGAGTCCAAACACATAAAATACCTATTTTTGGGTGAGGGGGTTTACATCGTGTGTAGTTCTTTGTCGGCGTGTGCATTTCTTCCTCGTCGAGTGGTCCAAGGAGAAAAGTGATCATCCACAGATCAGATCTCTACAGCTATACTTTCCTATAATCAATTGTACTTAGATTCCTGTTTAGGATCTTTTGTACTTTTCTTTCTTTTCAATAGTTTGTAACAAAAATATTTCGTATAAACTTTTCCTCGCAAAAAAGATGGCGACTCTGCTGGGGACAACTTTCTCCTCTGACGAGAACGTGATAGCTCAACTCAACACTCCTTCGGTCGGTTCGATGCAGAAAAACTTGGTCGTAAATTTTGACCAACTGACATATAAAGAAATGCTCCATTCTCGGGCTAGTGTCCAACCCTCACCGACACTCAAGTGGAGAAAAACTCTCAAAGTGTGGGTGCTCAAGCCTCGTCATGAATATCCTGAAGTTGCTGCCAACAAGGTAAAAAATATTCTGATTGACGAGAGTTTTCCTGTCAATTATGTTCAGATCAATGACTTGGTAAACAATTCCCTTCCGTTAAATAAGGGATACAATTCGCTCAACTCGCACAATTTCAAGAAAATGGTGATCTACATCCAAGCTTATACCTTACGTTAAATAAGGGATACAATTCGTGCAACTCGTATAATTTCAATCAAAGGTGATCCACACACAAGCTTCTCAGCCCGCACATATTCGTTATAATATACGAGGCAAGCAAGACATGAACACCGCTTTCTAAACCAACAAGCGCACAAATAAAGTCATGGTTAGGGAGAATCATTCTCCTAACATCATAATTACGTGCACAGTGGAGAAAAAATTATGCACCACTCGTCAGACGCCTACTATTAGTGCGCCAGACCAAGACCTTCATGCAAAATTAAATGCATGAAGGATATTCCTTTGACGAGAGCGATATCCACAGCATTTTTGAATGCTTGATAAAAAGATACAAGTTGCAGTTGCCTGACATCAAGCGACCAAATATGGCTGGTAAAATAGAAGACCCAAAGTACTGCTTGTACCACCGATATATATATCACCCTACCAAGACTTGTTATGTCTTGAAAAGAAAGATACAACAGTTGATAGATGCTAAAGCTATCACCCTTCACAACAAAGAGAAGACAGTCACTGCCAATATGATGTCTCTTTATTTCAGCGACTTTCCAGTACAAGAAGTCCCAATCGGCGTCATCCTAATACCTCGAGCTATGATGGAAGTGCTAAATCTTCTGTCTCCTAGAAGTCAAATAGAAGCATTGGTATCTCTTACTACAGACCATGGAGAGATTATATGGATTCATCCCGACCTGCTGCCAGATTGGAACCAAAGAGCAGTATCTTCCAATTTAAAATCCAAGAAGGATAAAAAGTATAAATCATACAATATGATTTCTTCGGATCCTCATTCAGACAGAGATCAGGACCAATATCAGAAAGATGAATCTCTCGAGATTAGATTTCAAAATCTAAACATTGTCCCACTAAGTTCTGCTCCCAAGCTTTACTTGACCCACCGACAATGGTCCATAATTGGAAATATTACGCTGTACAGGGCACAACAAATCGTCAGTTCTTATGAAATTGTTCCTATACAAATCCCCCCTCCTCCTTCTACAACCATTAGAGAATATCAGGTGCTTGACAAGGATCGTCCCCAATTTTATCGAACCAACCAGCAATTTGTATGCTAGATACAAAACATGGGGTATGACTTCTAGAAATCTAAAGGTTAGAACTTTGGCAAGGGACAACGTATTCCTCTACAACTCTGAGGATAGTCCAAAAAATCATGTAGTGGATTGGGCTACGACGAGACTAGCCCACAGACTCGTTCCAAGAGGCATGATAAAAAGAAACTCAAGTCCCGTAACATGGTGCTTCTTTCTCCAATGCCCGAAGAAGAAGCCATAACTGGTACCAGGTCCAGCAAAGATTATCATAAAACTTACGAATCTGTCCCGAAAGATGTTCCTGACACTCTTTCTACTTCGCCAACTCTGGCTGCTCCGGTCACAACCGAACTTGGTCCTTTGAAGCCTACGGCAGAGAAAGAAAAGCAAACTGAAGTACACTTCGACAAATTCCTAAAGAAGAATGTACTTCAAGGACTTTAAAAATCCTACAATTTTGACATATTGGCATAATTGGCCAATACCCCAGCTCGAATCTCCATATTTTAGTTACTTCGTTTGTCGAAGGAGACTTATGAAGCTTTGAGCGAAGATCTGATACATGCAGACTCAAGCTTAGATCAACTCAAGACTCTTGATGAAGAACCATTAGCGTGTCCTCAATGCCACAGCGTGATCGAAAAAATTTCTAACAACACCTTCACAAAATGTGATATGTTACTTAAAGATAATCAATATGACAGGCCTCTCTGTATTATACTGGTTACAACTGATTTATTAAGGTGAACTGGATTCACATCGACCCAAGTTTTTCACACAGCATCTTTCCTAAAAGTCTACTGAGATGATTGAAGATACTGATGCACAACCTGTCTGCTACTACTACTACCATTCTAGTCTTCAATGTAGGAAGAAGTAAACCACTAGGAAAGATAAGCCTAAAAATTCAAATAGGCAAGCTACGTACTGAAGTCACATGTTATGTGATTGAATCAGACGTATCCTACAACGTTTTACTGTGACGACGATGGATACACAAACATAAAATTGTACCCTCCACCTGATATCTATAAACTCTCTCACCAAAAAATAGATATTTTGTGTGTATTTTATATTTATCATATTTATTTTAGATTATTTTAAAATTAATTAAAATCCAATAGTTTTATTAGGATACTTTACCGTGGTTTGGATATTAATGATATAGGATGATCCCAAAATCTATAACGATCTTCGTAAGAAGTAGCTTGCACTGGAGACACTACTTGTAGGATATTTCCATGACTCAAAATTCGATCATTTAGTATCAGTATGACATAAGTGTAGTTATCATAGTTTATTGTATTTAATATTTAGATATTTTTTATATATAAAATTTATTCCTGGTTATTTTTCAATCCAAATTTTTTTAATTAGCAACCCATAATTAAATTTCCACCATGATATTTCTATGCCAATCAAATCTAGGCAATATTCTTTTTGAAAGATTTGCATATTATTTACCATTATCATTATCCCTTTAGAATTCCAATCAAATCTTCATAATTATTGCTATTGGGTAATATTTACCAATTAGTTACTAACAACCAAATTAGGAAACCCCCCAATCATATTCGTAACCCACCTCCTACCTGCGGCCCCATACCCGTGCGCACCCCTCCAAGCCGTGACCCCCCCCCCTCTCTCTCTCTCTCTATATATATATATATATATATATATATATATATATATATATATATATATATATATATTCATCATCTCCAAACCCTAATCCTAATAAATAAAATTTTCCTCTTCAGCTCCTCCCTCTTGTCGTCTCGATCTTCAAAACCGTCGACTACCCACTCCACTATCACGTGGACACTCCTCAACCACCTCCTCCATCCTAGAACCCTAGTACACCCTCCTTCTACTGCTATTGTAACAAAGTAGGAGCATCCACAAACAGGTAGTCGATATTCCAGTGGCTGCAACCAAAGGCACCCACCCGACTGCAACCCGAAGAACAGGTACAAGCATTAGAAAAAGAGGAGCTGTCCTTTGCCTCATCTTATTCTACTCGGAAGGGCCGCTCAATGAGGGGAGGTCGGAAGTCCAGCACCTCCAGTCTGTCGCTCTCGACCAGCGAGTCAAGAAGACAAGTCCAAGGAGGACATACAGCAGAACACGCAAAAGGTGTTTTGATGGGTGCCCGCTCAAAGAAGAAGCTGTTATCCACTAGGGTAGTTCTTCCTCGGGACCTCAGATAGCTACGCAAGCTGGGGGTTATAATCCGTCGGACCATTATGACAATCTGGCATTCCGAGAAGGCAGTGATTCCCAAGAAACAAATGCTGAGATCCCGGGGGGTGGCTGCCCTCGCCAAGAAGACGCAGCTTCCTATGCTGGGGGTAGTGTTCCCTCCGAGTCCGAAGAGGATGCAGCACTACCAACTTTCTCGGATGACTATTCAAGGTAAGAGTTTGAGGTGGAAAGTGTGTCACGCCCCAGTCCCAAAATACGTAAGACTAGGAATACGTAAGCATACCAGTCGTATGTATATGGCAACTCCAATATATGAAAATCGTGACACATACATACGCTGTATTATGAATAATAATTCACAAGTGGTATATAATGTCATAAGTCATAGGCAACTAAATCTCATCCACAGCACAATTCAATAAATAAATAAACTAAATCAAATATAGATCCAAATGATCTAGTCCAAATAATCCAACATAATAGTCGGTGGAGACAAATCCACTACCAAACTCGGATAGAAATAAAATCTGACTTCTTAAAATAAATAAACAATAGAAAAGTATCAACTCAATTACAAACCAATAGACACAAAGGTAAAGAGGTTCTCAGAAGAGAATAAAGTAGCAGGTCCTGATCCGTGCTCCTACAAATAGTCATGATCGTCTACACCTAGAAATGGTGTCAGGTCCTCAGAGGGACATAACAAGTACCCAAGAAATTGACATGCATAAAATTAAAGCAGTAAACAATAAATAGGATAACTAATCCATCTATGTGAAATGCACTCGAGACATCTCTAGTGGCGCATGAGGGGGAAAAGAGAAGAATCTGTCATCCTAACAGGCGTTCGACAGAACTCGGGGGTACACCATATATAGAAGAAGAAGAAGAAGAAGAAGAAGAAGAATGTCACATACGCTCACTAGTAGATTCTTTTTTCCCAATGTAACATCCGAACAGTATACGCGGTGCAGACATAATGCAACGACGTTAATAAAATCTAGGAACTAGACCAAACACTAACTACTAACCCAAGACACGAACTTACGTATCGATGTACGGTCGACACGCTAGTCCATGAACTTACTCACTTAGACATAAAATGTGATGACAAGTGTCAGGTCAGAAGATACCACGTACCTTCATAATATACTGGGTAAGTCTGCTACTCTAAATCGCGTGCACACAACTAGCAAATAAAAACTAGGCATATTTATACTGAACAATACAATCAAGCAAGATGTACTTGCCTTCCAAGCTAAGCTATGAGCACCACAAGTCGGGTCCGGAGCTCTCCACAGAAGCGTCTCGAACACCTACCAATTAATTATTACACTAGTTAGACTCTATCTTTCTAGTTTAATTGGGTTATTATCTAGTTATTAATTCTACATTGGTTGCACATGCAAGTAGCTACCCACCAGAATATTACTAGTCATTAAACATTTCCAAAATTATTTTTAAATCATTAATTATTAAAAACTATTAATTATGAAATTAATTTTTAAATAAATTATAAAAAGACTAATCATAACTTTGCATGCACAAAGTCACGTTGCGCGTCGACTAGGTATTCTAGCAACTTGACGACTAGTTTGTTCATGCAAGGTTGCCAACTTGCAAAAAAAATCACTTAATATATACAATATATTAATTAATATTCTAAAAATTATTATTTAATATCTGGATATTTATATTTTAATATTAAAATAATAATATCTATCAAAACTAGGTTATTATGGTTACCACATTGCCATGTATTGGTTTCGTGTCTTCAAAGAATAGTTTTGCATATAAAATTTGGATTTCTCATGCATGGGGGTTTCATCATTTGTCATCTAACATGTATATAGGTTAATATAAGGGTTCTCACATAGGAAAATAAATATAAAATAAAAGTTATGAAACTTACGTGTTCGCGATTACAACAGAGGCTCTTCTTGCGGCTTGGACCTTTTAGAGTGCCAAACAGACTCCAAAATTTGTAAAACTTGAGGGGGCTATTGGGGGATTCAAGTAAGATATAAATATAGGGTTTTTAGGATTTTTTTTTTCTGCTGCAACTAGAAGCCAATATTCGGCCAAAAAAGGGGTTCGGTTGAGGGTTTTTTGTGGAGTTGTGGACTGTGGGGAAGGAGAGAGGAAGAGGGAAAGAAGAAGGATATGTAGAGTTCTTTAGGGAGAAAAGGGAAAGGTCGGGGGGAAGGAAATTTTTGTGAGGAGAGAAGGGAGGGTCGAACCTATTAATTAGGTTTAAATATGCATATTGATATGTATTTTGGTGATTATGATTTGTTTTAGTATTTCCATCTATGGATATGATTTAAAGAGGCTAAAATATGGTAAGAGGATGCTCTAGAATATTTAAATTAGATTTTAAATATTTATTTTATATTTAAATTGATTTGCAACATGATTGTATAGGGATCTTTCCTAATTTGGAAGTGTTGCATTTATGGACCATTTAATTGATTTGTTCAGATTTTTGTGTACCAATTATATGTGGAATGTATTGGGGAGTAGGAAAAAGGTGTGGGGGGTAGAGTAAGTATTTCATAGGAATTGGTTTGAGAGTCCGAGTTGGGTGTTTGGGCTCAGTTGGGTTCAACTAGCCAGTTTAAGGTAATTTTGCAATATCAATGGTTCTAGATGTTTGTTATTATTTTTGGAGCATGGAAAAGATCAAACTAATGCAACACCCATGTCCCAAGTATACTTTGTTCAGTCAAGGTCAAAATATGAATTCGGTTAGAAGGAAAAAGGTCGTGGATTGCTCAAAATATCCAAGCCATGACAAAGTATCATAAATATTAAAAAGGATTTTAGAAATTAATTCTTTAAATCTATCTAATTAAATAAAATAATAAAATAATTATAAATTACCAAATTACTCATATTCCAAAATGTGGGGGCTTACAATCTACCCACCTTAAAAGAATTTCGTCCTCAAAATTTAAGATATTCAATAATATTATTTCTTTCCATCAAAATTCAAGCAATATAATCATGAAGTCAAATAACTTTTGTTATTTAACAAAGTCCTTAAAAATTTACTTCATCCTCACAGATTAAAATTTTATGTAAATATTTAAAATTCGAATTTATCTTCAAAATTTTAAAATCCAATATAAAAAAATTTAACTCAGATTCTCAAGTCATAACTCTTAAATACAATATAACATTATTTTCTCAAAATTTAAATCTCATTTATAATAGTCTTCAAAAATTTGATAATTCAATCCTTCAAATTTAATTCCATATCCAAACTTAAAAAAATCAAATCCAATCCTGAAATTAAAAAAAATTTTTTAATTCCATCCTTGAAATTTTTGCATCTCATATTTTAATCATTTCTCAAAATTTTCTAATAATTTGATTTGTCCTTATAGCCATAATTTGTCTTGTTCTTGCTGCCATTACGTAAATATGAATTTTTGGTGTTAAATTAATGGTCATCCTCAAACATCATTTAATGAGTCAATCCTAAAATTTTAAAAGTTAAAAATAATCCTCAATTTAAATCCTACTAATGCATATCTCATAAATAAATTAAAAAATTCAAAGTCTCATCATCCAAATTTGAATTTGAAATCTACTCAATCAATCATATCTCACTATTTTTTTTTTAAATTTTGAATTCAAATTAAGTCATTAAAAGTCAATTCTATAAGTGATAAAGTCAATATTTATATTGTTATTCCTTTGGTATAATCCAATATATAAATTAATTCTCAATATTATATTGAACTCCTTACACTCAAAATCCTCTACATTATCCTTGAATTCCTTGAATTTTATCTCAAACTTCTAAATAATTTTAAAATTAAATATTCAAAATTTAACCACGTCAATATTTAAACTCCTTAAATTTAAATTAAACTCAATTGTCACCTTTAAAATTTATTATTATTCTACTCATTTAAATTTCTTTAAAATCTTTAAAATTAAATTCATAAGATCCCAAGTCCTCAAATTCTTAAACTTAAATTTAATTCCAAACTTCAAACTATAATTTGAATCCAGATCTTGTTGCCTACTATCTATGATGTTAATTTTTTTAATTTCCTCAAAATTTAAATTTAATAACCCAATATTCAAAAATTTAAATCCAATCACTAAAATTCTATTCTCTAAACTTAAATTCTAAAATTTAAACTCTAATAGATTTAAGACCTTCAAATTTAAAAAGAAATTAAATCCAGTATATCATGGCCTTTCCATAATTGAATATTTAATCTTACCATATAATACATTTAAATTTGATCCTCAAAATTTTGTCTCATTTCACCATTTTAAATTCAATTCTCAAATAGTCTTCTTCTCAAATCCTCAAATTTTTCAATAATTTTATTTTCTTAAAACGATAATACCCATAACTTAATCAATTTTACCCTTTATAACATCATTAAACCTAGTAATGATAAAGCTACCCAACAATATAATTATATATGGCCTATCTAATTCTAGCCAACCTTCTAAGATCAAATCAAATTCCCAAAATTTATAATCTTTAATACAATATATCTTTATCTTCTCAAATCTAAAAACTTAATTTAATTCTATCTATTCTTAAAATTTATATCAAATCACAAACTTTAAAAGAATATCATCCAAAATATTGAATTCTAAAAATTGTTCAATCAAATTTACTCCTCTATATTTTTTCTTTATATAATCAACCAAAATTTTTGCACCACAATTTCTACCTAACTTCAATTCAACAACTTATCGCAAAATTTTCTCAAATTCACCAAATCTTATTTAACCTCTAAAATTTTCTCATTGAAATATAAATCTATTTTACCAAACTCTTCTTAAAGTTTTAAAATTTTAAATTCTACCATTAAATTTTTTAATTTAAATCTAATTCTTCAAAATTTTATTTAATAACTCAATCTCAATAATTCAAGTTTAAATCCAATCCTCTATTTTAAATCCAAGCATTGCATATCCTCTTGAATAAATTTTAATTCAAATTCTCATCCTCAAAATTTGAATTTGAAACTATTCTCTCAATCATTTTCCTTTATATTTTTATTTTTCACACAATACTCAAACAATAAAATAATTATAAAATTTTTAAATTGAGATTCACCAATGCTCCGTCTCATTATATTCTAAAATTCTTAAATTTAGATTCCAAGTCAAATCTTATCAAAATATTAAATTTAAACTTCACAAAATTTAAATTCTTCAAGATACTTCAAATCTAAATTTAAAACCATCATCATAATCTCTTTTAAATTTAAACACAAATCCAAGTATATCATAATCTTCAAAAACTTATGGTTTAACAAAATCGTCAATGTTGCCATATCAAATTCTCAACTCTTTATTTAAATTAATGTTTACTTTTGAAATTTAAACTCCACAACATTTAAATTGATCCAAAATATTTTAATTTAAAATTTTAAATCTATTACATCATAATCGTCTTAAAATTTTAAATTCAATAAATCTCTAGATCCTTGTCTCATCATTTTTTTTTCCATCAAATTCAAATCGAAAATACCCCCTTTTTTTTAAATCATATAGAAGTTTAAGCCTCGAAGCACCAAAATTGACAATTCTCATCTTCATCAATTGATTAACCTCCAAACTAATTTGCTAGTCGAGAATCCTACCCACCTTAGATCAAACTATGTTATCAAAATATAATATTATATCCTCACATAAATGACTCATATTCATCTAAAAGATATATCTAATAATACCCCATCACTTATAATCTTGACAATTGATAGAGTCCACCTTGGTTTAGGTTCTTACTGATAATGTCCTTAATCTATTTTGTCTCTAACATCTAGAAATCATCTACCATAATCTTTCATACTCTAGTAACCATCTACTTACAAATATTCTATCAAACATGACTTCTTTGTCTTAACAAAAATCTTCTCCTGGGAAAATCATCGCACAATAGGGTTCGTCTCTGTGAGATAGGGAAAGACGATAATCAAGGAATAACAATTCAAAGAAAGTATGGATGATTACTATTTCGAGTTTCAAGGACGATATTAGAAATCAAAGAAAGTTCCAATAGCAATTATGGATTATCCTAACAACCGTATCCTAACTACAGGCTCGCTTGGTACAGTAACGTAACCGAGATAATTTAATCAGGACATGCATAAGCCACCACTTAAAAATGTCACGTCCCAGTCCTAAAATATGTAGGACTAGGAATACGTAAGCATGTCAGCCGTATGTATATAAAACTCCAATATATGGAAACTATGACACATACTTACGCTGTATTATGAATAATAATTCACAAGTGGTATATAATGTCATAGGTCACAAGCAACTAAATCTCATCCACAACACAAGTCAATAAATAAATAAACTAAACAAAATATAGATCCAAATGATCCAATCCAAATAATTCAAAATAATAATCCGGTGGAGACAAATTCACTACCAAACTATAATAGAAATAGATTCTGACTTCTTAAAATAAATAAACGATAAAAAGTATCAACTCAACTATGAACCAATAGACACGAAGGTAAAGAGCTCCCCAGAAGGGAATAAAGTAGCAAGTCCTGATCCGTACTTCTGCAAATAGTCATGATCATCTACACCTGAAAAGAGTGCCAGATCCTCAGAGGGACATAACAAGTACACAAGAAATCAACATTCATAAAAGTAAAGCAATAAACAATAAATAGGTAAGTAATCCATCTATTTGAAATGCACTCGAGATATCTCTAATGGCGTATATAGGGGAGAAGAGAATAATCCATCATCCCACCAGGCGTTCGACAGTACTCGGGGGGTACACCATATATAGAAGAAGAAGAAAAAGAAGAAGAATGTTCAAACGCTCACTGGTAGATTCTCTCCTCCTAATGTAACATTAGAACCCTATACACGGTGCAGACATAAAGCAACGACGTCAATAAAATTTAAGAATTAGACCAAACACTAACTACAAACCCAAGACGTGAACTCACGTATCGATGTATGGTCGACACGCTAGTCCACGCACTCACTCACTCAAACAAAAAATGTGGTGAACAAGTGTCAATTCAGAAGATACCACATACCTTCACAATATACTGGGTAAGTCTTCTACTCTCAGATGCATGCAAACAACTAGTAATAAACTAGGCATATGTATACTGAACAATATAATCAAGCAAAGTGTACTTGCCTTTCAAGCCAAGCTATGAGCACCACAAGTCTGGTCTGGAGCTCAAAACGGACTCCAAACTTTCCAAAACTTGAGAGAGCTCTTGGGGGATTCAAGTAAGATGTAAATCTAGGATTTTTAGGATTTTTTGCTGCTGTGGGGGGGTCTGAACTGCTGTTGCAACCAACAGCCAATATTCAGCTAAAAAGGGGGTTCGGTTAGGATTTTTGTGGAGTTGTGGACTGTAGGAAAGGAGAGAGGAAGAGGGAAAGAAGAAGGATATGGAGAGTTTATGAGGGATAAGAGGGAAAGGTCCGGGGGAAGGAAATTTTCATAAGTAGAGAAGAGGGGGGGGGGAACCTATTAATTAGGTTTAAATATGCATATTGATATGTAGTTTGGTGGTTAGGATTTGTTTTAGTATTTTTATCTATGGATAGGATTTAAAGAGGCTAAAATAGGGTGAGAGGGTGCTCTAGAATGTTTAAATTATATTTTAAATTTTTTATTTCAGATTTAAATTGATATGCAACAAGATTGCATATGGGTCTTTCCTAATTTGGAAGTGTTGCATTTATGGACCATTTAATTGATTTGTTCAGATTTTTGTGTACCAAATTATATGTGGGATGTATTGGGGAGTAAGAAAAAGGTGTGGGGGGTAGTGTACATGTTTTATAGGAATTGGTTTGAGAGTCTGAGTTTGGGTGTTTTGGCTCGGTTGGGTTCAACTAGCCAGTTTAAGATAATTTTACAATGTCAATGGTTCTAGATATTTGTTAATATTTTTGAAGCATGGAATAGATCAAACTATTGCAACACCCATGTCCCAAGTATACTTGGTTCAGTCAAGGTCAATAATTTGAATTTGGTTGAAAGAGAAAATATTGTACATTGCTCAAAATATCCAAGCCATGGCAAAGTGTCATAAATATTAAAAGGGATTTTATAAATTAATTATTTAAATCTATCTAATTAAACAAAATAATAAAAATATTTACAAATTACCAAATTATACCTATTCTAAAATGAGGGAGCTTACAAAGTGCGACATCTACCGTCCCATCCAC